>OZ026619.1:28850386-29320386 GCA_964020975.1 Hermodice carunculata
CAAAATATTGCCTGTCTTGTTTTGAAAAAATTATGATATCACCTCTGATGCCACAATTTAACTTTCTTCATTTAACAATTTAGAGCGAAGGTCAGCTGTTAGCAATTACCTAAAAAACTGCCGATACTTTCGGACCTGTATTTACTTCTGGGGCAACCCTCTCCACTAAGCTCCATCTTTAACCCGAGAGGGGCGCTTGGCACGTCGATCCACCCAGTGCTGCTGCTTCATTCATAGCCTGGGGGCGACTTTAGTGTCTGATACAATATTTCTATTCTGGGGCCCATCACCACCCAAAACTGGTAACTTCAAGGCATTGTATGTACATTTATAGGTAATGCTCACTCTGGAGAAATCCTATTATCTATTGTCCATGACATTTACTCAACAAATTACCCTTCCCTTAACACTAATCACACATTTATTTTGGATATTACCTCTTCCAAAAAAAAGAATTGAGACTAAGCTGTGCGGACTTGGCTGCCATTTTGAAAATTGTGGATTCCACACCCAGTGGTGTGTAAGTGAGGATAGCAATAGGACGATCTTGGGGGGGGGTTATAGTTTATGAAATGATGTCCAAAACAATTGTATTTTTGTGCGACTGTCCTACAACGCATTGCGCCATGTTCAAAATGGCGCTCACCAACACTTGCATGATTTAGCAGGGTATCGCCTCACATTTTGATTTGTAACTAACAATGATAACTGCTTGAAACACAACCGAGCAGGTCCAGATTAAAGTAAAGATAGTAAGACATGTTTTAAAAGTACTTTGGCGACCGTTTGTCCTGGTAACTCAGAATATGGACACTTGGAACCTTCCGAAATATTACGTTAACGATCACCGAACAACCGAGGCTATGTTGTTTCACTGAACAGCCGTAGCTATGCAGATATGCTGTTTCCCCCGGCCCAAGTTAACCCTGCAGACAAGTTGAAATAGAATATTGTGTTCGAGTTGACTTTACTGCAAAATAGCGGCACAAGACGGCCACTTTTTCGACTAAATCTTTCAGCCAGGGTCGATCAATTCTTATTAGGTGAGGGCGGCTTGAAACATTTTTTATATTTTATAAGATTTGTTTAAGGTCGAACCTACTCAGTAAGGTCGCCCAGGTTACCGGAACCAGACATATATTCTTCTTATGCCCTAGTTAGCTTGGACATTTGTTGAAACATATTTGAAATGGATGCTCTTTGCCCTTTTACACATTAGTCACTACGTCCTTTGACGTCAGCTTAATTTGTTACATGGGCACAGCCGGAGGCACTTGTTGCTTAAAATAAAGAATATACTGTTAGGCTGAGTCAATATCAGCCTCTGTTGAACGTTGCTGTGCAGCAAAACGAAAGCTTTGAACAAATTGGAACGCAGACATGTATGTCCAAGACTCCGTTGCGTATGACCACATGCGAAATGTGGTATATGGTTTTCCTCAAATATTAGATAGAGCCTTATAAGTTCTGTTGAAAGCGAAACACAGTCGGTAACTGTCTCCCACGGTAAGGCAGGTCTTTCCAAAGTTTCGCTGTTCGCGGAACCAAGGAATTACTGTCACAAAGCATGCCGTCATAATAACATTAAAATGATTGCCAAACATTCAAATAAAAAAAAAATAGCAAGTTTGCGTCGCGGTTCAAAATAGATGGTTGATAGAAAAGCAACTATGAGTCGATATTGCATTTTTCAAAAATAATATATTGATATAGAAAAAAACATTAAACGTTTAGCGAAAACATGTTCAATTTAATCCATAAATACAACATTTTTGTCCATTAGAATGTGTTATTATATACCAACCCGCATATATATATATATATATATTATATATATATATATATATATATATATATATATATGTATATATTGGAATCTCCAATTAAGAACACCTCCATAAAGAGATCATTTCTGTATTCAGACCACTAATTTACAGATCCTTTTTGCTTTCAACATTAGGACCACTTCCTATTAAGATCACATTTTTCAGTCCCCTAGGTGGTCTTAATGGGACTTTCCACTAGATATATATATATATATATATATATATATATATATATATATATATATATATATATATATATATATATATATATATATATATATATATATGTGTGTGTGTGTGTGTGTGTGTGTGTGTGTAAATATATATGTATACATATATATATATATATATATATATATATATATATATATATATATATATATATATATAATTATATATATATATATATATATAGGCGTGCGTGTGTGGGTGTGGGTATATTAAAAACACGGTGATCCTTAAGCATCGGCGTTACCGTCGCGAAAAAAAAAGAGTATCACCGAACGTAGGGATCACCGACCGAATGACGAGAATATAATTATCTTTGTTCCAAATTATACGAAAGGAACAATTAACCAACATAGAAGCGGGTTGTTTTGACATACTGGTCTGGTGACTCCGTTCTCCTTCAATATAACCCTTTGGTAACATCTAATAGTTAAATACTGTCATAAGAATAATCATGCCAATGTTGCAATGTTATCTTAAGTGGTTCTTTGGCAATGTGTGCATCGGTGTAGTCTGCAGCATGCTCAAGCACAATTTTGGTGCTCTGCCATAGTGTATTTTGTACAACAATCAACAATAACAATATTCACTACTCTCTTACGTGTGTTTGGATAAGAATAAAAGATATTTGGTTTTATTAATGAAAAAAAAACAATGGAAAGAAATTGTATGGTTAATAGAACATTAGCGATCACAATTTGAATCATCATAAGTCTTAGAATACATTGTCTAACAAGGTTTCTGTTTGCTTGTTTTTCGAAACTTTTTTCTCGAGGAGCATACTGCGGAATGCCCTACCAGGGCTTCGTGCCGTTAGTGCACTTGCATAAAAATGTACTGAGTTGGCTTTCCCAAATCTGTATCAAGGTGGGGAGAGAGAGAGAGAGAGAGAGAGAGAGAGAGAGAGAGAGAGAGAGAGAGAGAGAGAGAGAGAGAGAGAGAGAGAGAGAGAGAGAGAGAGAGAGAGAGAGAGAGAGAGAGAGAGAGAGAGAGAGAGAGAGAGAGAGAGCTAACCCAATTTTATTTGGAACCTCCGAGCTAAAGTGAATTTGATTGCGTTTGTTTGAGGTGTAAATGCAACATTGAAATGATTCAGAAATCGTATATTTTATCGGCGCTCTATGCAAAACTTCACAGAGAAAATTAAATAACCTGCGATGTGTTTTGTACGACATTATATACCTTATACAACTGCTCTGTGGAAACCGCATACAAAGAACATTGCCACAAATCTGAAAAAAATATCAAGGTACATGGGGATAATTCCAATAACAAAAACAACAGATATCCATTATAATGTGAATGCAGCTCTGCACACGACACCAATATCAATACTGATATAAATTAGCATCTGGGAAGACACACGTAACGGCCTCTTGTGTACTGTCTGTCTGGACGGATCGATTCTCTTGTGCGAGCGCCGAGTCCAAGATGCCGGATCCATGTAAATGTACAGGTATGGTTTGTCATGGACTGTAACACCATGTTCCACATATAACACGGCGTAATAATGACTGAGGTATGAATAATTGCTAGCAATGGCTGTCAGTAATATCGTCACTGGCATGTCGTGTAACTTGACACGTGCTTCAACTGCAGGTGTACAGATGACGTGGGTGTACAGAATGCTGGGACAGAGTGTTTGCGAAAATTTGTGACATGCAGACCTTAAAACGCATATTTCATTAATGTAAGTAAAAAATTATCAAAAGGACGGTTTGAGTGAGTTTGTAGTCTGTGAACCAGATGGTTACATAATTACCGTGCTGATTCTATAACCATGAGGCCATATGCAGGCATAAGTTCCGAACTCAACGACCAGTCTTTTATACACTGTAATAATACACGTCTCTTTTATTTATTTACATCTTACACTTGCATATTTAGTTGCACAACGGGTATGCCCTGTCCCAACATAACCCCCATTTTCGACTTCTCCAAAACTGTTGGCTGGATCCTCTTCAAATTTCGTGCGGATCAACCTTGGGTGTCTCTCTGCCAAGTTTATTCACATGGTCATGCTCTAGTGATTTTTTTCTTTTTTGAAATGATTTTTGGTTCATTTTTCGGCAAACTCATAAAAAAATCTTGCCCAAAACTACTTGACCAGTCGCTTCGAAATTGCATTGGCACATTTCTGGGGATTCTTAAACCTTAATTCGTTCAATAAGTGGCGCTGCAATTTCCAACAAATGGCCGGGGGGGGGGGGGTGTCTCTTGGTGTTGTTAATTTTGACCTTGAGAGACCTTGAAAGGTAAAACTGACATATTGGCTTATATCTTGGTAATAGGGGATCCTGTTCACTTTTACTTAAAGATTGTGACCCAAGACCTGCGCAAGTGAAGACCTTGATATTGCAAGCAGTGATGTTGTTGCTAAATAAAGGTGGCATTGATACTATTAAAAGATCATAAGACAATTTCGGTCTATCAATGTAGGGTCAGCTGAACACAGGACTGACAGACTTCTTTAATTAATTTTCGTACCGCGTGTAGAGAAAATAATGTCCGTTTAGTGCATACAGAGCACATCATGTACACCGTGTGTGGCAAATGCAGAGGACACAATTAATATCTGTTCCCTGGGTGAATATATATATATATATATATATATATATATATATATATATATATATATATATATATATATATATATATATATATATATATATTCTGTACCGTGCACCAAGGATAATTTATTCCATGTAGTCTGCATTGAATCGTTTTATTACCCCTGTACAAGGACCCCCAACACCAGTAAAATGCCGAGGGATTGTGAATTACATTGGTCGTGTTCCATGCAGTTTTGAAAGGCGTTACGACCAGAAGAAGGATTTGGTTTGCATCTCTGGTCTATGAGTTGGTTTGTTATGTAGCAACAGCAAGATAAATTTGTAAAATAAGCAACTCCACTATGTTTCACATTGGGTTTTATTTTCGGAAAAGCCGTCAATTTTTAAAGTACAATTTGATTTTTTTATTGCTGAGTGCATACACAAGTTTATTGGTTTGCTGAATGTGGTTGCTTCTCGCTAATATATTTTTTACATTGTAACTTTTATAAAACGGTTATGGTATTTGTTATCACATTAAAATTAGATTCAGGTAATTGTTATGACATTAAAATTAGATTCAGCCCTCATATTAGCTTGGCGGATTTTTGTAAGATAGATTCAGGAAGGCCTGTCCAATGAAGCATGTTGTCATATATTGTCATATGAAGGGCAATTGTTTCATATAATATATGGGTTATTTGGGTACTGTTTGTAAAAACTTCACCGTTACTTACTAAGTTAGGCTAAAATACATCAGCAGCGTTGCTTTTGTCAATAGCAAATGAGGTGTGCCAATAGCATGGCAACAAGCTCAGATGCAAGCACATTTGCACGTGGAGTGTACCACTTGCATTTGCTTGTGGTTAGTGAGGAATGTCCCAAGACATATATATATATATATATATATATATATATATATATATATATATATATATGTATATATATATACATACATATAATCAATCACGTATGTTTCACTGGGGTCATGTAGACGGGTGGTCCCATCGATAACTGATGTTACCTATTACAGTGGAGCTTGTTTTGAAAGAGAACCCCACTAAACCCTCATGGTTGGAGTCCTGAACACAAATATTTTTGCTTCCTTTTCAAGTGTTTCCTATATTGTAAATTCCTTCTGTGTACTATTTTTTCCTCATTCACTAAAGATACCCTGTAAAATACCGAGTCACTAATTCTAGTCATTAATATCGGTGGGTCTCAAAAGCATTTCCTTTGTGATTAGACTGATGAAGCTATATATATATATATGTTCCTGCCCGCATGTTTACAAAGTGTCAATCTTGCCTGACGTCACACTGTTTGAATCTTACAAGTGTTTCCATGTACATCAAAACTCTTGGTCAGTAAAAACAAGGAGGCTACATACATCTCTATGTAGCCTCCTTGGTAAAAAGGACCATAATTCTCTAAATTACACTGGTGCTATGATTCAGCTAACTGTACATGTCAGAACTGACTATCCCTGCTGTCTGCACATAGTTTAAAGACCAAACATGGAAAATAGATCAAATGAACGCTGAGTCAAACTTCATAAGTTCAGAAAATGTGAAAGGGCAGACAGACATTATCACAGAGGTGATAGTTTGCTAATCATTTAAACAGATGATAAGACGCGACTCACTGAACAGGCGATAGTTGGTAAAGCAGTTGGTGATTCATACCAATTTTACCCTGACCTGAACTTTTCTACAACGCCAGTTTGTTGTTTTTGATTTTTTATCTGGTTACCTATGTCTGAACTATTAGCCTATGGTTCCTTGACTGAATCATTATTGTGTCTTGGCATGATCTCGCAACCTGTATATACCTACAGGTCTCAAACCGGCAACCTCAGCTTCCGGGTCAAGTATGGCGAAAACTTTTGGTCCCGTGATGAATACTGTACATTAGTGCTGATGGGCTTTAAAATCAAACGATTAAAGTAGGGCCAATTATATTTTACCATACAAGTTCATTAAGATTTCGAGCTTTACAAAAACATTGCTGTACAGTAAAAGCTTCCAATGAATGAAAATATTTGTATATTTTCACTATAATATTTGGACCGAACCGACTACCGTGCCGGTGGGTGTAAACAAACGCAAATGTAAGGAAAATAATTACAATTGCCTGGAATTTTTGCTTCAATAGTCTTGGCAACGAAAAGGTCTTCAAGTCGAATACAAGAAATAATAATGGTCGAAATATGAAAGCTAGAATGGCAAATACAGTATATTTAACATACAAATGAAGGGACATAGTTTCTGGTCTGAGACCTACACGTGAGTCTCGTAAACAGGTCTCTCCATGGTAATTAATTTGATTCGATGCTTTACAAAGTGTACTGTATTTTGCAGCTGCGGTACTTTACGTTCAGCCATCCGGTGCCCACACGAAGTGGGGAGTGCAACGTTAGTCTACCTGTCGTATATTAAACGTACAAAGGAGTATCAGAAAGTTTTTGCCCTGACCCACTTAAGAAAGCAAACACAAAGGTTGGCCATCAGTAAAATATACTTTTCAGATTATGGCATGCAGAAAAATATGTGTATAGGTTATGCCCGTATGATTTGAACTCGAAATTTTCCGAAACCAACTACATCCAATATGCAAAAGCAATGGCTTCCTTTTACTGAGGAGCATAGTTCGGAGGATTACAAGTTACGTCCTGTCATCATCATATTTACCAAGTCTATCTATGACCCTGTATAATAAAGTTGAGAAATTGTGAGTCAATTGTTTCGCTAAAAATTACCACTTTTTGTGCCCATGTCTGAAACATTTAGAGGCTTTTAAGGTGTCTAATTTTAAAACAGATACAGAAAACTGTATTTAATTATCGAATATTTGCACTCGTTGATCCGAAATGTTTAAGGACACATTAATATTAATTCAATATAGTTCTATACATGATTGGTGATAAGGGTCTATCATACGTACAGGGGTGAACATGTAGTATAATTTGTAGGCTCGATCAAATTGCAGAGAAGCTTTTGATGAATGTACTCTTCCGTGAAGGAAATCCATTGCTTCTGGACAGTTAATCGAAAGAAGCAATTGTTTCTGGACAGTTAATCGAGTTATTTATAATTAATAACCTATACACAGATTCTTCAGCATGTGATCATCGAAGGAGAATATATAACTGATGGCAAACTTTTGTGTTTGTAACTCTTCCCTAACTGGATGAGGCCAAAAACTTTCTGGTAGCACTTCATATGATTAGGGACCGATCATTAGATACTCAAGGGCAGGAATTTTCATAATTTTTTCAAAAAAACTCCCAATATGGTGCAAAAAAAGGCGCTTCTGTTACGGCACATGTCAGTGTATGATAAAGTCAGCTACCTTCTTCGGACAGGGAAAGTCCGTCCTTTGCCATGAAAAGTTGATACTGTATAAAGAAAGATGTTACTATCAATGTTATATTTGCTTTTGAATGTTGTGTTGTAAACATACTTCTTTTTCTAAAATTGCCCAACAGTTACTGAAACAATGTACACGCTTGTAGACATTGGTATACCCATTTCACCTGTACTGAGAAATTCAAATTTGTTGTCATTATGTTTGTTAGAAATTATGTGCTGAAAGGATTGGTGGTGAAACGGTTTGTTATTGAAACTCTTCTGGTACAATGGTGCTCCACAATATGAATAAAGGATCCAAAATTCAGTGGTTTTAATATTCCTTAATATTGTGAGTCAACAGCTTTCCTCATGTTCCTATTGACCGAGACCATGGGAGGGGGGAGGCAAAAGCACTCAGATTGTGATATATATTAAAATTGATATTATACTCATAATGTGATTCTGCTTCATCTACGAAAGTCTTTATAACCAAACGTTTTCCTTGAATAAATGTAAAAATAGAACATATGACACCCAAACTGCACATGTCGATGTCGACCAAAATAGACTGGAAATGTTGTAATTTGCTAAAATTTGCTTACAGAGAGTGGCTGCAAGTGTGCCTGTACTCCGGAGAAGAGAGCAGATGATTGCACATGTCCACCCGACTGCAAATGTACAAAGGTCTCACCTTGTGGCAGTGAGTACAACAGAGAAAGAGAACGAGAAAGAGAAAGAGAAAGAGAAAGAGAAAGAGAGGGAGAGGGAGAGGGAGAGGGAGAGGGAGAGGGAGAGGGAGAGGGAGAGAGGGAGGGAGAGAGAGAGAGAGAGAGAGCTTAAATAAGTGAAAAGGGTAAATATGAAAGCTTGTGACAGTAGGTTCATACAAATTAAAAGAAAACAGTCAAGTTTTACAGGTTAATTTTTAGTTTCAATGGTAAATAGCGTGACCCAAATCCTAGCTTGGAGAAGCCTACTGTACGAGCCAAATTGCTAGGCGAAACTGACAATGGATAGATTTGGATGGAAATGTTTAAATTGTTACTAATCTATCATGTACATGTAATTACGGTTAAAACGAATCATGGGTTTATATTTATCACTCGTTTGGCATCGATACGATTTCTGTTTATGGCCATGTGATTGACGGCGTGTCCGCACAATTGCCTGTCACAAGTTCAGAGCATAAAATATATTAATAATTAGCATATATAAATATGGCGGGAAATGAGGTGAAACACGCATGAACGGGGCTAATGTTGATTTATCGTTTAAGGACAGCAAGTAAAATGTCCTCAACACCTAGGTTCTACTTGCCGTGATGAAGTTTGATCTGATGGCCAAATTAAACTACATATATTTTTCTGCCCATTCAAAGTTGGCAGAACTCCATATGTGTATAATTGATTGTGCACGTTTTGGTTGCAACGAATCCAAAGCTTTTACTTTTGCATAGAGTAGCAGTCGGTGAAAACAAGTGATAATCTTGCTATATTTCGACAATATCTCACAAAATTTCAATTATTATGTTGTTATTGTTTTACATTGTGTAGCACAGTTGAATTGTCACTTAGCTCAGCTTTTGTCTCAAATTTGGCCCACCACCCATCCACATGTCACAAATTTTAAATTCTACAAAAAATTTTCTTCCCTGAAACCGCTTGGTCAGTTGTTTCGACAATGTATGGAAACTTATCTGGGTACCCCAAGCCCTTACTTTGTTCCACAGTACAGTAGGTGGCGCTGCGATTAAAAAATGTAATGATTTGTGTGGGAGTTTGTTTTTAAATTCAAGTTCCGACATATTCCAAGCAGAAGCTTGATTCACTTTAAACCTGGCGCAAATTTAGCGTGCCTCAGTCATCAAACCTGTTCATGAAATAGCATCCCTATCATTTCCTCATTTAAAAAAAAAATTAATACACAATCATTCGCAAGCGTACAAGTCACCATGGTTCCGAAAGGGATGCTAGTATGTTTTTGAATCATCGTTCGAGCAAATCTTTAAAAAAAATCATTTTTGTGTGTATCCATGTACATGTACATTATTTAATTAAATGTGGTGAGCACGTTTCTGAAGTAGTCATCGAGAAGTGTCCACCAGGGGACGCTGCTTCTGCCAATTTTCAACTTATTATTCCAAAACAATATACAGTATCACGTATCAACTGGTGATATCTCAGCTGTAGTATGGCTCATGGGCTTTTGTTACAGCTATGAAATATTTTTCAAGCTTATTGCCATTTTTTCTGATTTACATTCAGAATTATATGATTCTGCACTCCTAGACGCAAAAAACAAAATGTTTTATCAAGCCAAATATGATTTTAGTCTATGTATGGTAATATAGAATCATTCACTTTTTCATTCATTTATAGATGGTAGTGATGGTGAGCACGAAACAGGCTGCCACAGTCCTTTTGTTTCTGTGAAAGCAAATCATCAGAAAACAATGGCAGCTGAGAATTTCAGAAACCTTCTGTTCTCTTGCGCATGTATTTTTGTTACATTTTCAGATCCAAAGTGCAAATGCGAAGACTGCAAATGTGCACCCGGAAGCTGCAAATGTGGCACATGAATATACAGATTGTTCTCCTGTTTATGCTAACGCGGTGCAATCTGCCATTACACCGTGTCTCTTGAATTGAAAAAACACGCGTATTTGCATCGACATAAAAGCAGTTGCAGCTTTTTCAATATCACGTTACGATATATTAACCATTGATTATTGAATTGCACGTGGTCTTTAGTGAGAGAATCAACAGTTCGTGGATTCGTTGAATGTGTGGAAGTTCGTGACTGTTCATTTCAAGCTGAATGTGCTTTACGTCAGGACTTGAGAATAAACACTTGTATAATGTTAAGCAAATCCTAAGTCATGATATGCATATATTTGAAGAAAGGCATAATTGTATTATCGAGGCCTCAAGAGCTCTGTAAGAGTGTGCGGCATTGCTGAATGAAAAAAACTCATCTGGCGATGGTGTGCAATATATAAATAAACTTTCAAAAAATATTCTTGTGCCGTTTGTGTTGCAGTTTGTAAACGAATTACAACCATATGCTTTATTCGTGATTTCCGAAATGTATTGACCTGTCCAATACTTGGTTGTCGACTGTGTCCATTATCCATAGGTGAAAGTTGTTGACCTGAACAAAGTCTGGAAATGCTCACATAAGCACTGGTACTGGTATTTAAGTGAACGATCTTTTGCATTATGGATTTAAATCTGGAATCATTTTAATAATTCAAGTGAGAATGCTTTTTGCCCAACACTGCCGGCAAAGGCAGAAAGGTTTCCATTCATCATGCATACGGTGAAATACCCAAGCAAAAGCAAAAAACACAACACCGAAAATATCTGTTCGGACGTTTTTACGCGAACAAATCTATCCCTTTATTCATTAGATGAGTAAAAACCAAGTGGTTTTTAAATATCAAAAAAAAAAATGTTACTCATCAGCACGGTAGCCTTGTGGATCTCATTTATTAAATAATTCTTACGTAATATGAAATAAGTCAATTGCCAGGAAAACTTCTACATTATTGAACCAGACTACTTTTGACACCCGGACGAGTTTTACCAATTTGAGCGGGAAAGTGTTGATCAAGAGTTCTACCACTGCTCTGTATCATTATCATGTTCATCAAAGCTATTAAGGTAGTTTTCACTTAAAGAGATCGATGTACCAAATACAAAGAGAAAGTGTATAAACGTTTTCTTATGAACTTGTTTCTTGAGCACAGTAGATGGAGAGACGTTGCCAAATGTAAAAGTGTACTGTGATTAGCTTCTGGCTATCTTCTATTATAGTCCACTTGTAGTCGCATCGGTTTGCCCAGTGCCCAGTGTTTACAAGATTTGGAGATCGCTACTATCGGCTTCAAATGACATTCACTAACTGTCTGACGCAGCAAGTTATAAAAGATATACATTTTCTGAAAGATAACAACCCAGAGATTAGTTTTATATAAAAGTAAATTCTCTAATTGAAGCCGCGGCTTGTACATGTATTAGAACATTTTTTTATTTTCCAAATTGAAGATGAAGTCAGGGTGCGTCTTCTAATAAGAGAGTTTTCCCTGTATCCATGACCTGATGAGCTATTATGTTAGCTTCATGAGTAGACATACCGAGAAAAAATAACATCATAAGGTCAGTTAATAAAACCTGGGTTACATTTTTAGAATATACATTTTTTATTGATAAAAATACCACAGACATAAAGAAAGGTAACTTCTGTAATAAATGTATTGGTAAAATGACGTACACACACGTGATAATGAAGGAAAGGAAAAATGAAAAATGGTCATGCAGGGTGCAAAATTTGCATAAGTGTTGCACATGAAACTCTTCATTTTGATTACTTAGCAGTCGGGGTGCGGCTTCTATTAGGGTTTTCTGCTGAACAAAATGACGGGAGATTACAACCTTGAAGATGTACCACAGTTGGGGTGCGTCTTCTAAGAGAGAGGGGAGAGAGACAGAGAGAGAGAGAGAGAGAGGAGAGAGAGAAGAGAGAGAGAGAGGAGAGAGAGAGAGAGAGAGAGAGAGAGAGAGAGAGAGAGAGAGAGAGAGAGAGAGAGAGAGAGAGAGAGAGAGAGAGAGAGAGAGAGAGAGAGAGAGAGAGAGAGAGAGAGAGAGAGAGAGAGAGAGAGAGAGAGAGAGAGAGAGAGAGAGAGAGAGAGAGAGAGAGAGAGAGAGTTATAATTCGAATGGGCTGCAAATTTTTCGCTGCACAAAATATCGTCGTGGTTGCACAAGGTCTGTGTAAAGACACATTATGGCATAGTGATGAAGGTGAATTCAGCCAAAATTCCCAGCCCTTGACAAAAAAGTACGGAGGAAATATCTGATTGAGTCGCAAATCAATTTTCGCAAGTCTTAATGGACGCAAATTAATAGCCTTGTCAATTTTTCAAATGTAAACATGTTTCGGTTGTGACAAAAGACACAGTAAGGCTTTTTCTTGTCTCAATAGAAATATTAACATTTTCTTTCGAAATTAAGTTTCTTCTTCAAGACAAGAAGATCATCAAAATTCCGATCTTCCCAAAGTAATTTTTTCCACAATCGAACGGTAGACGAGGAGAATAAGGAGTCAAACGAGCTGGTTCGTGAACTCAAAAATGACAGATTTGCTCCCAGTCTAATATTATGTCTGCTCCTGTCATCAGCAGGATCGGCAATTAGAGAATAAAAGTATTATGGAACTTCCCGTGCATGGTTTAAAAAAAGAGAGAAACAATTTACCTTTACACTATGTCCAGATAATTTGCGGCAAAGAGTATTGATTCTCAGTTATAAAAAGTTCCGGACTCTTTTTCAATTTGAAAATGCGTGTTTCAGATGCACTGGTAGAATAGAATGTTTCCTGTTTTCCGGGATTTTGGCGAGGCACAAGGTCGCCATCCCGGATTGGTAGTACGATCTCCATCTCCAGAGGGTGTCAGGCCTTTTGCTAAGGGGATCATTGGATTGTCCAACACCAAATTCAGGACCATAGCTCTAAAAAGGCCTACATGAAACTAAATGGGTATATGCAAACTAAATTACAATAATTTATTCATACAAGTTTGCTTTTCAGGAGCTAAACTGTAACTTTGACCCTTGACCATAACCAAACCTGCTTAACATGTGTAACACCTAAGTTGTACAGAATGGTACCGGGAATTATTTGAATATTAAGGTCCAAAGTGACAAGTTTCAAAAAGTATGTCTGCTGACAGAAGGTGCAGTGACATAGTGCCAGCATTACCAAGTAAGCTTGAGGGAGAGACAGAACAATCTCTCTCAGGACAAAATGTCATTAACCAGAAAACTGAGGTTCAAAACCAGCCAATAAGAGCCCCACCAGAGAACAAGGGGATGCAGACGCAACACAACAGTCTGAGGACAAAGGGGAACCTGCCCCAGTCCAAACGTCATTGTGCAAAAGTAGGTGGAATGGCCTCCGAGGGTCGGACGTTGATGGCACTAGTAAAAACAAAGTTTTCATGAGGCCACGGAAAGTGGCAGACCCCAAGAAGTTCAGATGCGCTCAGGCCAGTTGGCCAGAAAAGGTGAGGCCCTGCCTGGTCTCTTAATAGATCCTTGGTGCTGGGCTGTATGAGAGCTATAAGTCGAGGCTAGATGTTCTAACAGGTGAGAAGACTGGTGGACAGCCAATGAGGAGGCCTGTGAATAGGGTTTAAACTGTCCAACATGGTGGCCCATGGCCTGAGTAACAATGGGCTTCCACACTTGAGCTGCCCTGTTTTCATGGGGTGGGAGATTGACCTTTTTTTTTTACACCATTCTTAGCGGTATATATGTCGGTATGAGTGGAACAATAAAGAAGTAACATTTACAACAGTTGTGAAGACATTCAATACACAAAAAAGTAGTTCATTTCCCGTCAAAGAAAAGCAAATAATGTGACTAAACTACAATTGACATCAACATTGTCGTTTATCAAGAACGTACATTTTGTGACGTTTTTAATAATTTTAGGAAAGTTGGATTTTGGATATAGTTGGGCACTGTTTGAATATATGTGGTCCATGTGATACTATTGAATATTTACTCAATTAGGTCAAAAATGCACGTAAAAATCCTCTCTTCTCTGGTATTATAACAATGAATATCTGAAACCTCAGTGAGTAAATGTAATATTCTGAAAAGAGCAAGAACTAGCAAGGATTTGACTATGTGTATGAGTGAACTTGTCAGGTGTATGTCTAAGCTCTAAGAATTCCCACATTTCATACTATGGTTAGAGATGTCAATCCTATTTCTACATATATATTGGTACCAAAAGCGCATCCAATGAAATAAACTGAAATTTATAAAATGTGAAAGCTTGCTACGCACGCATACTTCGTCACGTTAAATTGTGCATATCTTTAAAAGGTAGATAAAGGTGTCAACCCACACTTCAATGCTTTGGTTTGTTATATAGGTGCACGCAAAGATAAGAAGACGGACATTGTAAAATTATGTTTATGCTGATTAAACACACTTGGACGATAAGGAATACGTGACCATATCAATACTATTATAGATAAGTGGCTAGCACATTTTCAATTCAAATTGTGTGCAAGGCAGATTTGAATATTGTTGAACGAAAGTATCAACACTTAAAATTATTGCTTGATTCAATGTACAAAGACAGATTTGCTATGAAGGAAACTATATTTTCCGGTGCACATATTTCTCCATATCATATTCATATACATTTGAATTATACTTCTCATTTATAATAAATTTCATAAATAACTATCATTGCTATCAGACATGTGTATAAAAAAAATTACGTGTGAATTGAAGATAAGTCGCTTGCAATGAAGATCCAGTTTTTTCACATGCCAGGATATGGAAAGTACAAAGTAACAAGGATACAATTTATAGCAAGAAAGTGTCACAATAAATCTTAATAACCGATGCTAATGCGATTGTGCAGTTCTATTTTAATGTACAGCGATCGTTTCAGCAGATTAAGCTCGAATGCGCATTTGGAACAGATACATGTGGCTTTCCTTTCCTTATTGGGAACGAACTGAAAAGTCTTGTAAGCGCCGAGTACTGCTTCGATATGCACCTGCCTAACAGTGGAATCAGCATATGCCCCTTGAGGCCGACAGCAGTGTTGCATTAGTATACATTTGCTTTTATTATTAGATTTTGCGCGTACAATACATCAATACATCTGACGACTTTTCTGAAAATGTAAATATGCTTGATGTTAATGTATGTATGTGTGTGCGTATGGATGGATGGATGGATGGATGAATGGATGTTGAGGACGGTTTCGCAAACTAGACCTAAGCGCCAGAATGTGCATATATGCAATTGTGCACCTGTCGCACTTTAAATATGATTATGTATGATTGACGACAGGATTCGCATAAATAAACGGAAGCCCGTTTTGCGCCAACCTAATTTTACTTTTTTTTTGTCATAACAATTTTTCTTGTAATAACAATTTTTTCTCGCTAAGATTTTTCTTGTTATAACAGCTTTTTTCTGGTAACAATAAGATTTTTTATTGTTATAAGAAGATTTATTCTTGTCAGAAGAACTTTCTTATTATTATAACAAGATTGTTTCTTATTTTTTATAATTTGTCTTGATAAACAAGATTTTCCTTCTCACAATTACTTCTTCTCTTGCTATAACAAGATTTTTCTTTGTCACAAATTTTCTCGTCATATCACTTTTTGTACATGAGGCGGAAATCCCTGGCACGTGCGTTTCATCAGTCAAACAGTCGGCTACGCAGGAGACAGCTGGATTGACAACACTCACCTTCGAGCAAGCACGGCTCGTCCCCTGCATGGCCGACTGTTTAATTGTAAAAACGCTCGTGGTAGGGAGTTCTGCTTTCTGTAAAGATCCTGTTATAACAAGAAAAATTGTACTAACAAGGCAAAAAGTTGTCATAGCAAGCAAACATCATGTTGTTGACAGAAAAAGTTGTTTTAAGAAGAAATCAAGGGCCCCATGGGCCTAGTACTCTACGGACTTGTAGTGTCTTTCAATAATATAAAGACTGGAAACAAAACAAGAACAGGGTGGGTAAACTAATGTATTTATTGTTTGATTGGGAATACAAAGTTAAAGTGAAATATTGATATCGAGGATAGATTATCGTCTCCATTGATGTCCAAGCTATGCCCTGCCATCGCCAAATCATTTCTCTCAATTTTACAAGCCAGGGGACCTGAAAATACAAGGTCAGTGCGACCCGTCTTCCACAATAGAATAGTGTTAAAAAAATCTATATAACGTATCAATTTGGAATGTTTAGCTTAATTATTTTGAAGTGTTGATTTTTTTTTCAATAAATTTTGGCTCATAATTCCGATCAAACTATAGGTGGCACCACTAGTATATCCATCAATCGAAATTTTAGAATCCACAATGTCCCTAAATTTCATACTGGCCCACTTATAAATACAGATGGCAACGCATTCACAAGATTTTTATATTTTGACCCAAAAATTCCAATTGCTCATGTGACTTTCAACTTCAACTAAGATTTTTTTTAAATACATTGATTCAAAACGTGCCCCCTGCGTCCAGCTACCCAGTATCCATACCTTGTGTCATATACAATCAGGAGTTTGACCTCCTCGACAATCCCTCTAAATTTCATGAAGATCCATTAAAAAGCCAGGGTGATAGACAAGATTTTCACATTTGACTCATATATTACATAAAACTACAGGTATAGTGCGACCAATATCAAAATCGACGTCGATTTCCATACACTTTATAAATTCTCAAAGTTATATGGGCGCAACCAAAAAAAAAAAAGAAAAAAAACTGGGGGTTCTGAGCTTCACAAGATTTTCACATTGTCTTCACTTTCACCTCGGATTACAAAATTATTAGATTTTAAATGTGTGCCCTGCATCCAGCTTGAAATTCATGGTCTGTTTGTTCAAATCGGGAAATTGCTTTTCGAGTTATTGAAGAAAAACAATTCAATTGCACAAGCGCCAAACTCCATAATCATTAAGCAAGGGGACCCAAAAGAGTGGGCACCAAGTACAGTTTTACGACAATTTTGATCCATTCTCTTTGCCATAGTTGTTCTCTTTCAACAAATTGGCCTGGTGACCTAACAAAAACATGTCATGGTCACTGATGGCATGTAACTATTAGCATTGTACATGGTCTATATATCCTATAAATTTGCCATTTCTAACTCAATTATTTTTCGAGATACGGAATTTCACATCTTTCAACAAATTTTGGCTCATAATTTCCGTCAAAAATTATAGGTGGCGTCACTAGCACCATATGTAAGTGGGGTGTTAACCTCCTTCACAACCCCACTCAATTTCATGAGGATCTATTGAAAGTTAAGGATGCTACATAATGGTGTAGGTTTCGCCACCACCAACTCAACCTGGATTTTCACACATCCGATTGGTCCTGAATGTTGTATGGGGCTAACTTGAATAGAAAGTAACTTGACTTACCGTTGCAATCCCCATGCCTTGCACTGTAATTAATGGGAATGTATGCATTAACCGACAAGTACTCAAACTGAAAAAAAATATTAAAAATCAGAGGCATGGAATATCATAACCTGGTGAACAAGTTTGTTTGACCCTTCAAGCTACATTTCCACTAAGATTTAGAAGAATCTGAATGACGCTGTTGGAAAATACGCAAAAAGAAAAAAAAAGGCAGCGCCAACTATAGAATAAATTAATGTTTATGGGTCATCAGAAGTGTAACTATGCAATTTAAAGCAATTGGCCAGGCGGTTTCGGAGAAGATATAAAATATTTGGTCAAAAATGAACAAAAAATCACAAAAATCCTAAATCACTGGACCGTGATATTTGAAACATTTGGTAGAAAGCCACCTTAGGTATATATTAACCATGTTTCAACTGAAAATGGCGATTAGTTTTGTAGAATGAGTTGAAAATGGGAATTGTGGACGAAGAACGACGGACGACCTATGCCCAGTTATACCAAAAGTTCAGCTGACTGAAAACCTTGTTGCAGCAAGAAAAATCTTGTGCTAACGCGAAAAAGTCTTATTTTATAAAAAAAAAAAAGAAATACTACGACTGGAAAAAAGTTGTGATGTCAAGAAAATATCTTCTCATCTCATAACCAAAAAAATCTTATTATAGCAAGGAAAAAAGTTGCACTGACAAAGAAAAAATATGACAATAAAAGTCTGCTTGTTTAAAAAAAGTTACTGTAACAAGAAAAATCTTGTTATAACAAGAAAATGTTTTCAAGCACAAAACCAAATCTTGCTTTAAGAAGACAAAATCTTGTCACAGCAAGGAAAATTTGTTATAATAACTAAAAAAAACTTGGTATAACAAGGACAAAAGTTGTCGTAACAAGAAAAATCCTTGTTATAACAAGAAAAGCTGAACTTAGGTTGACACCAATTGGCTGGTGCAAATATAAACCATGATAATATTAATCGATTGCATTCAGTATTTGAAACTGGTAATAGACACCATCACTATATCATGTCTTTAGCACTACTTTACAAAGGCACAAGTAAAAAATACATAACATTTCAGGATAAAAATATGTCCCTTCCAGAGCGAAACATATTGTTACAAAAATAGACTATGTTCGTTTCTGAATCTTTGCTAAAAAATGAGACGGGTCTATTTTTCTAATACTTCTTTGCAGGACTTATGGTGAATTCCTGCCTTCCCTCTGTACCGGTTGAAAAGACGAGTTCCTAATATCCACAAACGACAACACAATGTGCTATGAAGCGCAAATTCCCGGGTTTCTAGTTTTTAACTATAACGACCAAATTGTTGACCCACAGTAAACTATGTGGCCCGGCTGCCAATATAACCACCTATTGAAATCCATTAAACATTTTGGCATTCCGACCCCGCTGTTCAAATGGGCGAGCTGAGCACATATTCCACTCCTACAGCCATATGGGGAAGGTATGACCATCATAATGATTCATTTGGCCCCGCTGCACACATCAAATGTCAGAGGTGAACATATTATCATCCACTTGGACAAGATGACACATGGTCATCACACACACACACACAGCTCTTCCCCCGCTGTGCAATGCAAGCAAGCAATGGAAGATAGATAATACATGATGACATTTCTATAATATTGATCTGATTGATTCCACACAGAATACTTATGAACAGGTGGCTGGCCTGTTTCATTATGAGCGTCCATGCTTATCCCAGTCTTTATATATATATATATATATATATATATATATATATATATATATATATATATATATATATATATATATATATATATATATATATATATATATATATATATATATATATATATATATATATATATATATATTGTATTTGTGTCTTTTTGTCCAAAACCACTTCCTGGTAGTCATTACCCTATTCCGCAGTCCGAACTCTTTACTCTCCATAAGCTAACCTGTCCCTGTCTAACCTATGTACATATAGAAGTACTATTGTCCATATATATATATATATATATATATATATATATATATATATATATATATATATATATATATATATATATATGTATATATATATATGCATATATGTATATATATATATATGTATGTATATATATATACATATACATATATGTGTGTATGTCTGTGTGTGTGTGACAGAGAAAGAGAGTATAAATGCATAATATAAATTATGTATGTTCACATTTCTATTATGTTTAATTGGTTCTACATACATCGTTTATGAATTATTCCTGATAAGACTTTATGTTTGTCACACTTGCAATCTTGAGCTGTGTCAGAAAAGGCGTAACTTTTCAAGTCATAGCAGTGCCTCTGGTAGAGCTTTCTCGAACAAATGTCAGAGTTCGTTAATATTATGATTGTACATTTTCCTGAATACCTAGGTCACACAGTGCACCCAGACGCGCAACTTTTTCATGTACTGTGATCACACAATTTAAGATTCCACAAAGGTATACAGGTATTACACGAATGGATGCGGGTCATTTGGTCCAATGAGCGCCGGTCAAATATGTTTTGGGTTTTTTTTGTTTTTTGTTTTTTTTGTTTTTTTTGATGACAGTCAAAAACAAAGGGTTTGTTTTCGCAGCTGCAGTTTACAAGCAGGAGATGACTTTAACTGTTTCAGTGCCACAGTTTGGGCTCAGTCAACAGCTTTTCTCGGCACGCTTTGAACGCATTGCCGAGAAAAGCCATTTACCAAGACTATTATATTCTATGAACTTCAGGCATGCTGATACTTAAATGAAGAGTCTTTTCACAAGGAACATGAATGTAGTACCGTCGTTATAATTCAGAACAGCTCATGTCATGTAGTTCGACTTTAATCACAGTTGGCACTGAAAGAGTTGATACTTGACTTGGACATTCGGGATACCAGCGACCCTGAAAAGGTGTACTTTTGGAAGAATACTCTGAAAAGGTTTTTTTCTTTTTTTTTCTTTTTTTTTTTTTTTAAATCAGACGTACCTTTGAAGTGAAAGGATAAGGTCTCTGTAGTGAAGTAGTAGATTTTCAGGCCTATCACCTTAATCTGGTTCATCGATTTTATTTTTCCTCAGTATGCTATGTTATTGCCAGAGCCCATTTAGAATTGAGTGGTCATTCCAGAGGAACTCACTGCCAGCACGATCAGATTATGTATAATTTGTTTAACACCAGCTTTCACGTCAGCTGAAATTCTGGCATTAATGGTCGTCCATCATCCCAAATTTATATTTTCGACTTTTTTTCTCTGGAACTATTGGCTAGATCCTCTGCAAAATTGGCAGGAACTTATCTTTGGTTGATCCCTAACAAGTTTTTACAACAAATTAGAGTGTATGACGACTCATTTTTTTTAAACAAGTACATCTGCTAGAAGCGCCTTTGCTTATTGATTTTGAACAAATTTTCGAAATTATGTAATGATCGATAAGAATACGTGTTTGATAGCATATTGAGATACTAACATACGTGTATGTTTGTACACCGAACTCTCTTCAAGGTTGGTGCGTATGTGCCCCGGCACAACGTGCTAAAACTGAGTAGCTAGATTAACCATGTGGGTCACTCATACCCTCGTATCATCAGCTTTAAGCCCATCTTAACTCAGTTCAAGCTGCCGCTGAAGGTCAAATCAGCTTATCACAGGCTGCAGCCTATAATCTGTTCAGTATATCAAGGTCAGCTGAGTGTGGGATTACATGTACATCATGCGGTGTCTCTATATTGTAATTATGTTTTTTGTTTTTGTTTTGTTTTTTTGTTGTTTTGTTTTTTGTTTTTTGTTTGTTTGGTTGTTTGTTTGTTTGTTTTCACATGACAGCACTCTTTGTCATTCTGATTTTTGAAAAAGCTCATCCGGAATAACTCTACCTTCCGACGGCAAATACAATTTGATGTGTCACATGTAGTTCACCTCATTAGTTCCCATTAAACAGACGGTGGTGTATTTTATGTCCTGTAACACATAACGTAAGAGTTCAGCATCTGTAAATGTGCGTATATTGAAGATAGATTAGAAAATACTGACGAAATAAAAGGAGGCAGGAAAGTGAAGTTTTGCTTTGCCTGCTCTACCAATATATATAGACACATTTGTTTTACATGGATTGTGAAAGAAGTCAAACATTGACTTATCGAGTCACTCTCCATGGCACAGATGTTGGCGTATACTTCCTACCTTGCCTAGTGGAGGAAACCGAAGAACTCGGAGAAAACCACCGTGCACGGTTAAAGTGGTAGGAACTTTTTCCACATGCTGCCCAGGACGAGAATCGAACTCGGGTCGCAGAGGTGAAAGGCGAGCGTCTTACCGCTCAGCCAACCGTGCACCAATATGACAAGAAAACGAAGTTTTAATGAATTTGTGCGTCATTTGTGAGGAAAACGCCAGGAAATTGAACATGTCGGTAGATTGGTGAGTCTCAAACAGACCCTAGACTATTTCCTACAGTAAGTGAATAATATAAGAAGTTTGGGGAAAACTTTCTTTCTTTCTTTATTTTTCTTTCTTTCCTTCCTTCCTTCTTTCTTTCCAGGCAAATTTGTCCGACATTTCATTTAAAAAGTATTACACGTAGAAACTCCAAACTTGGCACAGTTATACTCATATAGATGAAGTCTGGCCTTTTTATAATGACAGGTCACGCTTTTCAAAATTATGCAAATGAGGGCTAATTAAAGTGTTAAATCTTCAATATCTTTTATACTGTAGTAGATGTGGTTCCGAGTGTATAGGAGTTCGATCATAGCAAAACAAAGGTCATCTCAATGTCAAGGTCATGTCAAGATCAAAGGTCAATTTTAAGCCAAAATGTCATTTTTGAAGTCAAGGGTCACTTCAGGTAGAGGTCATCTCAAGGTCAAAGGCCACTTTCGATGGTAACTTTCTTCTAGCCATAATTTGGTCAATTTTTATCCAATTTTCATCATGTTGGGCTCAAATTGTAGCTATTGTAACACTGCACATTTTTGAAACTTACATGTTACCTCTAAAGGTCAAACGTCAAGATCATTTGGACCTTTGAAAGTTCCATCAAGTCATAACTTGGCCAATTTCCATCCAACTGTAATCATGTTGGACTCAAATTGTAGGTATTGCAACACTGCACATTTTTATAAGAACACGTAACCTCAAAAGGGCAAAGGCCAAGGTCATTTGGCCCTTTGAGGGTTTCATCTTGCCATAACTTGGTCAATTTTCATTCGATTTGGTTCATGTTGGGCTTAAATTGTTGGTATTGTAACACTGTGCAATTTACATGTGACCTGTAAAGGTCAAAGGTAAAGGTCATTTGGACTTTGAAATTTGCATCCCGCCATAAGCTTAATGTAATGTGAAGTGCCAAAGAATAAAAGTTGTACCATTTAATATTTACAACTTTTGAAGGCACACAGACAGATTTGCTTTGAAGCAAATCTGTCTTTTGTAGTTTTAACTTATACTCATTAGAAGAAGATGCAGCCTGAGGAAAACTTTGAACATGCAGAGCACTGATGTCAAAATGCACATTTGTACTGTTAATCAGACCAAATTTCGTCATTACACCAGTCCGCTCAGTTTGCCGCCTGACAGCTTAATTTTATCGTGCTTTGCAAAAGCAACGCAGGACACTGGTTGGCGTCCATTGGCCACGATGGCAACATACTACATCGCACTGAGGCAGACAGACTGTCAATGGCCACGGTTGTAATGGGCAACTTCCTGATTGGTTCATGACGTGGGGAAAGAATTACATTTAAGCCTTACTACAGTTCTATTAATATAAATAAAGTCTTACAACTAACGGGCAGACCTAGACAAAAAGCCCTTGGTCTGATAATGACTCAAAATATCTGTACGCTTCATCCGGGAGGTGTATTGAGACGTACCTGCCTTTAATGCATAAAACACGCAGCATTGACACGAAAAGTTTCATCAATAGCACATACAGAGCTTATTACGTGTTCAATTTGATGTTTGTTTAAAACCATAATGAAAATTGCGAAAAACAAAAAAACTGAACAACCCAAATATGTGTCAGACAAGACAAGTGTTACAGACTCGGCTTTTACGCTGGGTGGGCATGATATTCCTCATCAGCAAAAGATTTTAGAACAAGTAGAGTCAGATGAGCAAACAGTTTATGACATTTTGAAATCTCTGAAAGTTGATAAAGCTTGTGGACCGGACGATATTAGTCCTTTATAATTAAAAGAGGCTGCATCTAGCATCACTCCCTCCCTTACTAAATTGTCTAACTTCTCTCTTAGTAATTCTAGATTCCCATCAGAATGAAAAAACAACAACAAAACATGTCACCGATCTTGAAAAGTGGATCACCAGAACATTGTAAAAATTACAGACCAATTTCGCTCCTAAGCTGTGTAGGTAAAGTTTTTGAACGAGCAGACTTTCCAGCGTATGTTCAGTTTTTCCGGGACAACTGCTTCCTTTCTGAAATACAATTTGGTTTTATTCCTGGTGACGGCGCTGTTAATCAATTAATTTTTTATATATAACGAAAAACATGAGTGGGCCTTGTACTGAGCCTTGTGGGACGCCTGCTTCGAAAATGCCCCAAGTACACGCCTGACCTTGGATAACTACGCGTTGACACCTGTCATGAAGATAATTCTCGACCTATTTGAATAAATTGCCACGAATCCCTGCTCTCTTCATCTTGTAAACCAACCCCGGATGATGTACTTTGTCAAAAGCTTTTGTTATGTCACAAAAGACTACACGAACTTCTTTGTCAAAGTCCACAGCTTTGTTAAACTCGTTTAAATCATCATGTGACCCAGGCCAGGAAGCGTACCCTTGGCTGAGGTGTTGCCCACGTCCTGGGCTGATAAGAGTTGGGCGCACTGGCCTATCCCGCACTAAAACGAATACATTATTGGCCACCTGGTAGCAATAGTACTTCGCTTTTCCTTTACTCTCCCACCTGTGCTTCTTTTGGACGGAGACCTCTCATGTCCTTCACTTGCTAACTTGGATTCTCAATACTACATGACTGTATTTATGTCAAAGTACCTCCATCCTTTGCTCGTCCAGAGCATCTCGCATTTTACTTACGATAAGCCATCACAGTGTTCGGATTTTACGATGTATTCATGTGTCATTTAAAATATTGGCAATGTGGACGTGACAATAAAATACATGGTATTTTGTGGCACTTTGATCGGTCCTTTGACAGATTGCAGCACTGGCGGGTGGTCTCTCATTTGCGGTACAATATTAGACACGGAAAACATGACAAATGAGGTAAATATGGTCTCTCATGACCATTTGAGGGACTATTGGGCCCTGTTAGAGGAGTCCTGAAAATCCAATAATCCAAAAATTTTTACTCAAAAAAATCCAAAAATCCTTGATAAAATTGCAAGAAATCCTATAATACTTTAAAATTTTAGTAATCTTTTAATCCTAAAATAGAAGAAAAATCCAATAATCCACATTTTGAAATACAAATAATCCAATAATCCCTTTCAAAAGGACCAAAAATCCAATAAACCTAAAACCTTAACAGGGCTCCACTGGTGCACCTGGCTTTTATGGGAACACCGCTCATTCGAAACCTTCATGAAATTGCAAAATCGCCAAACTTGTGTATTTACGGTGTCGGTTTTTTCATTTGATTTGATTTTATCATATTATTAATATTGTTGCTGTTGCTGTCATTGATATTGTCATTATTATATAATAAATTCTGCGAGTTTACAACTGGAGAAGGGCTGAAAATTGTGGAATATTTAGATGGGGCGACGCATTGTGATGAGAGTTTCTGCTTTTTAATCCCCCTTCCCCACCCCATCACCAAACATATTCTGAGTGTAGTTGCTTGTATTTTGTCATTGTCTGTGACCGACACAAAGATTAAGCTTTAAGCCTTCACATCTACCGACGATAAAAGTGACTAAACTTTAGAAAGCGTTTTTGCATGGTGTAGCAGCAAAACAAATGCTGACTAAATATACAGCTAATCCCAAAGAGATCAGTAGAAATCTGCACCCATCCACAGTCCGATACCAGCAGTTCATTTTGGTAAAATATAAAACTGTGCTATCAGGCATTTTTTTTTTATATACAACAACGATATATTATAGAGGGCCATACAACATTTATCTTCACTTTAAAGTGTGAATTCGGGAAACTTGCGCCGTAGGCCATGCTAGCCAAATAGTTCAACACAATGCAAATAATTTGTTGAACTTTTCGAATTCGGGGCAGAAACTTGAATATTCTTTATAAGAATGTCACGACTGGGAAGAAGAATATCAGGAACCATGGATGACGACATGTCTTTGAACTTTCGCTTAAGTAGGCTCCTGTTTAAGTCTATCATGGCATCTCTGGACATTGAGTGACTACATGGATCATGGAGCATTTCTTTAGTCATGTGACCTTCACCCTCCATTTTTCTCGGATTCAGGGTATAAATTGCTCACAGTTGCGCCGCGAGCTAAGCCATTCATAGAGCTGAACTCAGTTCGCAACTTCTCGAATTACCCGCAAAAAAAATTGCTTTTGAAAAATACGACAACAAAAATGTAGGCCAAATCACTCAACACACACCAGACGCTTGGCAACTTCGTTGGTTTGAGCCCTCAGCATCAAAGGAAGGACATGTCTTATGCTTCTTTATGGCATCTAAAATTACGCAGGCGCAAAAATGTTTCCTGGTGCTTTTTTGGTGGAACTGACCATATAACCTTGACCTTTTAACTCAAATCGTTAAACTCATGATGTGCCATTAAAGGTACGCCCGCAACCAAGCTTTCAGCAGATGACCGTAGATGTTCAGTTTGTCTTGATTGGTTTATAACTTTTCAAGCTATTTGGTAAAACTTTCGGTAATGTGTCATATTTTGCATTTAATATAGGATACAGCTATTAGTCAAACAGTATAGCCACAACTTCAATGTAAGCTCGGAACTCTGACGGGATGATATTGTAAAGACCTTCGATCAGCGGTCTCTAGTTGATGCACTTAGAAGACTGTGCAAAAATACAAAATGTGTCTTTTTTCAGACTACCGTATAAACTTGATCGTCAATGTTACAGAGGTCAAGTTTGAATTTAAAAATATCCCACAGCATGAACTCTTCACATGAAACAATTAAATTCGAATGATTATTATTGGAGTCACAACTAATAATAATAATAATAATAATAATAATAATAATGATGATGATGATGATGATGATGATGATGATAATGATAATAATAATAATAATAATAATAAATGTAATTTTATTGACGAACAGAAGTCAGTCTTGAATTATCAGGCAATACAGCTAAAAAATTAATGGATTTCAAGATAAGTAGCTGACAGAGCACATTGTAAAAATATGTTGGCGTCAATTATCAAAATGAGGTACATTACTTCGTTATGGACTCAATATTCTGGGAACTTAGTTTGTGTCAAAGGGTAATGTTCAGGTACCTGATATTTTAAGCCTGCGCACTTCAAAAAGCTTGGGGGGAAGAGAGAGAGAGAGAGAGAGAGAGAGAGAGAGAGAGAGAGAGAGAGAGAGAGAGAGAGAGAGAGAGAGAGAGAGAGAGAGAGAGAGAGATTTGTAAAATTGGGCAAGCAGAAAATTCTGGAATTTCAATAAACTGCCCTCTGATTTGCCTTGCCTTAACGTCAGCCTTTGTTCCGCCGAAGCCACACGGTTATCAGGTTCAGCCTCCAGCAACCCTGGCATCAAGGTCAGCCGAACTGTTAACCATGAGCTGGACTGGCGCGAGAGACCCTCTTAATTCTGCAGTCATATGATACCACTATCATCATTATCTGACATTGTCATTTATTATCCATACAACCATAACAAGCTTCCTCGGGAGGCTCCAAGATTGGAATTTTTCTTTTGCGCACGACACGTCGTTTCTCTTACATATATATAATAAAACGACTTGCTCAGCTCAGATGTCACCCTTGAGCAGCAAGAACCCGGTGCCAGTAGAGTCAGTTATCTGTCCTTCTTAATCCGAAACTCATCCACACAGAATGCCTTGCAATTGTACGGAAGGTAGGCCTATGTCATTCATTTGTCTTATTTTAGATCCGTCGAACCATGTTTACAGGCAGTTTAGAATCTAACCTGGAGAATGGAGTAAGGTGCTGCGCAGGTTTGTTGTCTGAGAGAGACTAGGCTCTGCGTGGCAGAATATCATGTATGTAATATGAACGTTTGGTGCTTTCGTGGTATCAGAAACAATATGTGTCGGAATGGCTGGCGCAGTAACTACAGCCCACTACCAAGACAGCACATTCAGGTTCACTTTTACCATGCTTCGGAAGTACAAACGTTAACAGATTGATATGTTTTTATTACGTGTCACCAAGGACACCGAGCGCTGTTATTAACCTTTTCGTCATGGGTTTTACCCACTTGTTCGAGTATTGTGTGTAAAGTAGGCCTAAATTGTCTCTCAGCAACACCGGCTGAGGTTTGAAGGCTTCTGCTTGCTTTTACAGGGAGGAAGGAGGTACTTGCACGGGTATTTTGGGCTTTGAACTAATAAGTCGCATATTTTGCTGAGAGAAAAATAATCCACATTCAAGAGATAATGACCCCACGTGAATGAATCGGATTCTTGTCTGTTCGCGCCATTTTATAGCCTTAACCTACGGTACGACTGGCACACACGTGTGTGTGTATTGTGTTGTGTTTGTGACTTTTTTGTTCATAATCACTTCCTAGTAGTCATTACCCTATTTCACAGTCCGAACTCTTTACTCTCCATAAGCCAATCTGTCACCGTCTAACCTATATACATATGGAAGTACTGTTGTCCATATTGCACACGTTCCTTTGTAGAATTTTTACATAGGCTGTATTAGCCCAAATAAATTAAAGAGTCTTCAGCGGGTAACTACTCAGAACATGTTTTGGAGCCTGTACCCGTACATGTCTCTCTGAGTAGCGGCTCCTTTTCTAAGCTAAATATTCAGCAAAGACAACCCACATAAAAATGAACAAATATGAACGTGGCAAATGATGAATTAACTAAATAAGGGAAATTTTGTTTATAAATGCAGAGCTTCAATATGAATGCATAATACCTATCAAACCAAAAATAGTTACTGAATAGGATAGAACAAGTTCAGATAAGAATAATGTGACTAACCCCTGAACTAGTATGTACCCTTTCTAGCTGTGTAGGACACATTAGTCCAACCACTTGCCAGTGTATAATTGAGGTAGAAACAAACTTCAGTGATTCTGAAACAAACTTCAGTGATTCTGAAACAAACTGGGTTTATATATTCAATCCCGATGATTACAAAATAAACCATTACAGCCAGACACCTGTATAAACCTGGGGAATTCCTAATAAGTACTTGTAACAATGGCCATCCTCTACCAGAAATGTAAAACACACTCCATGATGACACGTACTCCTCACTAGAAAAGTATCCAAGAAATCAAGTTCTATTTAGTTGTAAACTCTTAGTGTCTGTTTCAAAACAATGAATCATATTTGTAATAATTTAGTAAGTCCTTTCAATTCCTGGCTATGTTCTTGGGACAGCCTATGACTGACTCCCAGCCCTGGAGTTAATGTTTCAAAAGAATGACTCAAGTTTGTGACAATTGAGCAAATACTGCCAATTTCTGGCCAAGTGCTCAGGACTGACAATCCATGACTGACTCCCGGCCCTTTTGTGGGACAGCCGAATTAAGTAATAATTTACATTGAGTAAATGTACACTTACATGTTAGTCTAAAATGTCAGAAAGGTGAATATTAAAACAAAATGATGCCAAAAGGTAAAATTAAATAGCAAAACAGGCAAGTCTGAAATCCTTAAAATTATTGAAACCCCGGTTTTCTAACAATCTCTGGATATTTGTAGCAAAACTTGTAGAAGTATTTGATCAAAACTACATGCTTGAATCCTCTTGACTCAAGTTTGTTATAAATAAATTTGGTTCTGGATGCAAGGTCCTGAAATTGAGAACAAATACAACCAAAATCTCAAAATTTGTGACAAAAATGTATTATATCCAATAGTTTCTGAAATATTAATGTGTGTATTAATGT
Organism: Hermodice carunculata; assembly: GCA_964020975.1. NCBI lineage: Eukaryota > Metazoa > Annelida > Polychaeta > Eunicida > Amphinomidae > Hermodice > Hermodice carunculata. The sequence continues at coordinate 28,880,350 of OZ026619.1, forward strand.
AAATAACGTTTTTAAGCATGGATATCATTGCTTAACATTCGTGCCAAAAGTATACATTCAACGCCAGCAACATGAACCCCATCCCACCCCCACCCCCTAGGCATAACAGATAAGACTGCCCACTTAATCGTGTAAACATAATGATATAAGTTATATCCATGAGAATATCATTGATAATGATAATTGCGCAACGATGATGATTATTCTAACGATGTATTCCCTGTGTAATTTTAGCTGGAAAATGCATTTGCGGCCCAGACGTGCCGGCGGCAGATCGTTGTCGTTGCGGTAGTGACTGTCAGTGCGCAGGACACGGCTGTCAGAGTGGGTGGATTTCTTAATCTGCAGTGATTATTATAAATCTTCGTTTATAGTATAGATGATAGCACACAACAATAATTTTGTACCCCACCATGTCTTTTGTGAAGCGCGCCAACTTTGAAAAGTGAGCATATATATACATGTGGTGCTGCGAGAGTAAGAAATCAACAAACACGTGTAAATATCACTTTTTCACTTTTTATGTACGAGGACGATTTATATAGGACATGGTGCAGTTCAGGTTTTTGCACATATAATATGTTTAAACACATTAAAAGCATGATTAGCAAAATAAGAAGTGCTTAATATCGTCAACAGTGTATTTTCAAGCTAGCCATTTTTGACCAGTGATACAAGTCTAGTTTTTACCTCCTTCTCATTTATTTATTTATTTTTTTGTTTGTTTGTTTGTTTGTTTGTTTTTTTTTTTTTTGTTTGTTTTTGTTTTTTGTTTTTTTTTTTTGTTTTTTTTTTTGTTTGTTTTTGTTTTTTGTTTTGTTTTTGTTTTTGTTTTGTTTTTTGTTTGTTAGTTTGTTTGTTTGTCTGGTTTTTTGGGGGTTTTTTTTTGTTTTGTTTTTTAATTGTTTTTTCCACGCACAACATTCTGCGAATGCGGCTGACAGATGATAGGATGTCATATCGTCGTTCAATATACATTGGCATGGTGTTGCAAGACACATCTGATTCATCACAGGTGAGGCATAAATCGTTAATCTAATACATTGACACAAACTCTGGAGTCAATCTAACCTTAATTTGCTTCAATTTCAGAGGCAGTGTGCCAAAACTGCAGCAAATGTTGTACGAAATGCAAAGATGGGTCATGCAGCTGTGGGGACTCCTGTAACTGCTGAGCCTGTGTCCTGTGCATGTGACCGTGCTGTCAGTCTGCTTGTGGGGCTCTATCTGGGGGAGGAAAATTGTACCATCTCCAACGCATTTCGGCAACAAACTGCTCTGGACAGATGGGCGAATGCTGGTCATGCAGGGTTACTTCGATGGTTTCCAAGCCTCACAAGCAATGGACATTCATATGATAAGTTAAAAGAACAAAGTAGAAACAAGCTGCAAACCTGTATTTTGTAATAAATAATGTAGTTATGAGTTGGAATTGTTTTGTTTCCTTACTTAGCAGACCTGACTTGAAAGTCAGCCGAACTTTAAAGATGGGTGATAATTTTTTAAGACTTAAAAATCATCACCCATCTTAAAAGTTCAAGACATTCGTCCATATTTTATATTCCTCCAGAGACCGATACCTCAACAACAAAATTTGTGAGGATGTCGCTTGGGTGTTTCTGTACCAAATATGTTCGACAGGTGGCTCTGCGATCAATTATTAATATATTTGACTTTTTTTATCGTAATTTTAAGGCAAAGTCAAAGATGACTCCTGTACATACTCCCATCCTTTGTCAATCGACCACCCAACAGCGGCCCCGGCTCCTATACCGTCAAAGACCCGACAATCCGGGGATTGGGGGGTGGGGGTGGGTGGGGAGGCATTAATATTGGCGCATGTTTGTGAAAAGTACCCACTCTTAAAAACGGTTATAGAATGGTAATTGCGTGGAGGTATTTCACAAATCGTCTGTAAATCTTTGGTTATCTTGTATTTCCAAAGAACCAGGACATGATGACCCTTTAAAACTTTTAGTTGCCACTTGTACGGGTGCTTAAATTGGAACAACAGTGATAGTTTTTACTTTTTTGTCATTAATGGTCATGTGTTCATTTGACAAATTTTCAATATTTTTTCTCAAACAGGTATTTAGTTATTTTTTATTTCCAGTAGGTGTTTTGATGTGTGATGTCACCTGAGCTGAGATACACAACATTATCATAATGACTTGTGTACTCTGTTAATCACCCTCTTTGATCCTATCAGTGTGGTATAATAATAATAATTAATAATAATAATAATAATAATAATAATAACAACAACAACAACAACAACAACAACAACAACAACAACAATAATAATAATAATAATAATAATAATAATAATAATAATAATAATAATAATAATAATAATAAACCCCCTGTGTTCGGGGAAGCACACAAATACATCGAGATGAACAGAACGAGTATGAATAAAAGGCGTACAGAAAGTAAATGGTAAAATACACCAAACTAGGATAAGATAAAAAATAAAGCTAAAAGGAGTAAAAACAAGCGAGATTCAAGCATTACAAGCATGAATAAATAAGGCGTACATAACATGAAATGAAAACATAGACCAAAGTAGGATAGATAAAATAAAGCTAAAAGGGATTCGAGGTGACAAGTGCATGCAGGTGACGGCACGCAGCGACAGATTTGTCTCCCCCGGTGGGCTGGGCCCGCCGGTGGGTTCGAAGGGATTGAGCCCCCGAGCGACCCACGCACCGAATGAGAGACCCAGACAAGTTAAATAATATGGGTCTAAAAGGCACGTGTAAGTAGATTGGCCAAGATATATTCACTGTGCCATGGCTTTTGAAAGCTTTCGTGGTGAACTAGGTATCTGAGGGAGTCGACAACGCCCTTATTACACGAATTGAAGCTGAACTTGAAATCAAATGAACCATACAGCCAGATTCTCACTGGAGAGAGACCTGTTGCAACGACTCGGTCTACAAGCGTGCCTTTAGTACATTTGCCTTGGAGTATATAGGATGGTAGGATTCTACTATGCAGGTCTCTGGCGTAACAGTTAACAGTAAGTTGTCTTTTACGGTGACTTACCGTGTTGTTACACAGGAGCTCATTAAAAGGAGGGATGTGTAAAGCCTGAAGGAGATAGGAGTGACGTGATAGCTTAGCAAAGCCTGTCATATTCTTAATATTGGAACCTTGGATGCATTTGCAATGATCAATATTAGACTTTTTAAGATAGATACATTCCATGCCACACATAAGTGTTGGGGCTCCTATGGAATTCCACAAATAAGATTTTACGTCGGACGACAATCCGGGATAAGACATACCTATGAATGTGAGACTATATATACTTCGTCTGCAGGCATTAACTCTGTTTTCCACATGCTTCGAGAAACCTCCAGAGGAATCTATAGAAACTCCAAGTACCTCGACTTTATCGGCAGTCGCGATAGCATGATGTCCCAGATGTCAAGTAGGGGTATCATTGAACACAGATTTACCAAGGATGATACATTTTGATTTTTTAATCCCAAACTTCAACCGCTAGTGATCAGCATAATGGATAAATTTGATTATATCTACAAACACTGTTTCATCCATGGTATATAAGTTGACGCCTGCTTCAGTAATTGAATGCACAACCATAAGACCTGGTAGCTTGTGTGTATTGACTTCTCCATTTTTCTTTTCTTATTAATCCTCATCAAATGAGTAAATATCTCAGTTTAATAAATTTGATTATATATACAAACACTGTTCCATCCATAGTAAAGGTGGAATATGTGCACTTGGCCAGGTTTCCATGCTTTTGTCTGAGTTTCACTCAGATGCCATTAAATTAGCTGCAGCAGTTAGTCCAGGTGACACGACAACCCCTCATTTACATATCTAAGAAAACTTGATATCTGCTTATCCAGTTGGGAAAAAAAGTTTGTATTTTCTGATATGGGTCCACATTTACTATGTAAAACAAAAATTGTAAAAAATTACCGTAGTACCCCTTTAAGTATCGCTCAATGCTTTCATAAAACCATCATGCGCCTAATTAAATAGAATAGAGTCTGTTTCTGGTGAACAGATTGTTTGAATAATGCTTTCAAACATGTTGAGTAAACAATCCAACACAGTGACGTCACTGAACTTGGCCGGTCTTTCTCCTTTGGGTTGGAGGTCCCCCACAGATTGCCATGCACGGGTTACATTTTGCTCGCAAAAGAAAGAAAAAAGCGCAAATACTTGTATCCGTAAATCTATGCCTCCCCCCTATACATTTTATAGTTATGACCAGTTTGATAACCATGTTCAACAGATGAAATAATATTCTTGTTTTCACAACAGTAACTCTTGGAACTGATATTAACACGAATGTATGTACGCATGTTAAGTAAAAAAAAATACAAGCTGCCAGCGCCAGAAATTCTTCAGGAGTGAAATACATGTGCGCAAAAAACGCACATAGACCAATAAAGAAACAAAACCAAATAAAATGCAATTTATCCTTAACTATTTGGAACCCGGTGATATTAACAGCCGCAGGGTAAATTCATTAAAATTTTATCTTCCTTTACTTTTCTTACTGATAAAAAAATAAGTAAAAAAAAAAAACAACAAAACATTAATATTGCTTATCAGAAACCCATTTATGACAAACATTTTGTGATAGAAACTCACGAAACAATTATGAATTAAAATTAGTTTCTTCCACACAAACAACGAAAACCGTAACACCGTATACAATCTTATGGTTTCATCCGGTTTACCACAACATTATTATGTGATATAGTTCAAAATTCTCCTGTTATTTGTCAATACACTGTCATTTATTGGAGTGGTTCAGTCAGATGCATGGGTGCAGGTTAGATAGGCCTGCAGCAAATGACTATTTGGTATACGATACACGAACTCCCAAAATGCAACGGTGTCGGGTGAATGCGTACATTTTCCCTTGTATCTTATTTATGCAAGAAGATGTACGAAGTTTGTTGGTGAATAGTTTTGGAGAGTTATTATGAAAGAAACATTTTGGTTAAAAAGATTTTGTTTCAGCATGAAATTGGTCGTACATGTGTCACAAAAAGCAGATGATACTGTCTCTCTGCTGTAAAGTTCACACACAATTTGAAATGTGCTTTTCTCTAGAATAGTCCCAAAGGTTTCAGAAAACATGGACCACCTTTTGGTAATACAGGCAAGAGAATTGTGACAGTCCTGTGCTCAGTTGACCTTGCACGCATTAGCTGGTGTTGCTGGCGTATAGGACTGTCTGCTTGCATGCACGAGCAAGTGTTTCTGTGCTTGCGCGCGGACGCGCTGTAGAATAGTTTGGAGATAAAAGGTACATCTCTACCAAGTTTGAAGAGGATACGATGAACGCTTTCGGAGAAAACTATTTTACACTGGTATACTTTCAAGTGGGCAGTCAATGGCATCCTACCAGGCTTGGCTCACACAAAGAGACAAAACAGATCTGATACCTCTATTACAAAATGTCTGGTACAGTGAAAACTCATTATAATGACCCCATCTGTTCCCTAAGATATGTGTCGGATAACTGAATATGTCAGATAAATGAGTCAAATAACAAAGAAAATAAACCCTTTCCCATGAAAATTTGTGTCAGTACATTGGATATGTCGTATACCTGAGTGTCGTTATAATGCGGTTTCACTATACCTGCTTCTATCACCATGATCACCCAGTGTGATTTCGTAGTGCTTCACAAAAAGTGGCTTACATTCTGGACAGGCCATTATCATAGCTTATGCAGTGAAAGCAGAAATACCAGCAACTACCTAGGATTTTGATTTTTTTTTAATATACCTAGGGAGTTCCTTACTTTCACAATGCCAAGGTCAAAATTAACGACATCCAAACCAACTCCACTGACACTTTTCTATTAACCCTTTCAGTACCAACTGCAAATAAAGTCGAACTACTTCAAGCCAACTCCAAGTTGAACTAAATGTGGAGACGGCAGAAATTATTTAAAATCTCCATTGGAATCAGGACCACTTAACTTTCATCAGTCATTCAGGGCTTTGTGTGAGCCCTGCCTATATAGCCACATGCAAGATGTTTTAATTATAAAGTAATTGTGAAGATGAGTCGAAGAAAAAGCAACGCTACCTCCTGCTCAAAAAGCCGTTTAATTGGGCAGATTTAATGGGTTTGCTAATACAATAAAGTAGCTATAATAGACGATGCATGCTGCATGGTTACCGTCTGTCCTGTGTAAGCATGCGCAGGAAATAAATCCAAGGCTCAAAATAGGTAAATCCGCACAAAAAGTTGGCATTATTGATTTTGTTTCATAACAATCCAATAGTATAAACTCCGTTCGTTTTTGCAAACATGTTCTGTGCAAACGAGAGAAAAGATCCTGCAGACTAGATTGTTGCATGTTCAAGTTATGATTTGTAAAATTTGCTAATTATAAACGTCATCTGAACAGACAAAAATGATTTAGTCATTTCCGTGACACAAGATGTCTTGCAACTACCTAAACGGGTCATCCACGTGGTCGAAGGAGCTGCAGTACTGTGGGAATATATGCGGCAACATGAGTGTAAAATATGCTTGTTGATGTTAGAGCCTTGAGTCTCGAAATTTTATCTTCAGGTGTCCCATTTTGAAAATGACGTCATGGAATTTTTGACAGTCGTGTTCACACGCCCGTAGAACTGCACATGTGATGCAGTCCCAAGAAATGTTATATTGTGACGAAAGTTGTTGACCTGGGGGCATGCTGTTCTGGCAAGTTTTACCTGCAATCCTGTGAACTTGGAGTAAATATGGAAAAAACAGTTCATTGCCTAAAAGTTACCTTTAACACTTCACTTCAGTTCAACATAGTTTATATTTACATTCATTGGTGGGTTTTATCGTCTTCTCTTATCACTAGTTCAACATCATAAACGTGCTTCTCTAAATGGAATATTCCACTCCGAGATAAATCCGCATTCTGCGATAAGGTCATACCTGTTTATCTTTGTATACAAAAGATCAAGCGTATACTACATCTGCGGTACTTGGTGCAACCATTTACGATGTACCGATAAGCCATTTCATTCATTATAAGGCGAGACATATTCCCGCCATATCTGTCCTGAAATATAAAAAGCAATGTACAGCACCAATGATATCGAAATAAATCAGCCACACCTCTTTCGTCATGTTCCCGTTTTGATATTGCACTTCAGTTGTATGGTTGGTCAGTTTTGAACGGTAATGGATGTCTCAGAAAAGTCAGTTCTGTTCTATATGATTACGAAAAATAAACCACCCTCCTTGAAAGACAGACTCCAGTACAAGTCATTTTATTGATACTGTAAATTTGTAGAGGTTATGTAATACTGGGGTGCGTCGTTTGTGCGAAATTCAAGACCTTTAAATATCTTGGTAACGGAACACTAAACCTAAGAGAGTCAGATGTCATTTTTATTGAAGATAACGGCACATTTTTGTAATTTACATGTGACAAAGGTCACGTGTATGTGGCCCTTTGAATTTTCATCTAGCCATAACTCGATTAATTTTCATTTGATTTAGTTCATGCTGGGCTTAAAAAAGGAAATTGTAACACAGTATATTTTTGTATTTTACACGTGACCTGTAAAGGCATTTGGCCCTTTGAAAGTTTCATCTGGCTATAACTTGGTCTATTTTCATCTGATTTGGTTCGTCTTGGGCGTAAATTGTAGGTATTGCAGCATTGCATATTTTTACAATTTACATGTAACCTCTGAAAATCAAGTCAAGGTCATTTGAAATTTTTATCTGGTCATAACTCTCAATTTTCATCCAATTTTGACCACGTTGAACCCAAATTGTAGGTTCTGGAACAATGCATACTTTTTGTAATTCACATGTAACCTTTAAAGGTCAAAGGTTAAGGTCACTTGGACTTTGAAATTTTCATCCAACCATAAGCTTAATGGAATGTGAATTACCAAAGCACAAAAAGTAGCATTTAATATTTACAACTTTTGAAGGCACAGATTTGCTTTGAAGCAAATCTTCTTTTCTAGTTAACATTGTATTCTATTTGCTCGCATCTCACTTTCACTAATGTTCTGGAGTTGAATAAAACTCAAATCATAAATCATAATGCTAGCTACATGTACATGTATTCTGACATCGATAGGAACTAGCTGGTTTATTTTCAGTCCGTTGACTCATCAATTGTGTACTCCAGTCCAATAAAACTCTAAATTATAAATCATAATGCTAGCCACTCTGTGATATGGATACAGCTGGCTGGTTTGTGTGTAGCCTGTTGGCTAAATATCAATGTTGCACACATACATACACACACATTACATAGTTTGAACAAATATGACAGCATGCCATATATCAATGTTGCCAAAGTACTGTAATACAGTGGTCCCCCTCTCATAAGGCCACCCCAAATGCACTGGAAAAGTGGCCTTATAAGAGGGGTGGCCTCTCTTGAGGGGTAATTTACAATGAAAACGCCATATTTGCTACATGGAGAAGTGGCCTTTGTAGAGGAGGTGGCCTCTCTGCAGGGGGGCCTTATAAGAGGGGGACCACTGTATCCGAACTGGAAAATAGAGCAGATAATCTGTATAATGGGACTGCTATGTTATGCTTTTCCTCCCCATGTAGGTAAAGGAAGTTTTGTCAATTTCCCCCATCTGAGCATGCTGATTGGGTAGGTGGGGGGAATGTCATAAATTCTCACTTCAATGATGAAAATACAGCAGCAAGGACTTCTTGACAAATGATCACCACAACACAACAATCTTCCTCATTGTATTTAAAACCGTGTATTCCACGTAATACTCACTACCTAGTTAGATCTCTATACTGCAATCAATGGAGAGGGAGAGGTTGAATAACAATTATCCTGGAGATATTTATGTTTATAAAATGCCCATGGTTTACAGAATAATCCGTGTATCACTCATGTAAGAAACAGGCAGACCTAATATACTCTTGTTAAAATAGATCTCTATACCGCAATCTATGGAGAGGGAGAGGTTGAATAGCAATTATCCTGGAGATATTTATGCTTATAAAAAAATGCCCATGGTTTACAGAATAATCCGTGCATCACTCATGTAAGAAACAGGCAGACCTAATATACTCTTGTTAAATCTGGCAGGCTTGGCATCTAATAACAAGACCCAAGATCCTTTGCTTTTCTGTGACCATAAAGTTATGCATTCTATCTTAATGTTCATCTTGTCCACCTGGCTATAAGCACAAACAAATTTTACAGTGTCGATAGTTATGCAAGTGGCAATAATAAGCAAAAAACAAAATTCTAAGTATCAACAAGTTTTTATTTTATCAAATGTCAAATAATATTATAATATGCATTAATTACCTTTTTGTCTGTTAATGTAAGGTCACACAATGCTAATAAGAAAATCCGTATTCCATAAAAAAGAGAAAAAAAAGGGGGAAAAATAAGACATGCCATTGGCGCAAATTATTTTCATTCACAGGAACTCACTAACATCTGAATGACCTTTACATTGACATCAATATGCTACATATCAGCTTTTACCATCTGTAACAACAGTGTATGGATCAGAAGTAATTATCTGAATATTTTGCCAAACTTTCTCATTGACACATTATCAAACCTGTTTCATAAGTCAGTTTGAAGTCTTTAGATCTTGGTTCACTGATTATATTTGATTAAATAAAATGTTCAACTTAATGGGTATTAAGGAACATATACATATAAGTATGCAAATTAGCACCAGTTAAGACACATGACAATTAAAATATTACTATCAGCCTCTCATAAGTTAATTAGTTGTACACCTGATCTCACGTTTGAAATAACAGGTTTTTCCATACATGAAGAAGAAATTGTGGGTCTGTCTTTACCTAAGTCCTTTAAGTCCCTTTTCTTAAATTATGGACATATTACCTTTCATACATATTTTTGTTTTTTCCATATTCAGTCTTCGTATCATAAGACACCTCATTCCCAAATTATCTTTTTAGTTGGTAATATCATCATGGTATAGGTGTGCTGACATACTTTTTAAATATCTTGCGAAAATGACCACTTACAAAGGGAAAAAGTTGCCTTATCTACACGGTCTGTTTTATCATCCTGTATTAACAGTGAAATCTAGGCCCCCAGATGGCAGCACTTGATTGTGTTCATTTGCATAATTTTGGCTATTTTGCAATTGATCACCCTCAAGTGCTGCCCTCTGTGGTCTTAAAAGAGTTACTATTAACTTCTGGTAAACACTCACTGAACATCAATGCCCTTGTCTCTCCTTTGAAAAATCGTAAATTACACTGGTGAACTGGTTTATGAATAAAAAAGAAGCTGTAAAACAGTAATTCTTGGAAAACACTTTGTTCTCACAATGTTTTACTAGAAAAGTATTAATCTTGCTATGACTTACAATGAGGAAAAAAAAATCATTTTAGCCTACGTGGTTTGACATCAAAATCTACATTTTATTGATGGAACACAGCAAGAGATAAACATGCTGGGTGTATAAACTAGGTCTACCTTGTATGAATGACCAATACTTTAACATACTTTAAATTACTACCAGCCCAATTAAGAAAAATGTAAATGGTTGAATTATGTCCCCAGTAGACTTTGCATCTGGATTGGTTTTAATTTCATACATTCTGGCAGAATAAAAATGTTTTCTTACAATGATTTATGTTGTGAGTATTTGTACGTGAACATTTAAGCCACCTGTCCATACAAAAACACACACATACACACACACACAAAAAAAACACTGACCCCATGTTACTATTATAATCAACAAAATATAATGAACACATAAAAATTCAACATAAAAAATAGTCTATATATGTGTATATATAATATATAATTCAAAGAACTTCCAACAGGTTATGTATTGCCCTATTTACTTACACTCAACCGTTCCTATTTACTGCACACTCATCTTTGAGATTCAGAAACTATTTTTTTTGGACTGACCTAAGTGTGTAGCTGAAGTATATGGCTTGCTTTAATGTTTTATTTATAATGTTAAAATAAGGTACAATACATAAATATGTATTTACACTGGCAAAAATCTTTTATGTACTTTTGCATGACAAATCTTTAAAACTGTCGAATAATGGCTGGTGGTAACATGCAGTCTACTTCAGAGGTTTTTTTTTTGTTTTTTTTGTTTTTTGTTTTATTTTTTTAAATTTTAGCATTAATGACAAAAATGGAGAATTGTAGATGAGCCCTATACGAATAACATGCCGGGGTGAGAAAATTTGCTTTGAAGCTACACTGTACTTGTCTGTAGGACAAGTGACGCAAAATTTTCACTTGTCTTGCCTCATAATATCACTTGCGCTAATGAAGTGTACCCAAGTTTTGGTTTAAAAAAGAATGTTTTAATGGAAATCTTTATGTCATACAGTGTGTTTATGTGTCTGTTATGCCAACAAAATTTTAAATTTACCAGATTATGAATTTTGCCAATAAAATTACTTGTCCATGGGACAAGTAAAATTTTAAAGTCACCGGTCCTCAAAAGGATTTCATTTGTCCCGGACAATAGGATCAAAGGAATTTCCACACCCTGCGTGCCCCACGGAAAACTATGACTCTTATGTCAAGAGCCAATGGGTTCCCATTCAAGACAGGCAGTACAACCTAAATTCCTAGCAATCTATGAGAAAGCTGAACCACAAAACGGTTCTATTAATAACCACCAACCAGGAAGTCTCTTTCAGTAGATAAATGAAAATGAGGCTGTTGGAGAAAGACATTCAGAGTACACGTTGTCTGTATTGGCTATCTTTGGGTCTGGTTTCAGACACATGTATTGGGCCACAACACACTTAATAGCAAGCAGTAGGCAACAATCATAGTAGTGACAGCACCATTACATGTACTGCCAGTGGCCATTGTCTGTAGCCCCTATCTGACAAATTACCCTTTTCGACTCTTGACATGCTTTGGTTTGTGACAAAATTCCTCCTGGGGTGAGGCTGGGCAGTGGATTGACTTCTTTGTTCACATGACAACAGACTCCTCAACAAACAGTATGTAGTCACTGATTTTGCCCAAGAGCTGGAAGGGTCGCAGTCTTGTTGGGTCCTGTGCTTAGGCAATTGAAAATGAGCTGCACACAACTCATTCCACAGTTGTAAGAACTCTCAAAGTAATAATAAAAGAAAAAGAAAAAAAACAACCAACAGAAGTTTATTACCACCTAACTCTTTCTGTGCCAAGTCTTGGACTGAGTCAACTGCTTTCTTTGATGTGCTTTGAGCACACAGCCCAAAGTGTGATGATGAAAGCTGTTGACCCACACCATTATGTTCGCCGGAATGCTGGTATTTGAATGAAAGGTCCTTTTGCTAGGAATATGAACCCAGCATCCTTATCAAAACTGGGAGAAGTCTGTCTCAAGTAATTTGACTTGAGTCACAGTTGGCATTGAAAGAGTAGACAACTCAAAAAAAAACCCCATAGAATTACCTATTTGTCTTTGGCTGCTTATCATCCTACTGTCTCCTTGAACCATCAACAAAATCATCTCTACATAGAAACAAGAAAACCACCTCCTATGTACCAGTATATTGTATTCAAAGGATGAGCCCTCAGTCATCGGTACAATGGTCTGTGGTGTGATATTAAAGCACAGTACTTCACCCAATTTCTGGGCATTTTATTTCTGGTCTGCCTGTGCTTTTTTAAGTCTGATGGTGTTACTGTTACTGTATCAGAGAAAAGCACCAGGTTAGGCACCCAACTTTCAGCACCAGGTGGCATCCCTCTAACTTGCAGCTTTCATCTTCTCAAGGATTGGGATGATCATGTCAAACCTTGGCCTCTTGCCTGGATCCTCATTCATGCAGATTTTGATGAGGCGGGACATATGTTGAGAGATCCCTGGAGGGATTGGAATCCTTAACCCTTCCAAGGCAATCTGAAAGCAGTAGGAAAAGTTAATTACTTTGTGAGATTTCAATAGCAATCGGGAAGTAAGATAATTTTCAAGCAACCCAAGAACATCAAATTTATCACAGTCAAGTATGGCATTATATTGTTATTTTTTGGGGTGGGTGGGTGGGTAGGTGGTGGTTGGGGGGGGGGGGGGGGGAATCATGGAAAATATCCAAGTGACATGAGGCAGGTAAGTACACACAATTCCTCATCAGCCCAGAGGCAAAGACTGAGCAACACCTCAGTCAATGGCATCCTACCAGGCCTGGCTCACACAAAGAGACAAAACAGATCTGATACCTCTATTACAAAATGTCTGGTACAGTGAAAACTCATTATAATGACCCCATCTGTTCCCTAAGATATGTGTCGGATAACTGAATATGTCAGATAAATGAGTCAAATAACAAAGAAAATAAACCCTTTCCCATGAAAATTTGTGTCAGTACATTGAATATGTCGTATACCTGAGCGTCGTTATAATGCGGTTTCACTATACCTGCTTCTATCACCATGATCACCCAGTGTGATTTCGTAGTGCTTCACAAAAAGTGGCATACATTCTCGACAGGCCATTATCATAGCTTATGCAGTGAAAGCAGAAATACCAGCAACTACCTAGGATTTTGATTTTTTTTAATATACCTAGGGAGTTCCTTACTTTCACAATGCCAAGGTCAAAATTAACGACATCCAAACCAACTCCACGGACACTTTTCTATTAACTCTTTCAGTACCAACTGCAACTAAAGTCGAACTACTTCAAGGCAACTCCTCTGGCATATAATAAGGGCAATAGATTCATGTTCCTTGTAAAAAGACATTTCATTCAAGTACCAGCATGCCTGCAGTTACATAGAACATCATAGTCCATGTCAACAACTTTCTTAAGTGCTCATTGGGTGCATTGCACCCAATGCATGCTGAGGAAAGCTGCTGCCTCAGTCAAAAATGCAGCACTAAAAGAGCTAATGTCTAATTGTAACCATGACCCCACATTGCCATAAGCCAGCATGTCAGTTTGACATTCTGTGGTTTTTATAAATGTATCAGTAGGGCAAGGCACTTTGACATAGCAACCTTAGACACAGCCTTGTGTCCTGTTACACTTGTTTGTAAAATTTCATGAATCTAAGTCGAAAGGACAACACAGTTATAGCCTGGCCACAAATATATAACAGATGAATGTATGGACGAGAAAAGTATTTGATATATGCCCCCCTCCCCCATACAATTAGGGCATAATCATAACAAGAGGATCATGATGATCCTGTGCTCTGCTGACTGGGATCTGCTTTTACAGTATTGAAACACATGGACTGCAGTCTAGATTTGTACAGCTATATACATGTATGTAGAGTGGTAGCAAAGTTTGCCCTTAAAATAAATTTTGCGGAAGGACGGACGGACAGACAGACGGACGCAAACAGCTCCTATAAGCTCTGCTGATGGTAGTACATGTATTATCAATTGACATACCTTGCTTTTTCAATGGCTGCCGGTGTACAGTGGCAGCACTCACTTACAGTCACAAAGTCTAATATTGCATAACTTTGTCAAAAATTAACATATCCACATAATTTTCGCAAACTTTCATTGTCTAATATCCAACTATATTTTGATAAAATTTTAAGCGATTCTATCATGCTGTTCTGGAGAAGAAGTTGAAAATAGCCTTAACACGCAAAAATGCATAAAAAATTAGGAAAATTCGCAGCGCCACCTGGTGGCCAAAATGAGCACTAGTTGACCCCAGGTGACCCTATGTGCAATATCAAAGCAATTGGCCACGTAGTTCTTGAGATGAAGAATTTTTTTTTTTTTTAAATAAATTAAAAAATTCATTAAAAATAGAAAAATTATTGCATCATCATCTCCTTCACCAACTTGGTAGAGGTTCACCTGGGGAACATCCATGTGCAAAATTAAAACATTCCATACAGCGGTTTTTGAGAAGAAGTCAAAAGGGTAAATACAATAGTGTAATACATGCACTGTATTGCCCTATATATACAGCTGCAGCTCTTCCTTACAGTTGCAAAGTTTGATATCCCATAACTTTGCCTACAATTAACATATCCATACTATTTTCGCAAACTTTAATTGTCTAATGTCCAACTATATTCTAATAAAATTCTAAGCAATTCTGTTCAGCCGTTCTGGAGAAGAAGTCGAAAATAGCCTTAACAGGCAATAATTCATAAAAAAATAGGAAAAATCACAACGCCACCTGGTGACAAAAATAAGAACTAGCTGATCCCAGATGACCCTATGTGCAATATCAAAGCAATTGGCTTCGTAGTTCTTTAGATGAAGAAATTTTAATTTTTTTCAAAAAATAAATTAAAAAATTCATAAAAAATAGAAAAATTATTGCATCATCATCTCCTTCGCAAACTTGGTACAGGTATACCTGCGGATCATCCATGTGCAAAATCAAAATATTCTATGTAGAGGTTTTTGAGAAGAAGTCGAAAATATAAAAAGTCTAACGACAGACGGTCAGACAAACGGACGGATGGACGATGGACGCAAACGGATTCTATAAGCTCTGCTGACTGACAGGTCAGCAGAGCTGGCACATCTCATCTAAAACTCAAGAAGTTTATCAAATACTGTTTACAAAATGGTTTAATGAACCTCTCATGTGTATGTTAAGGATGACCGCACATAATGCATATGCTGTGTTGGGATAAATGATTGACAGCCCATGGGTTAAATGCATCTTGACTTTTTCCTATGCATGAAAGTCACATGTTATCTGCTATTCCAACAACACATGATGGCATATAGTTTAACACAACATTAACTTCAATACTAGTTCATTATTCGACTGAATATTCAGGACTAGATTCCTACCTTTTAGCAAAATAAGCTGCAAAGTAAGTGGCAATATATTGCTGTGACCTTATCTGCAGTCTGGTTATTTTCACTTGTCCTTTTAGTATTTTAAACATGACCTCTCTGAAGTGGATCAGCATTCCTTTCATGCCCCAAAAGTACCAACCAAACCCTCCTCCTCCTCATCATCAGGGGTGGCAGGGGGAAATATTACTTGCACCAGTGATTAAAATCAGTTTTCTTCATAAGTGTTCCACTCCCATATGACAACTAGAACAATTATATGTTTCTTCTTTGCAAAATTTAATGGCAATGTCAAAATTACATCAAACAGAGGCCCTTTATACTAGCTAAGCTGAACTTACCATTATTATCTTCCCTAAAAAATTTCAAATCACAACTCTTCCTTCTCTTGCTCCCCCTTCATTCCATATATGTCAATTTTGCAATAAAGGGGTACATACATAGATCTATAATAAGCTCAGAACAAACACTCTGTGAACAAAGCACGGCATGCCAATTATTTTACTGCTAATCCACTGGGCAATTCCTTTCATACAGTGATACCTGGTGTATGTGGCCACCTTTCCTGCCAAGAAAAAGTGGCCACATACAGCAGGTGACCTGCCCCTGCAGGTAAAGTTACAAAGAAGTGACTCCTATGTCCTAGCTAGCAGTGGCCACAAAAAGCAATTTGGCTGCTCACGGCAGTGGCTGCATACAGCAGGTACCACTGTGCTTTCATTGCTCCTTGGTATAAACTCCCTGTCCATCCATCCAAATGCTAAACTGAAGCAAAATTTTATTTACTCCCAAGGCAAGTGCAGGCCTCAAAGTTGGACAAAATTTGAAGGAGCCATGACTGCCAAAGTGTGTGACTGAAAAAGGGTCACAGTGAGTTTTTGGTGGCCAAAAGACCAAATATGTATGGAATAAAGCAAAACATTTCGGGGACTGGGGTTTCTAACTTACATTATTTGCTACCCCAGGCTTATTTTTGTGGCCTTTGGCTTCCTGTGCAGAGCCAAGTTGCATTCTGAAGTGCCATAAGCAACTTGCACCTTCCCAATAGGAATTTTGAAATCACAGGATAGTATATATAAATATTCAAATGAATGCACCCTGCGACGATATGTCGGTCACACCCTCAACATAACATCTACACATTTATTTGCAACTGATAAGTAATCTTCACAGTTATGTCCAGCCTAGCAAACATCAGCTTTACATCTGGTCCTCTGTACATACCTTCATGCCTATCTCCATGGGTGACATTTCAGCAAAAGGCACTTCACGTGTGGCCAGTTCCCACAACAGGATAGCGTAGCTCCAGATATCAGCTGAACGTACATTTATTTCACTGGGTTTTTTTGTTAGAGCTGCAAGATAAAACACAATTGAAGGTCATTTCTTCAGTGTCCTTCTGAGACCCAAATTCCCACAGTTGCTTATATTCTTGGGGGGGGGGGGGGGGGGAGAGGGTAGAATAGAAGTAATCCTTCAATAGGAAATAATACTCTGATGAAATTTGCAACTAGATGGCAGCACATATACCTTGGTATAGCACTTTTTCTTATGGATCTTTCATGAAGAAATACACAATACTTCATCTTTACTGGCGCGTATAAGATTGATTTCAAACTGAAATACATGTACAAGTATCCCACTTTTACCTAATATAAGCATGTACTCAGGAGGCACTTTCTGTATAAAGAACCCTTTTTTGTATGGTAATCAATCAGCTATCAGCTTAGATCTGAAATCACACTGGAATAGCCCTCATTTGGACAACTTATATCGAGGAACCATCTAATATAAGTAATAACTAGCATTTTTGGAACACTGGACTACATTTCCAATTTGCTATTTAAATTTACCTGTTTTAAACACCAGCCGCCAAAGCTGACCACTTTCAGCTGATGTAAGATATAGTCTTCAATACTCAGTTATTACTGGTCTTACTCAAAAGCACTCTAATTTGACATTATGATGGTCCCTGTCTTAAAAGACCACTCCCTATCAAAAACCATCCAGTTATGAGCATTCACCTTTGGGGACACTTTGCTTGGAACTTTTCATTTATTTAAACCTCCTAGGAGAGGTCACCTGTTTGGGGAGACCAGTTTGGTAATCCCCAGGGGTGGTCTTTTAACCCTTTCAGTGCCAAATTTAGGACTGAGTCAACAGCTTTTCTCTGGAACTAGAAGCATGCTGGTACTTGAATGAAAGGTCTTTTTATGAGGAATACGAATCTGAGATCCTAATGATAATTCAGGCTAGTTTGACTTTAGTACATCGACTTAAGACATGATTGGCACTGAATGAGTTAAGAGATGGTTGCCTGTACTGGCCTTACTTGCCTTCTGGGGCAGACCATGCTGGACTGTGCTCTTTTCCCCTCTCATGAAAAGAGAACTTGTAGTCGGCCATGTTGATTCTTGCTGTCAGATCTTCATCAATCTGAAACAGGCAAACAACAGGTGAAAATTTCATATGCACAGCCTAGCACCCAGACAAACGCATTGACATAAATTTTTTTGGCAGACATTTTCACTGCCACATTTCAGTTGTCTGTCTACATTTTTACAAGTCCAAATGTTTTTCATAAAAGTGTGTTTTTCAGCATGTGCATTCATTTGCAAATACTGATATAACCAGCTGGGGGTTCCCTACGGTATTGATGTGGCATTTTTTTTTATAACCTGATGCTAAAAGGTAATAAAAATCCTGCATACCATTATGTTTTTTGTGAAGTTTATTTTACACTGGTACGAGTATTTATACACATACAGATATAAATGTATACACTTGTGTATTGTATAGACAACCTTTTATCACAATGATTCATGTGAAATTTTGACGGCTCTTTAAAAAATCCAAATATATGTACATATGGTACACATATCCACACCATATATCACTGCATACAAGGCTCTGGCCAATCGAACCAAATTTGCCGGTCACATTTTACTTTACCCCCTGGGGGTTTCTATTGTATGATGTGACATGTTACTTTTTTCATTTCAATGATATAAAAACAATAAGAAGCTTGTAAGGCACTATGTCTTTAATTATGTGTTTAACTAACACTGGTTCATGTACACCCACACCCACACCCCCACACATATATATATATATATATACATATATATATATATATATATATATATATATATATATATATATATATATACATATATATATATATATATATATACACACACATATACATATATATATATATATATACACATATACATATATATATACACACACACACATATATATATATATGTATATATATATAAATGTATTATATATTGAACTAAGTTAATTAGAATGCCTAGTGATAGATTACCTAGATCATGTTACGTTGTGTGAAAATACATGTATTTTTAGATGAGAATGGAAGAGTTACATGGGTAACCCATATACACACAAAACATATCCTGTTGTCTTGCGGTTTGCTTATGGCCTGGTTTACTCTTTCAGAGCCACATATTGGATTGAGTCCACAGCTTTCATCAACATGCACTGGGCGCATTGTACCAAAAGCACACCGCGGAAAGCTGTTGACTTGGACTATTAATATTCTTTATAATTGTGGGCATACTGCTACTTGAATGAAAGGTCTTTTTACAAGGGACATGAATCTGGCATCCTTACTATAATTCAGATCAGTTCATTTGAAGTAGTTTGACTTTAGTTGCAGTTGGCACTGAAAGAGTTAAATCAGGAATATATGGATATTCATACTTTCGTGTTACAGTTTACACAAGAGTCAAGGTTAGCAGGTACCAACAATTGGCAGCAAGTATTCCAGTAAACCAGGGACTCATTATCAGTTTAAAAATACATGCATTAAGAAATCATTATTTTTTTTGTTTTGTTTTGAACTAATTGAAGACAAATATGGTCACGTTATCCCAGATTTAGAATTAATATAATTATCTTTTCAATGTCTTATGTTGTTGATATTACCACCTGAGCATCAGAGGGTGAGTGATGAGTATCTAGTCTGTTGTTATATTTCACTGGTCTCTGCTGGATATCTATCACAGTCACTTTGACACACACGTTTAATCATCAAATTGTATTTTATCATTGTACACCTTTGCACAAAATCTGCCCTGGTTGTTTAGAGAGCCGCAGCAGCTAGAAAGCTCATTGAAAAAATGTTGCAACAGAGCTTGGTGAGAGCCTGTTAAATAAGTAGTATTGACAGCAAGAAATAATACAATTCAGTCCAACAGAATTTCCAGCAGAGCTGAATGTTCTGTACTTTAAAGGAATCTCACCGCACTGGATGCTTTCAGATAAATGATGTATTTAACATGTGACTGCCATTGGTTTGAACTATCGGGAATCAAATACACACACACACAGGATGAGTGTACAATACAGTTGTCCCCCTAATGAGAGACCACCCTTAAGGCAGGTCTAAAATAATCACATAAAACAGGCAGTCTCATTGGAGGTAAAATAACGTGGTGAAAGATTGACTCAGGGACCAGGTAAATATTGTCTTAAAAGGCAGTGGCCTCTCAATGCAGTGTCTCTCAAAAGAGAGGCTACTGTAGATACACTTGTTGTGCAGCCTGTTCATCTGCTTTGTACCATTAATCTTCTGGTGTGCCAGCTGTCACAGAATGTTCTGTGTACATGTGACAGCCCGTTATTGAGCAGCCCAGACCTCCCGTATTCATGTCACATGACAGATCTCACAGTTGGCAAAGTGACAAATTTTCATATTGTTTGCTGTCGAGTCATGAGATGGGAAACAATCATTCATGTATGCTCAGTAATGAAGTTGAAACAGATTAAAATGGAAGTTGTCAAAAAAATATCATGCTTGGTTCTTGACACTTAATTTTCAGCAACAGTGGTCAGCCATTAAATTTACATTACATTTTGTACTAGTTTCAGTGGGGAAGGTTGGAAGATGAAATTCCAGGACTCTCAAAGTCACTGAATATTCCACTGCCACATGTGTGACTTCAGTGGAGATGATAGTGGTCAAATGAAACAGCCTTTGACACTGTTCCATCATCTAATATTATAGTAGTCCCTCCTTTGAAAGACCACTCCTTTGGGAGACCACCTCCTTTCAGAGACCACAGTTGTCAGGTATTTCTGTAGTACTTTTCATGTTATTTATACCTCCTTTGAGGGACCACCTGCTTTATGTGACCACCTTTTGGGTCTCAGTAGGGGCGGTCTCTCAAAGGAGGGACTACTGTACAGTCAATAAGCCATAAATTTGGGGGTGGGGGTGGTATATTTGCATTCTTCTTTCAAATCACTGAGTTCCCTTAAGTTAAACCTAAAAGGTCCTTACTTGCCATATAGTCTTGGTCCATTTTGCACAATACTCCTGAAAATGTTATCTAAATTCATGTTGTGACCCCTTCAAATTTTCGTTGTGAAAAGACCAACACAGCTATGCCACTCAACAATGTACATTTCAACTAATGGCAGATTTTTTATAACCCTCTGAAACATATAAATGCAGGTCCTCAGCTGATCCTGTGAGCAGGCTTACAAATTTTTCATGCCCTAAAACTGCAGTAAGGCAGGGTCTGTCTATCGAGCCGGCCTTAAAATTTTTCGGGAGCAGGAACAATGGCACTAAGCGGAAGTCAGAACAAAAATACCAGCTCTTTACTGAATAACTACAAGGATGACCACTTGTTGAAGCTCAATTCTACTCGACAACATCTTTCACTCTGTTGTCCTTTCGATCGAACGATAGCTTTTAAATTTGTGGTTAACTGCAGACAAATTCCTTTTAAATTCTTACCGCCCCTGCGTAGAATTTGACATGGAGTACGACATGATTTACCAGGCTCTTTTTGGGGGTTTCTTGGAACACTAAAACGGCATGTGACAGTTCCCGAGAAACAACATGATAATCACATAGCCCTGCTAGGCACCAGGCTAACCACAACGCAAACGGCAGAAGTGTTTCCTCTCCACATGCCTGTTAGTGATCAAGTTACCACCTTGCAATCTCCTCCTTACTTGGAGGTCGTCGCATAGATAACATACGGCACGAGAAACTTGGTTCAAAACTACTATGACCCTCAAATCACTACCACCTTCCATTGTTCAGGTGGGTCGCAAAATGGTAACTTGAGAATTGTTGACCCTCCTGCTCTAAGACCCTGACAAACTGTGAGTTTGCTGAAGAATGTGACATTGATCTGATACAAAGTTCACTTTGATCCGAAAGTTAACAGGAAAATTTGCCATCATTACAGACCTACATCCATGTGTCTCACTGCTGTTTGGCAGTCCACCAGAAGTATCCCATTGGTAGGAAACAGTTGCCTTAAAATACACATGCACGATGACCTTTGATCCCTTGACCAGGGAGATGTTATAGGCACATGTACGTCTGTATGTCCATACACTGTGCTCACAACTGCCACGTGAATGTTAGTGAAAGCAAGAGATAGGTTCAGAGTTTCATTCCAATCATGCAAAATAGAGTCTTCTTTTGCCTTCAGTATTTTTTTCATATTTTGAATGCAATAACACACCTTCTGGCAACAGAGTAGAGTCAATGTAGCACTAACTAGTCACTTCACAGCAAAGGCCATAGCAAATGTCAGAAGAAAAGTGTTTCCTTACAAAGAAAAATAAAAACGCAAAAAGGCCAAAATTTACCACAATGCACCAAAATAACACATAATAACTACGTGTACACCCAAATGTTACACTTATTCAGCAATTTTTTCTCCAAGTAAGTCTGTAACCGTGATTTGTCAACCTTGTGTGAACATTTATATACTACACTGAATGAGAAATCAATACTTGGGGGACAAAAAAGTTGATTACAGTGGGAGGATTTGCGACGAATGAGCTTAGCAACAGTTAACACACTAACCTCAAATTATTGTCAACTCATCTTATTATCTCTCTTGATATTTGTTGTCTGGGTTACAAAATGGAAGAAGATGCCATGTGACATACTGCCATCCTCAAGCATTTTAAAATTTTGTGGAACATTTATTGATCATCCATACCTGTACCTCTTCACTACCTGGAACCATGTTACAGGTCAACATGGCCAATTGACCTCCATGTTAAGTTAGAACAGTTTTCAAATATTTCCTCTGTTTGTATTAGTACTATAACTGTCCTTTCAGATGTTGACTCATGATAACATGTTTTGAACTGAAACCAGAGGAAATTTCAAATTCACACTTTTTCAAAAAAAAAATGGGTCTTACACAACTGTAACTGTTTCACAGAGGACATAATATATATATACATATATATATATATAAATATATATATATATATATACATACATACATACATACATACATACATATATATATATTTGTACATATATTTTATTTCATCTTTATACATTCATTGTATGGCTGTTTTTCCTTTTTGTGTGTAATCTACACGTTTCATCTGTCTGTTTTCTTTGATTTCAACCTCATGAGTTGGGGCCAGTTTAAACCTATAGTGATTACCATTTGTTCTGGTATATTTAATGCAAGCCAGTCATGCAGAAAGGGCACCTCGTATGCTTTAATATAGCTGCTGGCATACAGATTGCTTGCATCTTTTGTAGTATATTATGCTTCCATCACCAATGCTAGTTTCCAAAACATACAGTTGCATCCACTGTTAATATCACCACAATCCAGTAAACATGATCCATGTTATTATGACTACCTACCATATGTTGCATAGTTCTCAAAAGTGTTAGTTTGTCACTGCAATTCAAACTCGACTTAGCTATTAGTATAGATTATTTCTAGCAAACCAGACCCAGAAAAAAGTTTCAAAATCTAGGGTATAGTACTGTACCCCATTAACCACCCCATCCTTGGTCTGGGCCTGGTATTTAGGATCATCAATGTTTATCTTTGCCAGGTCCTCGTCGATCTGAAAAGTTCATCGACAAGAATCTGAGATTTTCAGAACAACATCCCTAGCTCTGTATTATGTAGCAGCATAACAGTATCAAAATCTGAAAATTACAGTGATGTCTTCTACAACTTTTTCAACCTGCCCATTTCGTAATTGATACGAGTATCATCAATGGATTTATAAGAAATGAATTATGTTTTGACTTTGTTTGTGTCACCAATGTCGAGTTTATATTATTTATGTATTAGTGTATTTAAATTTTATTGACACTAAAAGTACACTTTCACACACTTCAGTCTGTGATTTAATCTCCCTCTTGTTCGTTTGTTTAGAAATGTTCTGAGACCTGAAATATATCCCAACACATTACCAATTGAGTGTTTTTCCATTTTAAGAATAGTTTAAAAAGACAAGTAACAAGGCTTTCTCTTTCTCAATGACCTAAATTGTGATACTCACAAGGACATGTTTGCTGGTGAGGTGAAGGCTGGGTACAAGAGGCTCCATTGAATGTAAGAACTCCATGCCTCGGGCGATGTCTAGAGCAAACCTTAATGCTTGATTCTGGTCTACTACTATGCCTGCAGTTATAAGGAAAGAGCTGTAATACTAATGCATACACACAACAGTCAAATAGTTAAATACATATGTAACAAGAGGCCCATGGGCCTAATGCGCTGCTGGCACCATGGCTATATTTTACTTGCATCTTCATTCCAAAGTTGCAAGTCTTCAAGTGGCTTCTGAACATGTAAAGCTTATGTACATTTAGTGTCTAAAATGTCCACTAGATGGCACTTTGCATTACATTTCCATCAAATTGTAGCTTTATTTGTGCAAAGACAACAATGAGTGAGTCCTTAACTTTATGTTCTCAGTGACCTTGGGATGGAAGATCAAGATCACACAGATCATGTAATACAAGAAGGCCATGGGCATGGTGTTTTGCAGACATTGCCATTGATGTCCATGCCACACCATGCTATTATGAAATCACCTCTTTCAACTTTACAGACATGGTGACCTCACAAAAATAAGTCACGGTCACAGATATAATATCAAATTCTAGCTTTGGACATTGTCTATATATCCTATAAATTTAGCAAGTCTAATCCAATTACTGTACTGTTCACATTAGTGACTTAGACTTTGAGCTCCCCCACGACCCACCAAACTTGGTGGAAGATCTACCAAAAATTAAAGATGCTACAGTGTTCACAAGATTTTTACATTTTGACCCCTATGTTACATGATACTATAGGTGGCGCCACCAATATCACAGGAACCTTGATTTTCATACACCCTATAAGTCCGGAAAGTTATATTGGTGTAACTTAAAAACTGTGGACAGTATCGCGCTCACAAGCCAAAAGTTTACACACAGATGGACGGACAGACAAAATGACAGACGGACAAGAGTGATGCTATAAGCTCTGGGACCTTTGGTCAGAAGAGCTTAAAAAAGATAGGCAATATAACCTCAGTTTGACACACACACATGAAAATACACTTGAACACATTATATTTCTGAACTCTTTATCTCCAAGCCCTGCCACGATAAAGACGGGAGGGAACAAAGAAAGGCTTAGAGATCTTTCATTTTCTTCTCTCCAAGATTTATACCAAAAGAAATTTTTAGCTTTCCACCAAGCCAGTCAAATTCTTGCGCTCCCCCCCCCCCCCTGTGTTTGTTTGTCTGTCTGTCTGTCAGAGACACTCTCAGTTTAACAGAACAAAATAAATGGAAAGAATGTTAGGTCATTAAGCAACTGAATATCTTTTGATATATTATTATTTTGTAATATATCACTTAATCTTGTAGACTGTATGTGTATGTCATATAAACAGTCACCTTTACCTCAGCTCCTGCATCCCTAATATGAGATTTTTCCCACTTTTGAGACTCTTCAATATTCATGGTGCAAGCATGTGGACTGACATATGTACTTGTAACACATGATATGGCTATCAGGAAAAGGAGTGTAAGAAGCCGCTTTGGGGCAATACTCTTTGGATATCCTGGAAATAATGTTGGGATGGGGGGTGGGGGGGTGGGAGGGTGAACTGCTTGCTTATACGACATTTACAATCATAAAGTCAAAATCTATGAACTGCATCCTTCAAAAAACAACAACAACAAAAAAACAAACAAACAAAAAAACCTGAGAAATAAATAAATAAATGAATGAATGAATGAATGAATGAATGAATGAATTTCAATAGTTTACTTGATGAAGCACAGTTTGTGATTGGTTGACTGATTTTCCAGACCCCTCTGCATTTGGATACTTGATCATGTATGGTATACATCTTTTGAGTTAAACTAGGCATCTAACAAATATCAATATATTCATGTAATTTTATCAACATAGTATACAGATGATCATTGACTTGTGACAACAAACAGAAATGCCTCTAGTTGGTATATCTTACAGTAAGAAAAAAAAATCCAATAACTCCATACCTGTTTCTTCATGTAGAACATTGTACAAAGACCCAAAGGGCATAAACTGACTGATGACCACCAGGTTTGGAGGCTGTGTGCATGCTCCTAGCACTGGTAAAATGTTGGGATGGTTGAATATCCTATAAAGAAAAAAGAAAAATCCGATTAACCGATGGAAGTTACTGTGGAGACATCATCATCATCAATAAATGATGTGGTCAACTTGTGTTGTATTCTTACTATTGATGCCATCTTTATACTTGTGTTGTGATAAAGTTACACTTAAATAGATCTAAACATTTATTCTTATAAAAAAAAATTGCGTTGTGAGGGCGGATTACCCTTGGCTCCCCCAACATTTTTTTCCTCAGTAATACATTTTCTCTTTTTTTGGAGACTTCACTCTAGAATACTGTACATACAACATACAATTTCCATATTGTTGTCTATGAAATGAACAAGCACTTTTGGATGTGTTCTTGGGGCAAGTTCTGGTAAGACAGACCACTGCACTGTGCGTCACTCAGTCCGCCATAAAATAAACACTTCAAAAGTTTCATAACAAGTTTAAAAATAATAAGAAGCTAGTCTTCAATAGGACTGTGGTCCACTATGATGTGCACCTCTGAGAAAATTTGGGGAAGCTGCGTTGGATCCTTCTTGAGATATTATGGTAACGTCGTCCCCTTGTGCACCACTCAGACGGCCTTATAGATGAATACTTTAAAGTTTCATAAAAAGTTTACAAATACAAAAAGGAAGCTGGTACATCGTAAGATGCTTCTCTGATAAAATTTTGGGAAAGCTGTGGTCAATATTTTTTTAGATATCGGGGTAACGTCATCAGGGTTGACGCCACTCACACGGGGCTTTCAAATAAATACATTACAGGTTTTATAAAAACTGGTCCATCATAAGATACGTCTCTGAGGGGACATACTGATGGGACACCTTGTGGCTATTCTGAACACTAACACAGTTAGAAGTTGAATTAAAAAACCCTATAATGGGAACAGTAGGTTTTCCAAGATTGTGCTGGAAAAACTTTTATGACACCATGACCTACCCAAAGACGAACAGTGTTTGAATCCCTGACAGATTCTGCCTGAAAATACACAAATCGAAATCCACAATAAAATCAAATCCAACTGACCTTAATCTGGGATATTCCTCTTTAAAGTCCCTAGAGTTCCTCACTGTGCAAATC
This sequence comes from Hermodice carunculata, assembly GCA_964020975.1. Classification (NCBI taxonomy): domain Eukaryota; kingdom Metazoa; phylum Annelida; class Polychaeta; order Eunicida; family Amphinomidae; genus Hermodice; species Hermodice carunculata. Next base: position 28,907,632 of record OZ026619.1, read on the forward strand.
CTCAGGTTAAGGATCTTGGCTACAATGTCATTGCCTTGCCACATTCCTCTCCATAACTGTAACACAGATATATAGCTCTGTCATCAAATACATACAAATGAGGTTAAATGATCCATTTTCCCCCAAACTAAACTAAAATGCTTGTGACATCTTGAAGTTGACCAGTGTCTGTGCAGAAGAAATATATTAAGAGACATTTTTGGGCAACTTTGTGTACCTATGCTTATACTGAACATAATAACGGACATTCATATTGAATGCTGTGCTGTTCTGGCCCACATCATTCAATAAGACAGTAACTTTATGGGGGGGGGGGGGGGGGGAGGGCAGATCCCTGGATCACACAACCACAAACTGTGCTACTCTTACAAAACCATTAACTTGAAAGTAATGAACTGTTTAAAATGGCATATCCATATTCTCCATTTATACACTGAACTTTATACAATGAGTCTGTATCTGTCTTGGAACGGGCATTCATCTGCACAAACATTTATAATATCCCTGCTCTTGGCATCACCATGCCCCTATCATGACAGATGATTGTCTCACTTGCCTGGCAGAAGAGACAGATAAATCAACGGGAAACGATTATGCATTTCCTATATTTAAGGATGCTTATCCAACCTTGCTGTTGCCTAAAGCTATACAAGATGCAACTTTATATTTCAAATTGTTAAATACTTACCACCAGGTGTCACTACCAGCTTGTACATGTGGACATTTTGCCAGCATGCCCCCATCATGACAGATGCTTTTGCATGATTTAAAAAGCCTAGTCACATTTACTCTCTCAAAGCAAAAATGTGCTTCAAAAAACTTATTGTGTACATAAACATATTTCGGTGAAGCATACTTCTGGGCTTGGTGATCCTGTTTGCACCTCTTCACAGCAGGCTCGGATAAAAAATTCCTGCCAGAAGACTGAATGATACATATGCATGTGTTGTCCTTTTCAGGTTGACAGGAAAGGATAGTTACAATACCAGACATCCATTCCACAAAAAGTATGCTTCACCAAAAGATGATTTTATACACAATAAGTTCAGTGGGAATGCCAAGCACATTTTTACTTCCAGAAATGAAGTGTGACTAGGCTTTTAAATAATGCAAAAACACGCTGGCAAAATTTCCAACCTGGTACAAACTGGTAGTGACACCTGTTGGTAGAGGACAACATTAAAATATTTCACATCTCAGTTACATCATGACATTTCAGTTAAAAATATCATATACACTGCACATGACAGGATGCAGCAGAAAGAGCCCTTTCTGTCTGATAAGGTCTGTTTGATGGGAATGCTTAGTTTTATATCCTTATATTTTATAGTCAAACATCTGAGATAGTGGAAATATTCGTTTCACAATTTTTATCCAACAATCTGTCTTGGTTTAACATGTAAATGTCTTGCAGTTTCTTTTTTACATATATACTTTTTTCTTTCCCCATTTCCGTATTTTTTAACATCAGTTCCCAATTTCGTAAACATTCTCCCTGAAAACAGGTGGACTACACATGGTTGAATACTTCAATTTCACAAATGTGAATGCACCAAAACTACATGACATAGATACCCCACTGGAACTATTGTTGAGTTATTGTCGAAATATTTTCCTTCATACTGTAATTTTGCTACTGCAAACCTGAATTTCAGACTAGAAAAACTGCAAATTCTGAGATCAACTTACATCCCCTGAATGGTTTGTGGTGATTCTAGCCTGCAGGTTCAATTGTGAAATGTCAATACCAGCATGTCTTGACAATGTGGCATCCCCTGGTGAACAAAAAAAAAATCACTATTTGAAACAGACAAAATGATCAATATGCATGTATGATGTACGTTTATCATCAAAATCCAAAGATGCAAAAAAAGTTGTAATATGACATTAAAATATGACACTTATGAATTCATTTTCATGGATGACATCAATCTGGTGGGTAGAGGATTAATAGGCTATAAAAATATAAAATTTTAAACAGGTTTTCTATTTTGATAAACTGTAACTTGGCTAGAAGTATGTGACAAAAGGTGTAGGCAATTTGACAATATTTGCAGTGATGGAGCTATTTCTTAGCTCAGTATCTCATTACCGGGTCCTCAACCATTTCTCCTTTGCATTAAGACTGAAACAAAACAGCTTTCTTTGTTGTGAGTTCGGTGCTAAGTGCCCACCTGCAGCAAGGAAAGCTGTTGACCAGGAACATGTTAGCTCGTCTATAATAGGCCTGTTCATACTGACTTGTACCAAACTTTCCCGGACCCTAATTAATTATGCATTCCATTGTTGGCCTGATTGTCCCATCAGCAAGTGGCTGAGTTGGGCCCACGGTTTCATATGTTCACATTGGAAGCCACAGCTAACGCTAGTGATTACAACATGGATTGTGCTGAACAGTGCAAATCTTTTTCCTAAAATGTCACATCAGTGTTGAAATGTGCATGTTTAGTTTGTTGACGGTTTGCCTTTTCATTAAACCCAAGCACATCCTGTGTTTTACTTTTTGATCCTTCCACGTTAAATCCTGCCATCGTGGTCGAGCACAAAATATGAACAAAGCAGAGTGCGCTTCCCGAACTCGGGCCGACATGAACCGAATAAACCTGAGTCCTATGAATTGGTCTATTCTCCTCCACATTTCCACTGCAGTAGAAATTAGTCAAAAACAATAAAGCACATCACATTTGATCAGTACACAGAATGGGGAAAGGATTACACGGACCTGTTTGAGAAGAGTATATCAAAGATATAGAGACATATAGGGGCATGTATCATGTACCTGTTTGTTCTGTTGGGTTTCGATTGTGAATATAATGCATACTCACTACTCCTTGTTTTATATCCCAGCCAGCTTCTGTCTTTGAAAGGTACAGGTTTCAAGTCTTGTCCCAGAGCTTGAGCTCGTTCTGTCGTGTTAAGAATGAAAGATGTCCATATTGTCAACAAAAGCATATCTTTTAAGACCTATATGTATTCAATCTTCGTGCACATTTAAAAATTTGTAGGTTACATAAAACATTGGGTCTAATAGATTTTCAAACTGTTTACACAATGTTGACATTTAATGTGAAGTTTACAAAAAGTATAGCAGGATATTTTTATCTTGCAAATAAGTTTACAGATACTCTTAGCATGTTAAAAATATATCTGATGCACACTATGCATTTCTACCACTTCAAAAAATGCATGAACATGTGACCAATCTTTATACATGACACCTTGTCTTGTATGCATACCTATGTATAGTGACCAAATAAACAGATATTGCTATTCAGGTCAAACCATACAACAAAAACCTCAAAGGGATAGTGTGGAGTAAAACATCACGTTCGCCTCACCTTTTAGAATTTTTGCTAGTTGACCTTTGGTTTTATCCAGTGGTGTGTCCCCACTTTTGTTGGCTATTGCCACTAAGGCTCCATTATTGACCAGGTCCTGATTACAAATAGAATACAGTATCTGTCACCTGTCACACTGCATCACACACAGAAACCTCATTATAATGACATCATCTCTTCATTTAAATAGGTGTCTTGGAATGTGTTAGATAAGAGAATCAAAAAACAAAGGAAATGAACTATTTTGTCCCTCAGAACTTAAATAGTTAAGCGGTATGTTGGAAATTTGGGTATTGTTATAACAAAGTTTCATTGTTATGTACAAATTTTCTATAAACTTTTTTTTTTCATTTCTGACATCTAACTGCAGTTTCACGTTCACTATTTTGGACATAGTTCCCAATACACCTATGTTCAAGTACTATTGCATTGTGTTTTCATTTTCACTGTTTGAGACATTGTGTCATCATTGAAATTGATGAACGCAAGAATTTGGTGAAATTCAGTACATTTACAGTATTCTGTATGAACATCCTTGACGTTTATGTTTATAACCATTCTCAGTTGATATTTGTTGCTTTCAAAGTACCAAATCATTCACAAATTGGTTAACTAGGGTTAAATTTCATTCGATTTTATTTAATTTCAGTTCATACTAAAAATACAGAACCAATATACATGATATACATAAAAGAATACGAAAAAAATGGATTTATTTTTAACATTGTCCTCTTCAGGTCCAGCAGCCTGTAAAAATACATCTAAGAAAATGTAAATTTCCATATAGACATACTTTTAACCTTAGTGAGAGATATTTCACCTTAGGAATGGTTAAACTATGTCATTCAAATATCTTTACCTAGATGTGAATATATTGATGACATTTTTAAAAGAATCAAGTTTCTATAAATCAAAACTGATTTCAAAAAATATGGTGCTTTTTACAGAGATACAACTGGCTCTGAAACACCTAATCAAGCCATGAAACAATATAATTTTTTTCTTTTTTTCAGTTTTTGCACAAATGTCTGTGTGTGCAAATTTTAAAACAGACAAATTCCAGTGATACAAGGAAATGGTTAAAACAGTGACATTAAGTGCTGGAAAGAGTATAGAAACCTGGTGTGATCTTACCTCTGCAATCATGTCCTGGCCAAAGAAGCAGGCATAGTGAAGTGGTGTGTTGCCATGTTCATTGATTGCATTGATGTTGGCTTTATTATGCAGTAACTGAAAAATAAAAAAGGAATATTTTTGTGACTCATTTGTTTGCATATTATACATGCAGACTTTATACATTTTTTTTTAAGTCTCATGTGAGATGCAGCAAATGAAGCAGAGTAAAATAACAGCTCATGAATAATGAATGAAATCTGAAAGCATGGATATGCGGCATGAAAAACTTGTGAAGATTTTAAGAGCTTCAACTGAAGCATGTTTGACATGTAACTGTGTGTATGTCCCCGTCCCCGCAGCATCACCAGTGACTGCTATGAGCTGTTCTGCTCTTGGTTCACTCTGCTCTGGGAGCCATTTTTAGTCCTTTCCTGGGACCTTTCTGACTCAAAAGCCTGGAATACTGTTGGCTGCGTTAACACTTTTGCTTCAATTTTTTTTACTAGGAAACATTTTTGTAGGCACTGGTATGTAAGACCATTGAATCATGATGGCATGCCATAGGTCAACAGCTTTCCTTGGCAAGGGTTGGGCACGTTGCATGCAACCCACACTAAGGAAAGCTATTGACTCACTTGTACTCTGACCAGGAATGGCTTAAAAATCCATTAAAAAAATGTCTCATGTCTATAAATGTGAATCCACATACCATGGTCTCCCCTCTTAAATAGGGCTATTCAAACCAGAGGCCACCTTCTCTGTTTTTTTTTCATGAAGAGAATGTCGCATTTGTATTTTACATTCTTCCTCCAGAGAGCACTCCTTTCATCCCCTCCCCCATAAGGCCACCTATTGACTACATGTCGGTTGGCCCTAGAAGGGGCCTACTGTATATACTGCAGTCCAAACTTTGCATGAAATATAGACAAGAAGCCCATGGATCTGGTGCTCTGTCATCATGTACATACATGTACATAAATAAGTACAAAGTGTGCATACTGCTTATAGCCCTCTGGACAAAAAAAAAAAGGGACTTCACTAGTATCATTCAGCAGTCTTGGACATCACTTCTCCACAAAGCCCCATATATTTAAACTTTCATGGAGATCTTCAAAACAGTAAAGATACTGGACTTTTCACAAGATTTTAACATTACAAAAAATTATAAATTTTTTTTAAAAAAATCACAGTACCACCTGGAGAACAAATTCAGGGCTCTGAGTTCCTGGGAGTGTCCCTGTGCGATATCAAATCAATTGGGTGAGCAGTTTCAGAGAAGATTTTTAAGTTTTGCCCGCAAGAAGAACCAAAAATTCATAAAAAATCCAAAAATCACTGGAGCATGACCATTTGAGCAAATTTGGTAAAGACCCCCCCTCCTCCCCCCGGCACATCCCCACCAAGTTTGAAGTGAATCTGGCTGATGGTTTTGGAGAAGAAGTCGAAAATGTAAATTGCTGATGCGGATGATGGATGGACGGACGGACGGAAGAGCATAAGATAAGCTCAGCTGACTGACAAGTCACCTGAGCTAAAAAACACATAAATTCAAATTTAGCCCCGGACCATTTGCAGCTCCACAGTAGATCTGTAAATTTTAACTACTTTTATTTTCTCTTCATAATCAGTAATTTAAACATCTTAGCATGCATAAGAAAAATTTACATAAAGTCAAGTCCTCTTTTCCTATTGTCTGCTTATAAGTACTCAGGGTTACTATCAGACCCCCCCCCCCCCCCCAAAGTACAAAACAGTGCTGGAATTTATCCCTTCTTTATCATGATTATAGACAGGCATGTCAGAGCCTTTTGTAGCTGGCCAAAAATTATAGGGAAATTGTCAGTTTTACGTATATGTGCATGTATATACATCGCCTTCAATGCTCAAGCAATCAATTTGTGACAAAGTAACAAGGAACACCATAGTTTTTCTGGCAATAAATTCATTAATTTAGCCCCCCCCCCCCCCCACCCACCCACTCCCAGCCTGATAAATCCCTGAAATGCAATAACTGCTCCCTGTGTTTATGATCTGTCAGCCGGCAACATTCCTCCAGTCACCAGGTCACCTCAAAAACCTGTACCACATCCTCCATTGTATTCACCACTGGCAATCCGACATGTCTGCTGAAACTTGAGAATCCAGCACCCAAGTCAACAGGCCAAAGGTTTCTTTTTGAACATGTTTAACCCATACAAAGTAATCACAATAAGCAACTACTGTTCCAACACATGTACATGATGCACTTTGTATCATCTGTCTCTTGATCTCTTTAACCTGTTTTTATATATGTATATATATATAGTGAAACCTCCCTATACCGAACACCCTTGGGACCGGAAAAAAGTGTTCAGTATAGTGAGGTGTTCGGTATAGGGAGGTTTGACAACATTGAAAGTATATATTTGGGACTGAGAAATGGTGTTCAGTGTAGGGAGGTGTTCGGTATATGGAGATGTTCGGTAAGAGAGGTTTAACTGTGTGTGTATATATATATATATATATATATATATATATATATATATATATATATATATATATATACATATACACAAAAATAAAAATGTGAGCTGTATCAAGTATTTACAACAACAATAGCTGACCCTGAATTTGTTGACCCTTTGCACAACAAAATCCCCCCCCCCCCCCCACAACACACACACAGTGATAACTGGCTAAATTGAATATAAATGGCCAGTCTTCAGAGACCACCTGCACAGATCACCAAATTGTGGTCTTTCATGTACATGTAAAAAGTAATACAATGTAACATAAATATGCATGCTCAAAGTGTCTCAGAATTAGTGCTATTTTGATGCAGGTGGTTTTGAAATTTTTCAGTTGGAATACAAAAATTTGTTGTTTTATAGCAGGGCCACTGCACAGTGACTTATGCCACAAATTTTATGCAAAAAGTGGAAGAGCATGAAGGGGTTCACTTTCCAATTTCACAAGGAACTAGTTGCCTTCCAACATGGGAAAATGTTGCTGAAGGAGACTTTGATGTGCACAGATTGCATTTGACTTTAAAGGTAACACTGCAGGACAAAAGCCTTTCTCTCATGACATGCCAGCAGGGTGGCCAAATATGTTACCATATGCTGAGTTCACACTACTTTGATTTTATTTTCCAAATTTAACATTCGCAATTTTGCACATCCGAAATGTTTGTTCAGACTGTTTACCTGACTTCCAAAATAAATGCAGATGGATGGTTCAGACTGTAAGGTTTAACTTTGGAATTTAACTACCTAATTGGCGGGCTTGCACATGTTTGATATTCAGCAAACATGCACAATTTGCATTCACACATGCAACAGAACTTGCGCAAGTAGACACTACAGGTTAACATCCGCAAAAATACCACCTCCATCAGTAGGTTTTGCTTTTGGAAGCAGCTTGCGCATTCTTAACCAACTGCGGAAGAATTTTAGCAAACCTGAACGCTACTTTCACAAGTCTAACGAATAAAATGCGGTAAATTTTAGCAGTGTGAACGGGGCTATAGTCACTGTATAGAGCTGAAACAATGCTTAAAAAAACCTTTCCCGTTCAACTGGCCAAAAACCTGCTGGTAGTTTCAACAGTATAAAAATTTTGAATGAGAATCACAGATATGATCTATGAAGACAACATACCCCACACCACAGAAAACTGTTAACTCATTCCACCCTGGTAGAAGACTGAGTCAACAGCTTTTCTTGGCGCGCTCTGGGCGCAATGCGCCCAGAGCGCACCAAGGAAAGCTGTTGACCATTGGCATATAATTTGGAATGATCTTCCATGCAAGTTTCATCCAAAATATTGAAAAATAATCCCTAAATTAGTAAAATACAATTAGCAGACGACATTTAGATATTAGCGGGAAAAAGCGTCATCAGGGTGGAATGAGTTAACTCAGTCTTAATTCAAGTAGAAGGGTTACTGTAGTTGTTCTACTTTTAAAGCTCCTGGTTCATAAAAGTTCTGTCTGTTCTCATTTAACTCATCCCATGTCACTCACTGATTTTCTGATGCATGCTTCGAGGGTTTTATTCTAAAATTCCTCACAAGAAGAGCTTTCCTTCAAGATCCAACATGTGTATTCTGAAATTAATAGTAATGGTAGCACTCATGTCACTTGCCAGGCAATGAAACCTTACTCCCCTCCCAAAAAAGATAAATAATAGTAACCAAGGCCTTTAGCACTGGAGTACACAATGAGTTATTCATCAACATGATCCAGGATATTACCCCAAATAAAAGTTATATGCTTCCACATGGGCCTGTGGTGGGACTAGTCTGTCACAGCATCATGCACATGTGGCAGGCTAGGTCATAAAATGTACCCTGGGTTTATGTTGGGAGACAGCATATAGGCTATGTCAGTGTTATTGTGCATGACATTGTTATTTATTGTCAATGAGGCCACATGAAAATGGATGGAATTTACTTTGAAGTTGTTCAATTTACACTGTTTCTTTTTTTCATTAATTTGTTGCTAACTTAAATTGCTTTTTTTTTTTTTTTTTTTTTGCTGTACTCTTATTTTCCCTTATGGCACAAAACGACGAAAATAAAAGCACAATGAAAGAGTGTTTTAGCATTGTTTGAAAAGGAATTATGTCCAAAACAGTGAAATTAAAAACACAGTGAAATGTCAAAATACAAAAGCCATGAAAATTTATACACGAGAAATAAAGCAATTTCCAGTAGTTGAAAACTACATGAAAACATAATTGAAAATCAACACTGCCTGCTTTAATACTACATGTATTAGAAACTAATGTCTTTTATTAAAGTAGACTCAAAGAAAACTGAACCAACAACCTTGAAGTGTTATGACAAGAGAAGGAGACCCCCGCCCCCCCCCCCCCCCCCAAACACATAAGCTGTTAAATTTCAAATTTTGTTAGCATAACAGACACAAAAATTCACTATACGGCATAATGATTTCCATTTAAACATTTGTTTTTTCAAACCAAAACTAAGGTACACTTCATGAGCACAAGTGATATCACGAGAGAGGACAAGTGAAAATTTTGTGTTACTTGTCCTCCAGACAAGTACTTTCAAAACAAATTTACTCGCCCTGGTAAGACCGCCTGCCTAGAAAGACAATAGTTGCTCTTTTCTCATACATTAATCAGTACTTTGCCTGTAATTTTTCCTCCTTTGAGAGACCACCTATCTCAACAGACCAAAATATGATCATTCCTATGGTGATTTCTCAAGAAAAGTTTTAGGGTACATACCAAAAGTGAGACATTTCATGGCATCATAATATGACTGCTTACTTTAGAACACCTGTCAAGAGTTAATCATAAAACATTTGAAATACCACTTAGCATGTGAATGATTAAAGAGTCTTTTGTCAAGTCCATGCTCTGAAAAAATAACTCAATTGAATATTTTGCATTAACATAAATAGCTACTAATTTTTATCCTTTCTAACAGAGATTTAGTGAAAGGACTGAAATCGATAAATTTTAACAAAGTTTGATTTTGGAATAACAATAAATGAACTCAGAGCCTATTATTTGTACACATATACACATATACTCAGTCATCTTTGTGAGAGGGAGGAATATTCCTCCAATTAAGAAAAATAAGAAAAGAACAAAAAATCCTGCCAGTGTGTGTTCTAAATATCAGGCAAACTGTATCCAGAACAGGTGAATTCTCATCCCCACCATTTTATAGGCGGCCCTAGCCAATTGGTACAAATAGTTAAAAATTCTTGTGGTAGCTGCCCTTCAGATCAAGTCACTGGTAACATGGCAGGCTTGCTTCATTAATGAACTGCTGCCTCATGCTTTTCCATCAAGATGACCAGCCTCATTTGCAGTGGGACACTCCACCCAAATGTTATCTTACACAGGCTGTATAATGATAACATTTGGAATGAGGTTCATTACAAAACTACATAATCGAGACATCCCAGTCTTGCAACTGCACAGCCAATCGTAATAGTTTGCCAAATCCTGCTGTTTACATTCCCTGTGTGGGCGTACAGTGGTGTACACACACACACACACACACACACACACACACACACACACACACACAGAGGTTTCTAACAAACTTTCCCTCACACTGAAAATGGACTGTTCTTGCCTAATTCGGTAACATAAAACACCAGTATCTGCCAGCCACATTAGCCCTAATCACATCCCCAGTCTGTACAGGGTGGGCCAGATTATGGCCTGAAGTGAAAGTCAGCAGATGTTAAAGGCCAGGAAGAGTAAATTCCTGGTGGTGGGGGCGCAGGATGTACATGCCTGGCTGCTGACAGGAGATGGCCCCGTGCTATTAATGGATCATCACATACAGATACTCAGGCCAGCATGTTGGCTTCTCTCTGACTCTGGTGTACAACTCACACCTTGCTTGCTTACAGGCAATACCAGTACATGTACAGTATTAAGGCATGGTATTGGAATCAAATTTGTAATGAGGGCCATCTAAACAGGCAGCACTGTGTTCCTGATGGTTTCAATCCCTACTAGATAGCAGTGCTGACTCTTCTACCCAAACCCAAAGTAGAGATAGACATTGCTCTGCTGACTGCTGTATGCATATTGTACACTACACGTAATTAATCAGATAATACTGCTGACTCCCAAGGGCCTATCTGCTGGAGGCCTTGGTCTTGTCCCACACAGAATGTACTTTTCTTTCTAGTCAGGGTTGTGGAGGCATCTTAGCATATTTATCACATCATTAACCCTTTCCCCCTTGAATGCCACTCGATTGAACAACTTTCCAAGTGGCATGAAAGTTGTTGACCTGGGGCATGTGATCTTGATAGGGCTTACCTACAATTCTCAGTCGAAATTGTTTTTCATTACTGTTCAAATTACATGTAGTTGAAAACACTGAAGCAGACGACATTTGACCACCAGCCTGTTTAAAGGGGAAAGGGTTAACGTACATAAAATTACTGTTAGACAGAATTAGGAAGTCCTATGGGAACAACCATCAGACAAGATGAACACCTTTCTAGTTCTTCAATAGTTTTCAGCATGTTACAGGGGTAGAAATTAACTGATTTTAACCAGTAGCAAGGGTTTGCTACCAAGTTTAATTTTTGGTAGCAAATCTGAGGATAGAGTAGCAAATCATGAGGGTTTGGCGAGTGCCCACCTGCAGGTGTGGAGGACTGCGCCCCCCCCCCCCCCCCCCGAAAATATTGAAATTAAGCATGCAGATTGATACACTCTAAGGCACTTTTTGACAGAAACTAGACTGCTAAATTTGTGATTTTGACCCGCAAAATTTTGGCAGCAAAAGTTTGCTACCGCACAACAAATACAGGTAGCAGATCATAAAAGTTTGTAGTAAATGCTGCCAATGCTACCCCTAATTACGACCCTTGATATTACCATCTGTCCATTGCAAGTTTTTGTTAGACCAGCCTGAAATGACAAGACGCTGCATGTATTCTGAGCATTTGCCTGTTATCCATCTGCTTTCTGGGTTTCATTACAGCTTTGTTCTTCACATGCATATATACTGCACCATGTGTAAATATCAGAGATCTATATCATGTTTCAAATTTAAGACATATGTAGGACACGATATATACAATTTCATTATTTCATACTTTCAGCAAAACTTTGTATGCTACAAATATACATGTATATACAGTAATCAAAATAACTGGATTCACATCGCAATTTGCTACACAATGTTAAGCTGATGCTAATAACTATTTTTTGTTTTACAATGGGTTACTAATTAATATTTACACATGTTATGTAATATGTTAATAAATGTTAAACCTAATTTGAGCACTGACGTTGTAAACATTATTGTTTTACATGCTTTCATGGTTTCATCAGTTCTCTGCAATCCAGTATCAAAAGTTGGATATATCCATACTTTTTACCCTGGACACATTTAAGTGCCACAGGGTACTGTCGTCCCCTTCCTCGTCCTTCCGTCCATCTTGTCGACATAAACATGATATCTCAAAAAGTATTCACTGTAGCTGTGCCAAATTTTTGCCACAGAAGGACCTTATGATGGACCAGGTTCCTGTACAAAACCAGCTTCCTCTGGTAATTTCCAGACTTTTTATAAAACTTTTAATGTATGGGATCAACCCTAATGGTGTTACTGAGATATCTCAAAAAATATTAACTGCAGCTTTACCAATTTTTTGTCAGAGATGTACAATGTATCTTATGATGGACCAGAAACCTATTTAAAACCAGCTTCCTCTTATTATTTTTAAACTTTAAAGAAACTTTTAATGTATTTATTTGAAAGCCATCTGAGTGCCGTCAACGCTGATGATGTTACCCCAATATCTCACAAAATACTGACCACAGCTTTACTGATTTTTTGTCAGAGATGTATCTTATCATGGGCCAGAATCCTATTTAACACCAGCTTCCTCTTGTTATTTTAAAACTTTTTATGAAATTTTTAATGTATTTATTTGGAAGCCGTCTGAGTGGCGTCAACCCTGATGACGTTACCCCGATATCTCAAGAAATACTGACCACAGCTTTACCAAATTTTTGTCAGAGATATATATATATATTATAATAGACCAGAACCCTATTTGCACCTTCCTTTGATTATTTCCGAACTTTTAACGCATTAATTTGAAGGCCATCTGAGTGGCGTCAACCCTGACAATGTTACCCCGATATCTCAAAAAATACTGACCACAACCTTACCAAATTGTTGTCAAAGATGCATCTTCTTATGGACCAGGTTCCTCTTTAAAACAAGCTTCTTCTTTGTTTTTATAAACTTTTTATGAAACTTAAAAGTATTTATTTTGAGGTTGTCTGAGTGGTGCACAAGGGTACAACGTTGTTTTAACATTTCAACAATAATCAAATGCAGCTTCACCAATTTTTTTCAGAGATGCACATTATAGTGGACCACACTCCTATTGAAAACCAGCTTCCTCTTATTTTTTTTAAACTTGTTATGAAACTTTTGAAGTATTTATTTGATGGCCATATGAGTGATACACAGTACAGTTGTGTCTGTCACCAGGACCTGCCCCAAGAACACATCAAAAAGTGCTCTTTCATTTCATACACAACAAAATATAAATATGGAAATTGTAAGTAAAGTATTCTACTGTCAAGTCTCGAATAAAAAAAAATATGCAGAATTGAGGGGAAAAAATGTGGGCGCTGAGGGTAATACGGTCTCTGAATGCTATTTTTCAATCTTGGATGCATTTTTCTCTCTAAAAAATTGAAGGTTGCTGTTCCCAGACTTTTCGGAAGTAGGAAATGCCGTTCCTCCTGGGACTTTCCTGATGCTTTTGGCTGACAACACTCTACTATCATTACTACCACATCGTCAATCAACATTACCCAGTCCATTCATTCCCATCAACATTACTACATGCCACAGTGATATTGCTAGCATATCTTTCTGTCATTCAGTGCAATGAAAAATTAACCCACGAAGCCCAGGAACAAACCCACAAACCCAAATCCACATAGACCCAGCAGCAGCTGTACTCCTTGCAACAGGAAATGTCAACTTAGGAGACCTGAAAATGGCTGACTTGACCCTCTAGCCAACAAAAACAAAAGGTGACTCCAGTGTCAGATGTAACTGTTTGCCCCAGGCCTTCCCCCAAGTGCCCTGCAGTCAGTCTGATTGGGTAAATATAGGTTGGGGCACTCCCGAAGGTCAACAGCTGTAACCATATTCTGCCCACATGTCTTCTCACTTTCACCAAGTCTTGTTTATGCTTGGCATCCATGTTGTTTGTGGTGTGATAAATGTCTTCAGACATGCTCTGTTTTGCCATCAAGTGGTTGGGAATATGTACATACTGTATAGTACAAAATGGTAGGAACATCCAGTCTTTATTTTGTTGTTCTGACTGGCACTGCCTCTTGTAGTTTTCCAACTCTTTCGACATGACCAAGGATGTGGGATAATCCCCTGTGACCTCCTTAACTTGACCAAGTGGGATATTACATTTAAGTTCTAGGGTACAGAATGCTACAAATAAATGTATGGCAGACTGTGGAAGTAACTTTTCCTTCAAGATCAGCTGTGAACATCTTATCAAAATTTATAAATTCTTAAAATATCTGTCTGTCTGTCTGTCTGTCTGTCTGTCTGTCTGTCTATCTATCTATCTCAGGGACCACTCTGGCTGTTTGTTAGTCAATTGCTAATGTTTCTTGAATTTGGCTACAGAAATGTGAAAGTGGCTAAAATATTTTTAAATGAATAATCAAAGGACCAAGACTCAATTCTTGTATATTATGCCTGTATTTCCAATTTTGGCCACAGAGATTTGAAGTTAAGATCAATCGACGTACCTACCTACCTACCTATCTATCTTTCTATCTACATGTATAAAATCTATCTGTCTGTCTGTCAGTCTGCCTGCCTGCCTGCCCATCTATTTTGGGGTGGATCAGCCATGTTTTCTCATCCTACATGTATTTTAAGTAGTAGTAAAAATGGTATCCTTTGAGTCATGGTTCATTGTGAAGTACTTGATCTGTATCTACCTGAGACACATTCCACAATTAAATGTACATGTACCATTTGGGTTGTCTATATTTTCTTGGATAATAACTGGCAAGGGGAAAGTTCCTTGTTGCTAACATTACACAGAGGACCATCAGGAGGACAGAATTTTCTATCCTGCATAACATTAGCATTACATAATTTGAATTCTGCAACACATGCTTGAGGCAAAAATGTTTTTATATAATTTGATTATTTTTCAATGCAAACTATCAAGAATTTTTTTTTTCAGTGTGAAATTTTACTAGTGCAGATAAATTTCTGCTTATTTTGCTAATGTTACATAGAGACGGAAAATCAGGGAGTCAGGTGGTGCACTTTTTCGCGGAGTATATCCTGATAGACATCCCTTGTTGGGTCACAAGTTTCATCAGCCCACTAAACAGTTAAAATACCTAAGAAAAAGCACTTTCATTTAATTTCCCTTTCTTAATATTATGCACAGGTTCACTTTCCTGTGACCACATGTACATAATTATATTGGTTTTATATGACAGAACTTAAACATAATGAGACAGCTGTGTTCATGATGAATTACATCAGAATATGGCTTGGGACCCTCTTGCAACACTTGTCAGATGCAATGTTCTGGACTATATTTCATCAAGGTTCTGGTACTGAGACCACTTTCAATGTCAGTCAAGTGTTCTCCAATTATAGTCCTATTACCACTGATCACCATCATGCTGCAGTTTAGCAGGACTCTGGTGATTATCTGGTATTTACAATTTGGTTCTGGATGGCAGACATTGTGGAACAGGCCTCCCCCCCCCCCCCCCCCCCCAGATTATTCGAAGTTTGGCATCGATCCCACTTTTGGGCATGTGCATGTATGAGGACTGCATGTACACAGAAACTTGTGATCTAAGACCACTCTATGAAGGTTCAAAGGTGACTGCACACTACAGGTACTTGGTCTTATTAACCATTACTTAAGAGACAGTTCTGTGCCATAAAACCAGGGAGACCTGCCTGCAGCCTGAATGGGTTGAGGCAGCTGATACAAGAACCTGCCTACATGCAGTTACAAGCATGTCAAACTATTTTTTAGCACTTTTCTCAAGGCATGTCTTATTCCATATGATCATATCGTTTATAGGAGAGTCCTTCATTTAGATGTAATCCAAACGACTTTTGAAACATCTCTATTGATTCTTTTTTAAACTTTCAAGACCCAAATGAAGTTTTATTGGCCCTAAGCCAAGGAACAGGACTGCCAGCCCACAAGTTGTGATCCCTGTAGATACACCTTTCTTGGGGTGGGGATGAGGAATAATTATGGTTCCATCAAAAACCTTAAAAATTATGAGCTAATACTCCATGCACCTATAGGAACAAAAAATACACATATGTTTAAAAGCTCAGAAGAATACTGATCAAAACTCATTTATTGGAATGTCTTATAATGTGGCTAGACTGCATAGTTTACTTTGGTACCCAACAAGGGATGCAGTGATAGGTAAATTGCAAGACACAACTTTCTGTTGAACTATATGTGACACTGCTTCTGTGGACAACCAGCAGCAAAATCAGTGAGGTTGGATCCGTTTATCCACCAGGTGGACCCATTTATCCACCAGGTGGCTCCACTTGTAAGAAGCTGAGATACCAAGCTAACATTATCAGTATCACCAACTGCAGCACACATCCTGGTGTAGACCCACCAGCTTCACGCGCAGACCTCTCCATGTTAAGTCACCAGAAATTGCACTTCCCTGTCTGACACCATAACATATTCACTGATAATGAATAGGATCAACAAAGATATGTGTCCCATGTGATTATATATATATTATTCCAGCTCTCTCTTAACCTATATCAGTACCAGACATTTAAGAAAATTGATTACTTTACCTACCAGTATTACCGTTCCTGCTGATATTGCCCACAAGTGTGCAGACGTAAATTTTAATTTGCTTTAATGTTTTACTTAAATTCCAATGCTAAAGGGAAAGACAAAACATGTAGCTAACAATTGTGGATCAGAACTACCAGGATGACAAACCGCAGATCAACAGCTTTCCTTAGCATGGGTCACATCCAACCCCCACACCAAGGAAAGCTATTGACTCAGTCCTACTCTGACCATAATAGGGTTAAAAACTGATCTCGAGATAATAAGGTCCATGACATACATACTCTGCATCCAACTGGGATAAGTATCATGAGAGCTTCCATGCATTACAGTTTAATATTCCAGAGATTATCAATAGGAAGCACTTGTCCAGTCTTAAATTTCACTGAGGAACACAGAATGAATTCACTGCTTACTTGAATTGTCAGGATAGATAAAAGACCCATGGTACCATAGCTCCTTTTATGAAAACAGGTTCAGTTGAGTACTCCACCACAGAGGCTCTGAGTTTGTGCAACATGGAAAATGGTGCAGTTTTGTGAAAAAAAAAAACTACAAAAAAACAGGAGCTCAGCTCCATTCATTTATAACCCTCTAGGGACTGAGTCAACAGTCTTTACTTTCTTTTTCTGGGGCAGCAAGTCCAGAGTGCACTGAGGAATGTCACTCTTGAAGAAAAACATAAGCAGTCAGCATTTAAAACAGTGGACCATTTCTCATGTTTCTTAATTGGGAAAAATTACAGGCTGACACATAAGCATTGATTCTGACCCTCAAAAAATGGGAAGTAGGAAAATAAAACATTTCACGGATCAGAAAAGTGAGAGGTCCCCTACCTTTTTAATAGCAGCCAACGCAGCCTTGAATACAACAAGAGGCCCATGGGCCTAATGCTCTGCTGACAACCATCACCAAAAAAAAAAATTATCAAGGTCATCCATATTGTGCAATATCAAACTTCCACTTGATACACATAAATTTGTGGTACACTTGGCATCATTTACCTTATTCTTATAAGATACTGAGTTAAATGACCATGTCCTTTTCTGAAGTGCTTAATGGACTTGAACAATAAGTCAAGGTCACACAATCACTGGGTCAAGGTGACCCAAAAAGTAGGTCACCAAGTAGCACACAATGCACTCAGGTGCAATTTTGATTAGGAGGTTCAATTCTTGTTCCCATTGATGTCCAAGCTACACCCTGCCATTATAAAGTCACCTCTTCCAACTTAGCAGGTCTGCTGACCTAACAAACATAGGTCAAGGTTACTGATCTTATTTAACATATTAGCATTGGACATGATCTGTATATCCTATATATTTAGCACGTGTAATTCCATTATTTTCTGGAAATACAGAGTTTTGTATCTTTCACCACATTTTAACACAATTTTGTCCAAGTACAGATGACCCCACTAGTATCATAGGCAACTGAGATTTTGATCTTTTCTACCATCCCACTAAAATTTCATAAACATCCATAAATAATTAAGGATGCTGGACCAGTCACAAGATTCTCATATTTTGACCCACATATTACATAATACTAAAAGTGGCACCACCAACATTGATGTCGACATAGATTTTTATATACTTTATAAGTCCTAAAAGTTATATTGGCCTAACTCGAAATATGTGGGGTGCAGAGTATTCGAAATATGTGGGGTGCAGAGTATTCACAACATGACCCGTATATTCCAACTGGCCATTTCGACCTCGACGTTCAACTCCTATTAAAAAAATTGCCACTGGTCAACATGTGTGCTCCACATCCAGCTTTCTATATATTGTCTGTTGGTCAGATCGAGTAGTGACTTTTTGAGTTGTTCAAGAAAACAATAAACTTTGACAAGCACCAACATCCCTCATCATTGGGTCATGATGACCCCCCAAAAATTGGCCACCAAGTACACTTTCCTTACAATGTAATAAAGTGCAATCTTGACTTGGAAGCTCAATTCTCTTTGCCACTGATGTCCAAGTTACACCTTACTATTACAAAATCACCTCTTTTTAAAAACTTTACAGGCCTGGTGACCTTAGAACAATATTATGTCAAGGCCACTGACATTACATAACTTAATAGCATTGGACATGGTCTATACATGTATGTGTCCTACAAATTTGGCATGTCTCATTCAATTACTTTTTGAGATATTAAATTTTATATCTTGAAACACACTTTGGCTCATAATAACATGCCAAACTGTAGGTGACCTCACCAGTTTCATCAAACTCTATCAAACATTAAGGCTGCTGGAGAGGCCACAAAATTTTCCCATTTTGACCAAAATATATACTATATAACACAGTGTTTCTGTTAGGGTTTTTTTTCAGGGGGTCACAAGAAGGGGAAATTCAGGGGAATAGATGAAATTTTCACCAATTTTACATGTAAATAGACAAGACTTAGGACCCTTTAGAATTTTCTCACATGGTATTTCAGGTTTTGAAAGGGTGATAATATACCCCCATTTGGGGGTTAGTGGAAACACTATAATACTCCAGGTGGTACCACCAATATGGAACTAGAATTAAGCAAAAAGTTTATGGATGGATAGACATCAGTGATACCTTGAGCTCTGCGACCTATGGTCAGCAGAGCTAACAAAACCAATCAACACTGCCCATTGGAATGACCAAATTGTGGTCTCTTTATCCAGGTGGTCTCTCAAGATAGAGACCCCAATGGCACTGTAAATTTACTTTATATAGTACATTTAAATTTACGTTTTGTTCCTGCCATAAAACCATGAAAATTAAAAGATGTAGCAAAAAAGTCTTTTATTATAGTTTGAATAGGATAAGGCTCAAAATCAATCTAGCTTCACTGAAACATATCTAGGCCTACCTGAGATCTGACAACCTGCATGCTTGAAATTAATCATGCATATGTCACTTCTTCTATAATCACCTTCTAGCAGATGAATGAGCCTTCCTGACCTCTCATACAGCCATTTACATAACTCACATTTAAGGAGGACACAACTGAAAACCATACTTATTAGAGATAATGGAATACATCCATTGATTACCATTTTCCAAAAGGTATAGCAAAAAATTGTATCAGACATCAAAGGTTAAAAGTTTGATGTTTGCATATGAAAAAAAAAAAAATTTGCATTTATTTAGCACTGCACAAGCAATCTTTTCCTTGCACTTTTTACAGTGACCTTAAAAATTGAGCTTGCAAATATATGCATATATATACTATGAATCTGATTAAATGAGAGAGAGAGAAGCATGAACACTAACATTCACTGACATGACTCCCCATATCTAAAACTTTAAAAATCTTTCACATACACGTATCATTGCTTTATACATGTTTTTGTTTTTACATTGTTTTGTGCCAAATCTGATAACACTCAGCCCATAAAAATTTTGCCATGTCCAAAGTGACAGAATACATGTATATGTAGGTCCCAGTGATCCAGAAATCTATGCAGTAAATTATATCAGCTTTGAGAAACAGAATTTTGTTTGTCCATTTGGGGCAAAATTTGACCTGGTAGTTTACATTCATGAATAATTAGGGTAATAAACATAAATTGAGGACAGAAATTACATGTTGCATGCTATTACAGTAACTGAACATGTCACAATAACCAAACAATATAGTGAGCTAATTTTGGCCTGATCAGCAACTTTTCAACCAATATGAGAAAAAAAAAAGTGTTGATTTATTTTTAAAGATACATGTATTGGGATGACAAACATGATGAACTAGATTTCATTAAAATCACAAAAACACTCTTTAAAGTTATAAAAAAAAGCATTTTCAAATAAAAGTCATACACAGACACAAATTTATAAAATGTCAGGTGTTCAACAGCTACACAATTATGGTGCAATGACACTTTAAAAGCGAAGTGGAGTTGCTGGGAAAACCTGGGTTTTATATACATAGGTCACAGCTGGTAAAGGGAATGTTTTGTGCTTTTGTGCAAGAACATTCATTTTTTTTCACAAGCTCAATGACAGAATGAGCACCATATCTGACAAAAGGACACCTCAGAATGCAAGACAGGTGTCGAGATTCTGCATTCACAATTTTCAGATGAAAAAAAAACAAAACAATTTTTATAAATTTTCAGATAGTCATGTGATCTTGAACTGTCACACCGGGAGATAATTAAAGTGTAAATTAAGAAGAAATGTTCCCATCCAAAGGTCCATGTAGCCATGGAATTCAATTTCATTAAAACCAGATGAAAACTTCGCAAGCTATGAAGACAAATGCATCTTCAGATAAGTAGACCATGACCTCAAATAGAGGGTCATAGGCACTGATAAAAGGTAGAGTGTTCAGGATCTCTGTTACTGTGTGTGAACTGCAAATTGCTTTTACATATATTTTTGCTGTACTTTTATTTGCACTTATTTTAATGATGGCACAAAATTGTGACAATAAAAAGAGTGAAACAGCATTTACTATTGATTAATCAAGAATTATGTCGAAAATAGTGAAATTAAGAATCCAATGAAATGTGTGAATTGCAAAAACCTGTGAGAATTAACACATGTGAAAATAAGTACATTTACAGTATATTATTTATGGGTACAAGGAAAGTTTTGAAGGCAAAGCAGTCACAAAAAAACAAGCACTCTGAAATGTGTTATGTTTAATGTCCAGTAAACATGCCACAATGACCCAGAAATCTAATAGGCCTAGTTTACCCTAGCCTCCTGAAGGACTTTTACAAGCATATGTCCCAATTTTTTTTGCACTGTTTTGTGATGTTTTGATATAATGGAAACATGCATTGACCAGATGAATGGACATGAAGGATGGATAACCTGAACACGTTGTGACCACCCTACCCCATCCCCCATTTACGCACAGGAATAAAGAAAACTGCATCATCATGTGATGTGTAAACAAGACGAGAGGGGTTTAAAATATAAAGCCTGGCCCTGCTCCCCAACTGCTTTGGATAATAAATTACATGTATGTTCAAACCAAATAACTTGTGCTTAAAGTGCCACTAAAGCAGACATATATCAAACATGTAACATGTAAGTCCTCAGACCCTAAATGCAATGCTTGAAAGCTACATAATGTTCACTGTACATATACTTTATGCAGAATGCGAGAATCACATGAACCATCTGAATTTTTACATTCTTTATGCAGAATGAGGGAATCACATGACCCATCTGATTTCATTAAATTTTTCCCTTTCACCATCCAGCACTAGTTAGACAACATAAAAAGTTATTGTCCCAATGAATCCCATATTTCACACAGCTTGAGAAATGTGTTGTCATTTTAAAATCTTTTGAGGCAGTAACAGTGCTCACCATGAGGACAATATCCCTGTGTCCATGACTAGCAGCTAGATGCAGGGCTGTATCATCACCCATATTGGTGGCGTTAATACGGGCCCCTCGCTGTATGAGCATGTCCACAATACTCGTTCTGCCTTCCCATGCTGCCCAGTGAAGAAGGCTGAAGCGATGATCATCTCTGAAAATGCAAAGCATTAGGTCTTGAAAGTAACTAATGAGAGTATACAGACACGAGCATAAAGACAGACACTAAAATGAAACTTTAATACACTGTATCACAGTTTGTCTCCAGGGTTAGATTAGAATTTTGGCAAGAATCTGAGACTCTATTCTAATAAAGATTCTCCTAAAGCAATGTAGTCTCCCCTGTATGAATCCATTTTTGTACCATTTTGCAAAATTCTAGTCCTGGTCCAAGTGTTTATTATGCAAGACTAAAATTTATGGGAAATAATACAACACAGAAAGGACACCAAATAAATTTCGGACAAGTGAAGGTCAGCACAAATTACTTTTGCATAACCCATTAATGCATTTTGAAAATTGATTTTTTTGTTTGTTTTTGTTTTGCATAACCCATTTTAATGCTGCGGCATGTCTTGTTACCAAAAGTTGTAATACTATTAGTGGTAAATGGGTGTCAGTTATAAATACATGTTATTGAAGGTACAATTCTTACTTCCTTTACCATTTACCCTTTCCCCTTGAAGTAAGAATGAGTCAACAGCTTTCCTTGTGAAGAGTTGGGTAATTAAGTGCCCAACCCATGCCAAGGACAGCTATAATTGCCCTGTGATATATGATCTTGATAAGTCCCAACCATAATATTCTCAGTCCGGTTGTTTTTCATTACTGCTGAAATTAGCTGCTGACACTGAAGTAGACCACATTTTACCCCCAGTCCACTTTGGTCGGTTTAAGGAGGAAAGGGTTAAACTGACCAAAACCAGCTGGTGGTCAAATGTTGTCTGCTTTATCAGTTTATGCCTTCACTGCTTCAGTGTTTTTAACTAATTTCAACAGTAGTGAAAAACAATTTGACTCAGAACTGTAGATGAGACCTATCAAGATTTATGACATAGGACAGTCAACAACTTTCCTTGGCTTAGGTTGGGTACTTAACCCATGGCCATGACAAAGAAAGCAGTCGACTCGGTCTTTTTTTAAGGGCGAAAGGGTTCAATATGGCAAACCAGGGCCAAGCCCTGGAGCAACCACTTCCTCCAAGACTGCTCACAGTCACACTGAAATTCACTGGTGCTTGAATGTATCTTCTGTCATTATCTGGCCCATTAAACCTTTTGTTCTTGGATACTCACCTCACAACTCAAATCCTTCAAATGTGTCAATTATATAATTTAAGACATCTGTTACACTCGTGAGTCTGTAAAGTATATATTATACGTAACAGGAAATCATTTAAACTGATATTTGGTGATTTTACTTGAGCAATCATGCCATGGTGTAAACAGTCGTTGTGTTTTGTAAATAAAAGCAAAACAACCCGAGGTTCCAGCAATTTAAACCACGGAGTAGTCTATATAAATCATAATATTTCTATGTGCATACATGTACACACATCCACACTCTTTCAGCCCAAGCGGGCACGTGCGATAATAGCACGTCCCTCTTCCAAGCCTAGGAAATGGCGAAATACGTGCAAGTGCCCGTCCTTCCGAGGAACACAAGGTGTTCAACGGTTGAACAGATCGCTGTTCATAGCTGGCGTACTGCCACTTACCCCTGGTTTAGATCATTCTCTGTATTGTCTAGCCACAATCGCACAAAGATTGCATTGCCCTCTCGTACTTGGGTGAAAATGTCATCCATGTTTTGCAGCGAGTAGCTGTATTGGTGGCCCACACTGGCTACAGTGCATTCAGATGGTCTGTTTTGCTCTCGCTTTCAACTCATGAATGAGGTGGATTGCTCCTGGTTGTCCGAAAAAAATCCGGAGAATGCTTGCCAAAACTTGGTCGACCACCCTTGAAAACTTACGATGCTGATTCACTCTGTTATGAATGCTTGTGTTCACTGATGCTGTTTACATCAAGCTGATGTGTTAAATAAACGATCAAGCTACCCTGTTGTGGTATCCAGTGAGAAGAAAGTAGGAAAGATCTTCAAGCTCTGTTGCCAACTTTACACTCGTACACGCTGACCTAGTTTCTTCTCACATCTGGAGCAAATTATTATTCCCACAATGCACCAGTCAAGATGTCAGCGCCCATGGACTGGCATGGCTGAAACCACACATTTGATTTTTACTCATATTTTCCAAGTACATCGTAATCTCTTCTCTTGGATCACGGAATAACTGTTTTGTAAGTCATGTAAGACAACATAGAAAGCATTCTGGTTATTGCACATGCAGTTCATATATACCTAGATCCACATTGTTGCGGGCAGCTTCAATGTGGCTCTTCTGGCAGTTCTGTCTGTCAGTGTCAACTGTCGTCGTCCATGGGCATGGCTTTGCATGTTAGTGTCAGCTTAACAATAACAGGGCACAGGGTCATTCAAAACAAGACACTGCTCTAGGTGCCACCCCCAGAAACTCAGGGAGCCCTCAGTCTTGAGGGGGTGAGGCTATTCAAAATTGTGACCATTGTCCAGCATAGACAATGTCTTCACTTCATCAATGGTCAAATGCACACAGACTGCAAAATGCTAGATAGTGAGTTGTGCATAGATCACTTTTTGCAGCTCCAAGGGAATGGGCAAGTGGTGTCCTATGATAATGGTAAGGGGTTCTCTTGCTCTGCCAAGGTCTGAAATGTTGGTGGTTGTTTGATCTGGATTGAAATTGCAAATTTTCACCATTGTTGTCTGAGACATGTGGAGGTGATGAGTACATTCCAACTCGTTGTTTTGACTGATGTGAGAAGAACTAACTTTCTTTCATTCATTCTGTCTCTCTCTCTTGTTCTTTCTTAATGCCCTCAATTTTTGCCATTCATGTCATGGTAGCAGAAGTCTTGGAAGTCAACTTTGCTTGATCCTTTTAAAATTAAAAATGTATCAAGTTTGGTTATTCTCCTTTCATTACCTAACCTTTCAAATGCAGAATGTCATGATAGTGACTACTTTGAAAAATTTGTAGTGCTACTTCAAGCTTGGTTCTTTTAGCAACTCTTTTGTAAAATCTGTGGTGTTATTTTAAGCTATGTAGTTATTTGATGCCAAATTTTAGACTGCCCTCAATTTTTTGAGTGAATGCTTCAATGGTCAGGCATTGTTGAAATTAATATCTCCAGTGTTATGATACTCTTTAATTTTCATAGCTTTTATAGGCTATACTATGTTTGTCACTCAGGGTTCATGCATAAGAGCAGTCTTTTATGTAGATGTAACCTTCATCCCCCACCCCACCCCAAAAAAGAGAAAAAATCTACCATTGAATTTTGATTGTGACCCATATATTGATCACAAATTTTCACCAAAACGTTTGTGAACATAATTACACACATAGTTGGTTATGGAATTTTTGCACTGTATAGTTCTTCAACAAATATCACCACTCATTAACTCCCAATAAATTCTTTGTTTCATACCAAATACATGTACTGTATTTTGTACCCACCTTCGGTGACAGAAAATAATTTCCATTCATATGGGCATTGTAGACACAAGGCTGCCAAGGTAATTCATCTTTCCTAAATATTCACTCTGAAGTAACCCCATCCTTATGTGAAGTTTAAATTGGACATTCAGATTTACTCTTTGTCTTGGGTTTCTATAACCTTTCCGACAATGAAATATTGGGATACAACAGGGTGTAAATGTCAGTGAGGAAAGTCTGAATCGGCCTTGCCATGAAGGAAATCTTAGGAAGTGTCCATAGAGGCATAAACTAATTTTGCCATTCCCTCATCAGTGTGTGCTGAGCTCATTGTCCAACCATCCACTGAACCTACAATTTTCATTATTACAGATGTTAACACTTTTCTGTTCTGTGACTGAAAAATATATTGAGCCACTTATCAACAGTTTTGTGAAAGATAAAGTGGTATTTTTAAATGGTCACACTCCAGTGATTTTTTTGTTATTTCTTTATTACCCATTGTATTATCATTAATATTACTATTTTTTTGTTAAATATTTTGGGGAAATCCCCCAACATCTCTGAAAGCACTTGGTCAGTTGCTTTGAGATTGCACAGGCACACTTCTGGATACCCTTATTAACCTCTCTCAAACTGCATGTTTGCCTGTGACGCAGACTCTTTTTTTTTTTTTATGTTCTTATGTTTATAAATGTACTTCACTGCAGGTAGAACGCCTTCTTCGCAGACAAACTGCATGTTTGATTTGCTTCAAACTTGATGGGGAAGTACATTGGCTTGATCTGCACATTTGTATTGTTACCATACAGACAGACAAAAAAGTAACATATTGGATTGTGTCTCAGCAATGGTGGCTCCTAGGCCCATCGTTACTATTGAACTCTAATAAGAAGCACCTTTAGTGGAGGATTTCTTATTTTTATTTTTATTTTTTTATGTTGTTAATTTTTACCTTGAATGATCAAAGTAACATACTTATATGGTGTTAAAACATGTTGGCTTATGTCTGGGTAATGGTGCATGCTGTCACTTTTTATCTAAAAAGAAACTGTAATAAATACAACACAGCAAGTCATTGAGGAGTTGATATTGCAAACTGTGATTATGGTCTTGCAGAAGGGTGACCTTGACATGATGTTACTTCAAATATCTCAAGAGCACTGCAGTCTCTGCATTAAGGTCAGCTGAGCACGGTTTTGTCACAGGAATAGCTTTTGTGTTTTTTAGCTCTGCTGATAAAAAGTCGCAGAGCTTATGCAACCGTTCATGTCTGTCTGTCCGCCCCAAAACTTGGTCATTAGCTCATATGACTTTCAGGACTAATAGGGTGTATAAAAAATCTAGGTCCCTCTGAATATTGGCGGTGCCACGTACAATATTATATAATATAGGGGTCAATAATGTGAAAATCTTGTGAACACTCCAGCATATTTTGTTTTTGGAGAATCTTCACTAAATTTACTGGGACTATGCAGGAGGTCAAAGTCTAAGGAATTAATTATACTTGTGATGCCATCTATAATTTGATGGAAATAGTGAGCCAAAATGTGTTTTGAGATATAAAGTTCTATTTTTAAAAAAGTAATTGGATTAGACTTGCCAGATTTATAGGATATATAGACCATGCCCAATGCTGGAATGGTATGCAATATCATTGACCTTGACCTATTTTGTGAGGTCACCATGCCTGTAAAGTTAAAAGAGATGATTTTGTAATGGCAGGGTGTAGTTTGGACATCAATGGCAATAGCAGCACAGCACCAGGCCCAAGGGACCTTTTGTATTACATAATCTGGGTGACCTTGATGTTATGTCCCAAGGTCACTGAGGAAATAAAGTGAAGGACCCACTCATTGTTGTCTTGGCACATGCAGCAATATCGATCACATGAATTTCACAAATAAGCTTTGATTACATGTGGAGTGAAGTGCAATCTGGTGGACAAATTGTACACTAAAATCACATAAGCTTTATATGTTCAGAAGCCACTTGAGGACTGGCAACTTTGAGATGAAGATGTAAGTGCAGTATAGCCATGGTGGCATCAGAGCATTAGGCTCATGGGCCTCTTGTGTGTTTTTTTTTGTTTCTGTTGGTCAATGAAAGTACTATGAGTTGATACAAATGGTGTGTAGATTACATTACCGTATGGGTTTTTGAAATATCATCCAAGTGACCAAGTAACAGCTTTCAGGAAGCAGTACTAGTATTGAGATATCAAAACAGAGGATGTCCAACTTCATGAATCATACTATTACTGTACACATGTAGGTAGCTAAACTATAAGTGGATAAGGGGCTCATGAATATTTTTATCATTTTGAAGCATACAGATTGTACATGAAATACATGTATGCATCGAGAAAATGCCCACATGTTGAAGCATAAAAATTGCCCATGAAATACATGTATGCACAGAGGAAATGCCTGGTTCAACACCCATGTTCTCTTCACTAAGTTGTTGAATGGCTTCTGAATTTAAAAGGATGTGAAGCCGAAAGTCAGCTTTTCACTGCCAGGCCGTGTTTCCCAATTTCATCTTCTTAAAACTCAGGACCCAAACAAGTGATATGCTAGTGGTAGAACCATTGAATTACAAAAACAAGATGAAATACTATGGTCAATTAGACATAATTTTGTGCATCTGTGTATTATCAATGTTTTCCACATTAATTATCATTATATACAGAGACAATGATCACACACATTTAAGGCAATTTCCAACCTGGAAATGTTACTTCACTTTTGCACCAAATATCACAGAAACAACATGCATCCCTGACATAATAAACATATATACATGTTCTTAATTGACAGCATGTTTTGCAGAATCTGCTTGCACTTAAGACCCAAGTCAAAATTTAAAGTTATATATAAACACAAACATTTTGGGTAAAAGTGTGGTTAGCTTAATATTATCCATTATCAGTTGAACATTGCCGTCTAAGTGCATAAAGCCCCAGTGATCCAAACTGGATGATGATTTTGATATCGATTGTAAAATGCTGTTATTAATTCTACATGGATGTATTAATAATCTAGCAAAACAAAATACATTTATCATGAGAAAATGCTGAATACTGATACATGTGCATGATGTAGTGCTAGAGGTCAAAAAAAGGGGAAGAAGGAAGAGGTTACAGAATCAACTTTCATTTGTTTGCTTTTTAACTGAAATCTCACAGAAGCAGATAATTGGCTGACATTATAAAAGATTATGTTATACCCATATACTTGCAAGGAAAACTTGATAATACATGTATTTCAACTTTTAATTGAATATGGAACTTTACTGGATTGCCATAGTGCATATGTCATCTGTGTCTGTAAATTTATTTTCCATGAACCATGGTGGTGGCTCATTTGTACTGTGAAATGCATAGTGTCATTTTCAGTATCATAGATTTTGAATGGCACATTATTGAGTGGCTTATTTTGAGTAAGCATTTGTACCAATATGCAGAAGGAAAGAAAGGCTTTTGGCGTGTTTAGCATCTTATAACATGAGATGTATTAAATTTGGTCATGTATCATTTATATGTTGTGTTTTATTTCTACATCGTAGCATACAGCCCATGGTGACAGACTGTCCACAATGTTTGAGGCCACGGAGTGGGATTCTGACAGCAAGTTGGATACGTTGCATTCAGGTCTTTTTGGAGAAATAAGTTTTAAGGTATGAAAGCACATGGGTAAATGTGGCCTGCATGCCAAGGTTGCCACAAATGTCAGCTTGTCAAAGAGGAGTAAAAAGATTCAGGGTTCATAGCAAGTAAAGGTCCTGCAGCTGGGAAGGTTTGGGCTGTGTACATGTCCATTATCAGGGTTTCTGCCAGAGGGTAAAATGGGTAAAATTAGTACCGTGTAACATTTTGTGAGGGTAGGACTCCATACCCTAAAATATTTGAAAGTAACATGCAAAATGTTGCAAGCTGCAGCATTTTGGGGATAAAAATTAGGACTTCCCAAGCCTTCTTGATCCCTTAGCCTCCAGAACTGCTGTAGAATTGAGTAGAGCATCTAAATTTAACATAGTTATGGAGGAAGGCCCTCAACACCCACCCCCCCCCCCCCCACCTCAGTGATATGGCATCAGCACGTGGCATGCCTTTAGTCCTCTTCCTAACCCCCATTTTTTTTTTTCTGGAGGAAACCTTCATTATGTATTTCCATCCATGCAATATACATGTACATGATATAATTCACATTCTAGTAAATTCTAAATATTAACAGATTAAGAGATGTTGTGTCTAGAAACATACACACACACACACATATTCATATATATATATTAATCCAAGCACTCATCTTTCCTTTCTTGTAATACTTACAGATACCAAACTTGGTATGTGCATGCTTCTGCCCATAGTTGTGTGTCTCCTACCAAAATTAAGTCAATCAACCTTTGACCCCATCAAGGAAAATGCTTTGTCCAGGCCATATTTCCGATACCTTAAGCAATACAGGTACTGCTCACCTCCAGTGGGAGACTTACTATGTTTTGCTGTGCCATACAATTGTCCTTGTCCCCTTAAAAAGTGCTAAACAGTATACTTGATCCCATGTTTAACTTAGAAAAATGGACTGGTTATGATAATGAGTACATGTACACATAATCATCCAACGTTACTGACATAATTATCACTCAGCGAAAACTTTGATAAAAAATAAAATACTATTTGCTTACTTATTTTCATAGAGGATAATCATGTTTATTCAAAAATCTGTATGTGTTGTGGTGTCCACATTTGAGTTTTGCTGTGAAATGCTTCAGTGATAATCAAGTATATCATGATTGAAAATGTTGCTATTTTTGCAGGGGTTAAAACCAAAACATTCAAAGTCACCAGAGGGAAAGACATTTAAGAAAGCCAAAGCTGTGACCCTTTATGACGAATTCAAAGATGGTTCATCCAGTCATAGTGAGCAAAAATGCAAAAAGAAAAATAGAAAATCTGTGGAAATTGTTGTCACAGATACCACCACAGATGGAAAAAAGGTCAAAAAAAGAGACAAAATGAATTTTAAGCAGTCATGTGAAAAGCTTGAGGGTGATTTTGAGGGTAGTCACTTTGATTTTGCGCCACACCAGAAGCCAAAGAAAAGACAGAAGACATTCGATATGGTCTATAAGGATAACAAAAAAGCAAAAAACGATGATCATATAACAAAAAACATGTCTTTGATTGAGTCACCTGATGCTAAAATGAGACACAAAGAGAGAAAAATGTTGAAGAAGAAGAAATTAAAGTCAGTTGAAGAGTCTGGAAAGGTGCTTTATAAACTGACCAAAACAATCAAACAAACTCAAACTGCACTGAATAATGAAGCAGATGAGGAAAAGGTAAAAGGTAAGAAGAAAAGAAAACGAAAAAAGAAAAACAACAGCAAGAAAAATAAATACAAGCATCTGGCATTAGCAAATAAACAGGAATCAAGAAAATCAGCAAGTGACGAAGACAGTGAAAAGTCTCATCCAGTCAAAGATGTAGACTCTCAAAGTATTACACTACAACTAAAGAAACAAGAGATTCCCAAGGTTGCAGGGAAGGAAGAAAAATTAAAATCAGGTACGTTACCCCGAAAAGAGAACTTGAAAAAGGTGAAAAGGAAAAAGACAGATGCAGGTTTGGAAGAATCTGAAGAAACAAAAGCTAAGAAACAGAAGATCAGTCTAATGGAAAATACACCAGTGAAAAAACAAGGGTCAAAATCACCATTTAATATTGCAAAACTTAAACAGATATTTCATGAAGACCAGGATCCTCTAGATGACAAAAAAGCTGAATCCAAAGACACTGAAAGTGTAATGCAAGTTGTTTCACAAGATGCTAGAGACATGAAGAAGAAACGGGACAAGAGTATTCCATTACGCCAGCGCATGCAACAACAACTTCAGGCAGCACGTTTTCGTTATCTCAATGAGAAGTTGTACACATGCACTGGCGAGGAGGCATTTGACATGTTTGAACAGGACCAAGAGGCATTCAGAGTGTATCACCAAGGATTCCAAGGGCAAGTGGGTCGATGGCCTGACAACCCCGTAGACCTGATCATCAGAACCATCAAAGAAAGGTTGGTCTGAATGGATCTGACTTTGCATTATTATAAGGAACCCATTTCGTGGCTTTTGCATTTTGTGGTCATGGTCCTGTTGCCCTTATAATACATACACAGCAGAAGCTAGGGATGTTACTGTTAGACTGAAAGCTCATTTTTTTTAGAAATTTAAACCTGTAAGTCTTTTTTTTTTTTGAACAAGTTAAGATGTGTATAAGTTCTTGTCATCAACCTGGATTTTGAATGTGAACAGTAAAGAACCATATTGTGCATGCAAGTTTTAGATGATAATGATTTTATAGGTCCTCAGAAATGGATATTTTTCCAGTTCTTAACTTGATCATTTTCATAAGAGAATAACCTTAATTTACATACAGCTTTGCATCTTAGATTAATTGTAGTACATGTATACTGTACATGTATATTCTTCAGTTCTCTTGTCGGTTAATATTGAGGTTTGTGTTTTATTTTTCAGAAAAAATGAGAATATGTATACATATAATACTGTATATTAGGTGGAATAATATTTTTGCAATGTCATCACATACATATTTGTTGATTACAATCAGAATCACACAAATACCTGAGTAAAAGTAATTGGTTTCAAATGGATATTTTCCACATATACTTTCAGGCCATCATCTTTGGTTGTGGCGGACTTTGGCTGTGGTGATGCAAAAATTGCTCAATCTGTGAAGAATGAAGTACATTCTTTTGATCTGGTTGCATTAAATTCACATGTGACAGCATGTGATATTGCAAAGGTAAAATTGAATGTCATTTTGCATTTTAATGATACATACCAGGTTACCTGTAATTGTCGCAGGATTTTGTTTATTCCCCCCCCCCCCCCGAATTTGCGCAGACTATAGGTGTGAAACCCATCCACTCATCTTTCTATCCAAAAGTGCTCATCTTTCCTTTCTTGTAATATAGTGCTCTCTCTTTATAACACCCCTCATTACAAGGCAGTTTCTGACATAACATGGTGGGTACCATGGCTCCCGTTGAAATAGTTTTCCCATTACTTCTATATTAAAAGTCCCTCTGTTATAAGGCGGTTTTGCCATAACACGGTATACCCTGTGGACCCCAACACCAGTGTTATAATGAGGGAGCACTGTACTTACAGGTACCAAACTTGGTATGTGCATGCTTCTTCTCATAGTTGTGTGTCTCCTACCAAAATTAGGTCAATCAACCTTTGACCCCATCAAGGGAAATGCTTTGTCCAGGCCATATTTCTGATATAGATATAGATACTGCTCACCTCCAGTGGGAGACTTGGTATATTTTGCTTTGCCATACAATTGGCCTTGTTCCCTTAAAAAGTGCTATACAGTTTACATTTTCTGAAGGTTAACAAACCAATGTTTAGTCTATTGCACCAATACACTGCATGTGAAAAGGCCGTAACTTTACAATATGAGTGATCATCACAATTATTACACAAATGTTCAACCAAATATTTCAATTTTGGATCTAAAAAACCTAAATGTGCGAGAATCAAGGGTAAGATACATGTATAAACTGAAAAAAAAGCATGTCAGACATTTTCATAAATTTGTCTTGCAAAAGTGGAGTTCACCCAGTTGAAATGCAATGAAATATGCAAGGCACACATGATCATTGTATATGAACCATGGAAGCCCTGCTTGAAATTTAATTTACTTGTTGCATTATGCCACACAAAGATCAATATTATACTTGCTGATCTTGATCTCTTATTTGCAGGTACCTCTGAAGAATAAAAGTGTGGACATAGGGGTCTTTTGTTTGTCCTTGATGGGAACCAACCTCACTGATTACCTGTGTGAAGCCAACAGGGTACTTAAAAAAGGGTTAGTGAATTTACATGATTATGTACTTTTACCTTTCGGTCAAGGCATGTATCGTGTATTTGGAATCCATG
The DNA here is from genome assembly GCA_964020975.1 of Hermodice carunculata. Lineage (NCBI taxonomy): Eukaryota > Metazoa > Annelida > Polychaeta > Eunicida > Amphinomidae > Hermodice > Hermodice carunculata. Next base: position 28,941,280 of record OZ026619.1, read on the forward strand.
CAGTAGGATAAATCAATGTTCTTTATGTATTTTACAAACATAAATTGTTTGCAGCAAAATAGTAACCCATACAATGCTGCAAACCCAATTTTTATCAGAGCTTAATATTAGTGTAGCAAATTTACATGTAGATACAGCTAAGTTAAAATCATGTCAACTTCAGGAGAGAATATTTGCAAGATGACAATTAATATACAGTTAAGATTTTACACATGGTCATGTACACACAAATATCATGATAATAATAATCCTGTGGTTCCCCGCTTTTCTGCCATGGTCCTGTGTGACACAGGTGGCCTAGAAAGGCATGGGGGGGGGGGGGGGAGAGAGAAAAAGGTGAGATGAGGTGGAGGAAACCATGGTAATCCGCATCAGCATGTGCTGCCATGTTTTTCAGGACCAGAGCTGAGGCAAAGGGTCCACCACACACTCTCTCACAGCAGTGTTGGGGCCCTGGTCCTAGGTATATCCCCCTACACTCGTTGCTTGTACTTTCTTCCCCCTGGGGGAAAAAAATTTCCCTCACACACCTTATCCCCAGCTCTAAGGGTTGGGCATTTCCCATGGGAGACCCCATGGGAGCCCTTCTGAGGGCTACGACCATTCCCTTTCCTCCCTCTATTCTGGAATTCCAACTTACCCTGTTCCTGTCTAACTCTATCATTTCATTTCTTTTCTCCCAGCATTCTACAAGGTAGTCCTGTACACTTTAAGTACTTTTCCTGCCTCCCAGAAAGCCACCCTTTCAAACCTAAAACCCATGCTACACATTCCTCTCCCCCTACACACCAAACCTCTTCTAAACCCATGTAATTATGATCTTCCCTGTGCCACATTCTGAAAAAAATCTTCCCTGCTCTCTCTATATGCATCACACCACAATAGCCTATGAACCACTGTCTCATCTGCCTCTTGTCTAGTACATACCTTACATTTTCCATTACTACCTGTTGTCCACTTCCGTTTTCTCTTTTCTAGATTGATAATTCTTGCCCTACTTTGAAAAAGAAGCTTGATCCCTTCCCTCCATACCAACACACACTTTTCTTTGGCTTTTCCAATACCTTGTATGCTTTTAATGTACATGTACTCTTTTCCCAGACTCCTATTTTCCAGTCATCCTTCCAGCCCTCTGTAACAGTCTTACATATATAGTGTTGATATGGCACTCGCACATAACTACCTCCATTCTTTTTAAGAATGGGGATTTGGTTGGGTGGATATGTGCGTTTCCCATTTCAGCTAGGTGACTGGTGCCAAAGGTTGAAGGTTTGAGTCCCGCTCGCTCTGAACGTAAAATATATATTTTTGGCATTTCCTTAATGCTGGTGGATTTAAGTCCCCGATTCTGGAAATAAATGCTGACTCAGTAAATATACTGCATAACCATGTTGATATGGCACTCGCACACAACTACCTCCATTGAAAAATTCTTTTTAAGAATGAGGATGTGGTCGAGTGGCTATGTGCGTTTCCCATTTCAGCTAGGCGACTGGTGCCAAAGGTTGAAGGTTCAAGTCCCGCTCGATCTGAACATAAAATATATTAAACTTGCCAATCATCTACCTCAATATATTTTAAGTAAAAAAGCCCTGGCAGTTTCAAAAAATGTACATTTGCTTTGAGTGGAAGATTTGATACCTGCATGAGATACAACTTCATGCATGCAAAATTTACAGCTTCTTTTCATCACTGCCAAACATGCATGTATTTGTAACTGACTGTGTATTTATGCATTATAAATCATGTATTTTTTTCTTAATTTGGAGCAGTGGAACTCTTCTGGTAGCTGAAGTTGTCAGCAGGTTTGAGAAACTAGGAAGTTTTGTCCTGAAATTGGAAAAGCTTGGATTTCTACTGAAATCAAAGGTATGTGAAACGTCAGTCATCAGTAAGGTTATATCTCTGGCTGTACAGGACCTTATTGACACATTTGGTGGATCTTGTTTCAAAACTGTCTGTTTACATGTATATTTTTATTGTTGGTTCAAGGATGCCATTTTAATTGGAAATTAAGTATAATGCAACTATGTAACCTGTCAGCTTACACAGACTCTTGTTCCACAATAATTAGCATGCCCACTCTCATTGTAATAGCAGTAGTCCATACTCCAAATCGATTTATACATGTGAAAGGTCGCCCAAAAATTAAAAAACTCAACAGAAGGTCACTTCCAGTTTATGTGATCATAACATTAAATATTTATATATAACTCTAAGGTTGTCATTTCTATGAAATGAAATATGACTCTTATGTAACCCTGGAACATCCCAATACATTTACATGCATTATTTTAACTTCTATGGCCATAAGTCAATATTTTTCTGTTGAATTGTAAAGGTGGCTGCCCTGAAAGCAGCTATACAAGCCTTAAGGATAGTCTCCTCAACAATAGCAGTACTAGATAGTTTCAACTACCTTCATATACATACATTATATACTGTATTGTTGAAATAAATGATACTTGAATCTTGAATCCATGTAGTGATATCATTAAATAGTTGGTGTTATGATTAATTCAAACCAAAAAGGGAGTGTACATTTTTCTAGTTCCAGAAGTAATTAATGATATGTTTAAGTGGCTATAATCATAACACCTAATGGATTTCAACATAAAACCAAATAACATCTATTTAATCATAACAATTAATTGATTTAATGTATTAAATGTCATCAAATGGAATTTTACTTATGTCTAAATAATTTCCCATTTAGACTTATCGTGAAGTCATTTTGATGATATCATTAAATGCAATTGATGATAACACTAAATACATTTAGTGATATGATTAAAAAAAGAACATTTCAACATTAAAATTAATGCATTTAAGGATAACATGAATTTGATTTAATGTTATCATCAAATATTTGATATGTTCAAATACTCAATATCAGGAGAAACAGCGTTCCATTATATATATATATATATATATATATATGTATGTACATACACACATGCACAATTTGTTTCCAGGACACCTCCAACAAGATGTTTGTAATGCTGGAGTTTGTCAAGAAAGAGGGGCCAATCAAAGACAAGATTCCCGAAGTTAGCCTACTCCCATGTATATACAAGAAAAGATAGTGGGAGGTCACTGTCTTACCAAATGGTGGAATATTGTGTGGCAGTCACACATAGCTATTCCATTGAACTATTCTATTTAATATATGAATGGGGATGTGGCCAAGAAGATGTGTGCATTTCTTATTTGTGGCCAGGTGAGCGGGGTGAAAGGTTGCTATTTCAAGATCTGTCCATTACCTGGTCAAAACAGATTTTTTTTTTTTTTCCTGGTAGTCCATGAATGCTGGTAGACTTTTGTCCCCTATTTTGGGACAATGCCATAAACAGTACTTTGTACTGGCCCATTATCAGTCAACCGTGTTGATCATGGCATTCGTGCACACCTACCCCACCAAGCTATTCTTTTTAAGAATGGGTATGTGGCCAAGTGAGTATAATCAGGTGATAGGTGCTAAAGATTGCTGGCTCAAGACCCAGCCATTCCATGGCCAAAATATGAATATGTGATGAAGGAGGACACAAATATGAGGACATGACAAAGTTCAAACTGTGAAAAAAAAGTAAAAAGTGCAGAATAAAATGTGTAACACAACTTAAGAGTTATTATTCTGGAGGGCATCATGAAGGCACTGGTTTTTGTGAGACCCACAGAGCAATCAGTGATCAGGTGTTCCATTGTGATTGGATGGTTGAGATGGAAATTAAACATGTTTTATGCAAGTGTCTTGGAGTTTCATGCTTGTCCAAGTTGTTTTTCATCAATAACTCAGAAGGTTATTACCCGATTTGCACAAACAGACTATATATGGAAAGGTGGATGTAGGGTGCATATTTTGAAAATAACAAATTTTTAATCCGAGTTGAAGGTCAAGGTCAAATGGCCAGTTTGAATTCAGGGGTCATCTTGTAAATGCTCTGCACCCCACAATTTTTGCGATAGGCTCATATAGTATTTTGAAGTTATTAAGTGTATATCTCTGTGATATCAATGTTGGTAGTGCCACCTATAGTATTATGTAATATACAGGTCAAAATGTTAAAAATCTTGTGACCGCAAGACCGTCCACTGTTTTCAAGTCAGTCCCATATAACTTTCAGGACTTCTAGGGTGTATGAAAATCCAGGTCAATTTCGATATTGGTGGCTTGGCCTACAATGTTATGCAATATATGGAGATCTTGTGAACACTCAAGCATCTGTAATTTTTGGCAGATCTTCATGTAATTTGGTGGGATTATGGGGGGAGATCAAAGTCTAAGTTCCTAATGATACTAGTCGCACCATCTACAATTTGATAGCAATTATGAGTCAAAATGTGTTTTAAGATGTAAAATTCCAGATCTTGAAAAGTAACTGGATTAGACTTGCCAAATTTATAAGATATACAAATGTACAGACAATTGTATTTGTGTCTTTTTGTCCAGAACCATTTCCTAGTAGTCATTACCCTATTCCGCAGTCCAAACTCTTTATTCTCCATAAGCTAACCTGCCCCTGACTAATCTATATACATATGGAAGTGCTATTGTCCATATTGCACACATTCCTCTGTAAAATTTTGACATAGGTTATATTAGCCCAAATAAGTTAAAGGGTCTTCAGTGGGTAACAACTCCGAACGTGTTTTGGAACCTATTACCCGTTTATCTATAGCTAGAATTCCATTAATATATGTGACCTTGACCTATTTTGTGTAAGGTCTCCATGCCTGTAAAGTTGAAAGAGGGTTTTGTAATGGTAGGTTGTAGCTTGGACATCAATGGCAATATCAGGACAGCACCATGGGCCTATTGTATTACATAATCTGGATGACCTTGATCTGTCCAAAAGTCACTGAGAACAAAAAGTTAAGGACTCACTAAGCTTTATATGTTCAGAATCCACTTGAGGACTGGCAACTTTGAAGTGAAGAGGTGCAATATAGCCCAGTGCCAGCAGAGCATTTGGCCCATGGGCCTCTTGTTATTGTTTCTTGATTTTGCATCATATGGCCCTCAAACAGATCCATTCATCCAACATTTTACCAGCTCGGGAGTGAGGAGTTGACTGGTGTTTCCCAGCTGTATTTGCATATGGCCATGTCTTTTTTTTTTCTTAAGTTCTTGTTCTTGATAAGATTAGCTGTGATATGTCCAGGTCAAATTAAAGGTACATGTTTTCTCTGTTTGAGAGCAAATTATCATTTTCTAGAGTGAAATTCGAAAGTAGCGACTCACAGAAGATCATGACCCAAGCATCACTGACATGATGCACCGACATTAAGACAAAATCAAATGTGCGTGAGTGATGTTTGATTATATGTCATGGGTGATGTGGAATAAATGTGAGGAAGGTGGCACACCAGGACGGCGTTGCAAGTAGGCTTAGGGGTTTTTTTTTTTGCGATGAATACCCAATTAAACATAGAATAACAAAATCTTACAAGGCTGGAGAGCGAGTTACTATTTTTCTCTCACTCAGGATCATTGTTGGTGTGGAAAATCACTCACAACCTGCAGTCTCTCATGACTTTGCCTACCAAAAATGAACCCTCGCGAGAGGAAAAATAGTAACTCACTCTCAGCCATGTTACATTCTCAATGTAATGTGTATTTTGACTTTAAAATCCTGTCTCGAAAGACTGCCGTTTGCCCCTATATCTTCATGCAAACAGCAAAAAAAAAAAGGGTTGGGTAGTGGCGCTCACTATCCCACATGCAGTATGCCTGCAGATGATATGCACAAGCGTGGCATTTGTTATGAAGTTTAGAGTCTGAGAATCAGGTCTACATGGCATCTCTAGCATTGCCCCTCACAACCAGCAGAGCAAAGACCAGTGTTCAGCAGGCAGTTATTGAGGTCCACTTGGTTTCTTTAGCATTTAAGCTAAAAAATTCCAGTCAGTCCAATCAGTTTTTATTGATTGGCTTTCATGAAGAAATGATGTGGACATACTGTCTATAACAAGAGGGCTGTGTGAACAGCCCGTGCCTCAGCTGATCTTGACATTCATCACACTTGCAGCTCTATGAACTTGGGAAAGGATCAAGGACACCATGTTCTGAGTAAGTCTGACCTTTATAGAAGAACACTTACATGTCCAACATCAAAGTTCAAGTAGTTCCTAAGTTATAATGAAGAGTAAAATATATGTATGTTGCACTGTGACCCCACAAACGAGGTCAAGGTCATTCATGTACTGTCTCAGCATGACCTTCATACAGAATAATTAACATGTGTAGCTAACTCAAAACAGATCTCAAGTTATCAAGTAAACAGTAAATTTCGTGTCAGTTGACCTGTGAATTAGCATTAGAATGCCCATTGACTTACATAGTAATCAATAGGAACGCTCCACTGACTGGTAAGTACAGTAATTGAAAATCCTTAAAAATCGGGAATCCAAAGCAGTGCCACCTACTAAACAACTGTTTGACCCTTCCACAACAACATATCCGTCACATTTCAGCTTAATCTGAGGGACGGTTCTGAAAACAAGTGAAAAATATCAAAACCATACAAAAAATTCATTAAAAAATTGCAGCGCCACCTGGTGAACAAATTGGGAACTAGGTGTCCCCGGGAGTGTCTATGTACGATATCAAAGCAATTGGGTGAGCAGTTTCAGAGGAGAAGAATTTTGAAGGTTTGCCCAAAAAAAGAACAAACAAATTCATAAAAAATCCAAAAATCAATAGAGCATGACCATTTGAACACACTTGGTAGAGATCCACCCAAGGCACATCCCAACCAAGTTTGAAGTAAATCTGGTCAATATTATTAAAGTTATGAACATTACAAGAAATTCCCATATTAAACTTTCCTATTAAAACTTTTGTAGAGATTTTTGAAAAAAAATCATTAAAAAATCCAAATTCATTGGAACATGACCATTGGAACTAACCTGGTAGACACCCACCCAAGGTACATTGCCACCAAGTTTGAAGTAAATCTGGATGATGTTTTTGGAGAAGAAGTCGAAAATGTAAATTAGCATTAGAATGCCCATTGACTTACATGGTAATCAATAGTATAGGTGCATTTACCCCAAAGGAGCCGAATTGAAAAAATCATTAAAAATCAGCAATCCCCAGCATTCCCACAGAGTGAACAACTTTGTTTGGCCCTTCCATAAGGAACATATCCACCACATGTAAGCTTAATCGGAGTGACGGTTCTGGAGAAGAAGTCGAAAATAGCTAGAACACACAAAAATTCATAAAAAATTAGAAAAAAACTGCAGCCCCACCTGGTGAACAAATTAACAACAAGGAGTCCCTAGATGTCTTCCTGTGTGATATCAAAGCAATTGGGTAAGCAGTTTCTTCGAAGAAGATTTTTTAAGATTTGTCGAAAAAAAAGAACAAAAATTCATTAAAAATCCAAAAATCACTGGAGCATGAACATTTAAACAAAATTGGTAGAAACCCACCCAAGGTACATTGTCACCAAGTTTGAAGTTAATCTGGATGACGGTTTTGGAGAAGAAGTCGAAAATGTGAATTAGCATTAGAATGCCCATTGACTTCCATAGTAATCAATAGGAAAGCTGCATTGACCGACAAGTACCCGAATTGAAAAAATCGTTAAAAATCAGGAATCCATAGCATTCCCACATAGTGAACAACTTTGTTTGACCCTTCTTCAAGGAACATATCCACCATGTTTCAGCTTAATGTGAGTGACCGTTCTGGAGAAGAAGTCGAAAATAGCTTTAAAACACAAAAATTCATAAAAAATTAGGAAAAAATTGCAGCGCCACCTGGTGAACAAATTAAGAACTAAGAGTCCCAGGGAGTGTTCCTATGTGATATCAAAGCAATTGGGTGAGCGGCTATGGAGAAGATTTTTTAAGATTTACCCCAAAAAGAACAAAAAAATTCATTAAAAATCCAAAAATCACTGGACTGTGACCAATTGAACAAACTTGGTAGAGACCCACCCAAGGCACATCTCCACCAAGTTTAAAGTGAATCTGGCTGACGGTTTTGGAGAAGAAGTCGAAAATGTGAATTGTGGACGACGGACGGACGACGGACCCTCAAAAAACCTCAGCTGACTGACAAGTCAGCTGAGGTAAAAATGTATGTACAAGAAAATTCTATGTTTATAAATGTGTTGTAACTTGGAAGAATTCAAGCTCAAGCAGTTCTGAAGATATTAGGTCAGACAGTCCCCCCCTCCCCCCCCCCCCATGCCACTTTTGGAGTGACCTACACATAAAACGTGAAAATGTGGTATGTATTTATTTATCTCTTGCCTTTATTAACTTTTATTTGTCTTCATTATGTTCATGATAAAATGAAAAGCAACAAGCACCACAGATGGAACCATGGTCCAAGTTAATATTGGACCATTGACAAGGAATAAGAACAGGTCTCCCAATTGTAATGAAAATGTCAATGCTTGACCTTTTAGCCCATGTTACTGTTTACATATTGTTTACACTGTCCTCGTAAATAGCAAAAGCCTGTGAACAAGGAGAACAATTGTTTTGCATCTATGTGTTGTGATGTTTCTTATTGTTTCAAGTTGATCACTACGCACAGTTTTGACCATTCACAACCAAAGCTAGTCCAGCTTTAAAAGATACAGATACACATAATACAACAGTTCCCATACAATAACACTGTAATGTACAATAACACTGTAATGTTGAGTTCTTTGGTATTCCATATTCACTGTATAACCACTGATGTGAACACGCTCTTGAGGAAACATTTAATCGGGGAAGCAGCCTTATACCTTCAGCATCTTAAATATTCACGTTAACTTGACACCCAGCACTTTAACCCTTTCCCCCTTAAACCGGCCAAAACCGGCTGGTGGTCAAATGTTGTCTGCTTCAGCATTTTCAACTGATTTCAACAGCAATGAAAAACAATTTGTCTGAGAATTGATGAGACCTGTCAAGACAACATGACCCAGGTCAACAGCTTTCCTCGGCATGGGTTGGGCACTTAGTGCCCAACCCATGCCAAGGAAAGCTGTTGACTCAGTCTCAATTCAAGGGGGAAAGGGTTAATCAGTCTTCTGTGGTGTGAAAGGCTGACCAGTTGCTGCTGAGAACTTCCCACACTGATGCAATCTGACCACACAGACTACCAGAGCCATATTACTAGTCACTTTGGCTGTCCTGTACACCAAAGGGGATCTATACTAATAGCAAGGAGGGTACATATACCCTCCTTCCTGATAGGAGTGGTTGCAATTAGCAATTTTTGTGTATTCAGTCAAATACACAAAATTCTTGCAAGCTAGAGGTGGGTATTCCCATAAGTTCTATGTTAAAGTAACATTCAATAGTTTTGCAGCAAAAATTCTCAAATTTATGGCAGTACTTTTGCTATATCCAACCATTTACCCAAAGGAAATTTGGTGTTTCTAGGTAGAGCATTTTTCAAGTTAGTACATAGGTGCAAATTACAATGGAAACTAATGGAAATACGCATACCTGGCCTGCCTGCCTACAGAGCCCTCTACTGAGAACCCACATGAACCAATTGATCTTGACCTTACCTATTGACTTTTCTGTATGCCCATTCCATACAAAGCTTGGGCAAAGAACTACATGTAGATGAGGTTACTTAAACTACACAGTTGTGTTCACCGCAATGTACATGGAACAAATTTTAGGTTTTGTATTATCAGTGATTATTTCATGCACATAATTTCAACATTTGTAGACACGAGCACGTACTGGTCAAGGTTCAAGGTTCAGGGTTATCAGCAAGATGACCATTCACCAGTGCACTTCATTCAAGAATTTCAATCAAATTGTGTGCAAATGGTTAAAAAAAAAGTTACATATGCACATATGGGTATACAGATTGGACTTTTCAAATCTGTACGATAGAACTATCCTTGCTACAGATGCTTCAAGTGCCTGAGAATAATAAATTTCCATAATATTTTGTTCTTCTTTGCCAGTGAATCTGAAAATGCTTGACTGCATGATATACAGTGCTCCCTCTTTATAAGACTGGTGTAGGGGGTCCACAGGGTATACTGTGTTATAGCAAATCCACCTTATAACAGAGGGAATTTTAACATAGAAGGAATTGGAAAACTATTTCAGTGGGAGAAGTACTTGGAAAACTATTTCAGTGGGAGAAGTACTTGGAAAACTATTTCAGTGGGAGCCATGGTACCCACCATGTTATATCAGAAACCGCCTTGCAATGAGGGATGCTGTAAGGAGGGAACACTGTAGTTGAGACAGGGAGACATTCTAAATATAAATAATGCCACATGCAACACCTTCCTCAGCTTCTGTGAGCTGGTTCTAGGCAAAAAGCCACAGAAGCATTTGAAGAAACTTGACGACTGCATATATAAATGTTTGCATATTTTATATGCAAGCAATACATACATCCATGTATGTTTATTTAAGTTTTAAGTCATTTTTGTTGCAGTATTGAAACTGCAAATTTCCCATTCTTTGTTCCATTGTCCATCTTATGAAAGACCCTCTTTTGGGAGACCACCTCCCTCTTGTGACCAATTTAACTGTGCAAAAAGAACCTTAAATGATAATTTACCTCTTTAAGGAGACCAACTGCAGGACCTGACTTGCCTGCATAGACAGACCTTTCCCACTGTGGTAGCTTTTATTTCATGTCTGACACAACGGCGATACAAATTTAACCCCGCTTGGAGGTTGCATTCCTAAAAAAGCAATGCTATTAATAGCAGCACAAACTTATCTGTCTAAGCCGGAGAGACGCGACCTGTGACCACCCAGAATGACCCCCCAAAACACCTATGCAGCCAGAAATTTCCCCATTTCAGCAAAACTTTTGAATTTTGTACAAGATTGGTAAAATAATTTGCCAAAACCAATTTACCAATCCAAAATATGTTTATAATACAAAAAAAAAAAAAAAAAAAAAAAAAAAAAAAATCAGTAAACACGACTGCAAGATGGAATAGAGTCTAATTCCTGAACATCAGTTGACGTTTGAATCTTAAGCTATGGATGGGAATTCAAAGTAATGGTTCGTTATTAGGCAGGTGGTACAAGAGTCAAACCTCCTTGGGGAGACTACCTGCTTTATGTGACCACTTGTTGGATGGCACTGGGGACAGTCAAAAGGGACTATTACACATACAATTTGTGTATTTGTTTCATGACGGCCTCAGGGCTTCGTATTTCGCTATACATATACGTGCACTGATTATATGCATATATACTCAAGTGTGTTAAGGACAGTTACGAGGAACCTTAGCAGGACTGATTTTTTGGTTAAAACAACAGCTTTGTCTCTCTTGGGGTCCACAAATTTAGCAAATTTCACATACTTGAACTGTATATATGTGAACTGTTTCATGTGTGTTTCAAGATACACTGCCATTGGCACACCAATCAAGTCTCCCATAATGTTGCTGGAGTCTCTCACCTTTTCAGTCTTACTTTTTTGGCCTTTTCAATGCAAATTATGCCAATATTGGACAATCTCCTCCATGAAAATTGATTTATTTGTTTCTTAAATGTAAAATATCTCCCTCCTTCCAGCCCCACCCCCACCCACCTCCATAGCAGCAAAAATCCGCCTCTTTCTTGTCAAAGATGATACAAGATATACATTGGCCTTTGCCTTTTCTTCTCTGTGCAAACATTGTCCCTTTTTGTAAAGTTAATACAATGTACAACTCGTATGAATGTATCACTGATTAATGTGTGACTACTCTCAGATCAAATTTGTTCTACCTCAAAAGTGTACCCCGCTGTCACATCAAAATATATTGCAGGTATGAACCACCAAGCATATACATTAACCAATTTTAGCTTTTTTTTACCTACTATGTGTATATACAATATATACATGTACTGCAATATTAGTGTAATGTTTCCCACTGGTTGTCAAACTTATGACATACATGTATGTGCTGTTATCACTCCTTGCATTTACTGAGGCATACGATCAATAACTACAAATATAATGTTTGAGCGCTTGCATATCAAATATGCAATATAGCTCGACACTTCATTTTTAATTACTCTTCAAAGTTGACCACACTTGCAATTAAGTGTAAATACAAAAGTGTTTCAGGACATATAAAATGTTGAATATGAAATTAGACATGTGCTTTTTACACCAGCTGTTTATGGGCATCTTATAATAACCCTAATGTTCTTCACTCCATCCCACTAGAAATACACTTGCACATACCCATTTAGGGAGAATTTAGTAAATATATGGTACATGATTGTATTGGTTGTATAGTTATCCATATGCATTTGTGTAAGCTGCAGCATCTACATCACAAGTCCAACGACAACACACAAGCTGGATCCTGATTTATGGAGATAATACAGCATACACTGCCCGACAATTAATTGTCTACAGTATAGAGAGAGAAACGGGTCTTCAGAGACCATTCCTGCAGATTTAATACATATAGAAAAGAAAAAAAAAAAGAAAAATGTAGTCTCTCAAAGAAAGTATCACGAGCATAAAAAGCTTACAAGTACAGATAGTGTAACTGGTCTTTGGTGACCATCTGTGGGTAAAAAATCAGTCTCTCAATGGAAATATAAAGAACATAAAAAGTACTTGTACATACTATTAAAATGAACTTGCTCTTTAAAGACCAGCCCTTGGGGTGAAAAAATGTGTATTCTCTCAAAAGAAGAATAAATAACACAAACAGTACAGCACAGGTATCTTGCAAGGTGTCCTGTCAGGCCAGGTGTTCTTTCATTGAGAACTACTCACAACAGACCACTGTACATGTATGCATACTGGCCATGCTGTCTGTGTACTTCTACTCGTCTTCAGAGCAGTACATGCAGTTACCCCTTTCCCCCTTGAATTAAGACTGAGTCAACAGCTTTCCTTCACATGGGTTGAGCACTAAGTGCCCAACACTGTGCCCGACCCATGCCAAGGATGCTGTTGACCTGGGGCATGTGATCTTGATAGGTCGGCTTTCAAATTCCAAACTGCATTTCTTGGAACCCACAAGGATAGAAAACATTTCAACTGTTGTCAATAATCCGGATTTATCAAGGCACACATTGCAAGGCAAGATAGTGTGATGTTACAAGACTGTTTACAACTTGTCCTTTGAAAGGCCATTCTGTTATTTCAGTCTTCTGACATCGTATCTGATTTCAGCTGTCATGGTCTGCATACCTCAACAATTAAGAACATATGACTAGGGACATAACAATTTGGATTAACACGGTTAGACTGTACATGTAAATATTTGCCTCCATAGCAGACTACTTGGGATGCTTTTTTTTTTGGTTTTTTGTTTTGTTTTTTGTTTTGTTTTTGTTTTCTAGGCGAGTATCAGACCTGCCCCACCCCCACCCCATGGATCAAGCCATAAAACATGCCTGGAATGTCAGTTATGGTGATCATGTTGATGTACTGTGAATTCATTTAATTTCACTGTGTTCTTATTTTCGCTTATTTCACTGATGCTTCAAATCCATGAAAATAAGAACCTAGTGAAATATATTTTTAACCTGGCATTGACAGGAATTATAACAAAAATAGAGAATTTAAAGTTTCAGTGAAAGGTCCAAAATGCAAAAACCGTGAAAATAAATGTATTCACAGTAGCTGTACATTTCCTCTCCATTCCATGCATGTTGCACATACACACCAATTTAAAAAGATACCTCTTAGATCTGAAAGTTTGCATACAAATTTCATTTCTTCCAACATTTTAACACCCTGCCATCATCTTCATCTCATCAGTTGAGACTATATGTGATACCTGGAACCCCTGTGTTTGTGTATTGTGCAAATATTGCATGTAGGGTACCAATGTATCAATTGGGAGGAAGAGAAGCTTGCTCAGTATGGTGCTAAAGGCAATATGCCTGACGCATCACTGTTGAGCATGCTCAGTGGTCCCCCTCTGATTAGGACCCCCTCAAGAGCTCACTCTCTCTATCATGGCCACTTTTCCATGCCACAGAAATGGTACCGTGTACATGTGGTTTCGTTGTACTGTGCCTCTCAAAAGGGGCCACCCCTCTAAAGTGGCCACTTTGGTTTCATTTTTGGCAATCAGATGCAACTTGACCAACTTCACATGGCAATGTACAGTGGTCAAACTTAAAACTATGTCAAGAACTAGTCTGGGTGAGAACTTGGTTTACGGAGTGTTTTTCTTGTTCAGTTATAATCACAAAGGTTGATTTTTTTCCCCATGAAATTTGCCCAGGAAGGTGATCAAAAAGAGAAGTGTGATTCTGATTACCTGGGTTACTTAACAAGTTGAATGGGGAATTAAGAACACCTTTTGTATTGAATGACCTCTGATCTATTACTATTATCTACCTGTGGGCAGCTGTACGGAGATTGTGACTTGGCCTGTTAAGTGCAGTCAATGATAAAATAAGTTATTTCAACTGTTCAAATTCCCAAGGAACAAAAACACCCCCCACCCCCACCCACCCCCCGAATTACTTGGTGACTTGAGCTCAGACCTTGTGCCTGAGTAAAAAGTACTGCAACGGACCTGGAGTCCGTCTGTGCAGACAAATATATATACACACGGAGACTAAGAATTCTTCAAGGCTGAATTAAGAACTATTAAATACATCTAGCTTCCATGCATACATGTACTGTCTGATGCATGCACCATGTGAAACATAATCGACATTTCTGTTATACATTTGTGGAGCCTACAGGCCTGACATCCTTGGAACTTTCCAGTGTTACTTACTGTATCACAAAGTACAGGGAGAATTTGTCATATGCCTCCAATGAGGGAAGAAAAGAAAAAAAAATCCAGGGGTTTTAAAGCTTTATGGTTCAACGTGATATAAATAATGTATAATCCTGTTCCCAATAGTATGCATTGTATGTGTACATGTATACATGAACAGCAGACACGTACCACAATGACACCATCTGTTCCATGAAAATGTGTTGGATAAATGAATATGTCCGTAAGATGAGTCGCGTAACAGAAAATGTTTTTTTTCTGTCTGTTCAGAAGTATGTCATTACATGAACATGTTGGCTATCCGAGCATCATTGGTAAGTTTTTTTCACTGTATATGGACATGCATAGATGCATACATATGCACACACACACACATACATACATGTTAGAATCTCCAATTACGAGCACCTCAATGTCGCTATATTAAGACCACCTTATTTACAGTCCAGTTTCTGTTTATCCTTTATTAAACTCTATCCCAAATTAAGACATTTGTTGTCTTTTGGGTGATCTTACCAGGAGCATTCCCCTGTACGTATGTATGTATGCATGTGTGTACACACACACTCACAGAATTAATTTAAAAGACTAAATGCACATTAGTAATTACAGGTAGCTGAGCATGATATAAACTAGTGTCAGTGTTTTGAAAAAATATTTCATTTTTTAATTCAAACTTAATATCACATGACAGTCATGATGTGCTAAACACAAGTTGGATTGAAGAAAAGAAAAAGCAGGTTGACCTGAAACTTTTGGCAATAAGTGTATCACAGTTACGATTACTATCATACGTGAAACGTACTTGTGCACTTTTGGTGTGCTGTAGACAAGCAAGGGGCTGTGTGGCAAAATAAGCTACAACTATCACAGTAAGTTCAGTATCTGCACAGGGAATTCATTATCTCAATAATGAGCTCTTCCAACACAGATTACAGCACCTGCACACAGTACGGCCAACTTTGGTGATGGCACATGACAAATCGTGGGCCCTACCCTTGCCCAGGTCAAACAGTGCAGGGATCGCAATCAAAACAAACTGCTTATGTGTGAGACAAAAAGTAAAACCAAAGTAACTGTCTGTCCTACAAGTGAGCTAATTTTGATCAATTATTGTATTCCTCAAGAAATACGAGGACTAATATGTAGATTTGCTTAAATTCATTCTGACAGTGAGTGTGTGTGTATAAAATGCAAGTGGTTTACATAATGGTACATGCAGACCTTTATGCATTAATATTATCTTATATCCTCACATAATTAAAACTGCATTCAGAAAGCAGAAGCCATGTGTTTGGTCTGGTTTATACAATGTAAAGTACATGATTGTCCTTACACCTTCCTCCTGTGTTCTGGCTCCCATTTCTTGTAAAACATCTGCCAGTCATTATACACAATAATAAAGTCTTAAATTTTCTGTTAAGGGTAGAGTTGAGTTTCAGGTTGTGTTCTTGAGTTGGTCCATGCGCCATAATATGTACAATAACGAAGTCTTGTATATTCTGTTAACAGTGGAGTTGAGCTTCAAGTTGTAATCTTAGATTCAGTTCAGCCATGTTTAACACAATTTGGCCATGATGGACCTCCACAGGATATTGAAACAATGATGTATAATACAACCTGAAAATGGATAAAAACATCCAAATTTGAACACATTTGAATGTGTTTCAATGAAGAGTTCAAATTCCCCAAGGGGTAGTTGAAAATTGAATGGCCAGGTAATATCCAAAGTATACACTTTAGGGATGTTCACACATCTGAATAAAAACTCTCACTATAAGGAATTACTTTAGATATATGATATACACTGTTTTGGCCATAACTGACCTCCACATGAAATGAACGGAGGTTGTATTCATGACTGTAAGCACACAGCCCTGGTTTGGTGCAATTCAGACGTTGAGTATCAAACAATGTCAAGAAATGAAAATGCAGATATAACTATAATTCACATTGTTCAGTCATCACTTCAATAGGCCTTCTTTAATTGCAGGGTTCTCTCCAGAGCCCTACAGCTGTACCAATTGTAGGGCTGTGACTTAGGCATCCCATTATAAGGTATAGGAGGATAGGGCTGTAATTCTTGAAATTTGTTCAAATTTGGTTGAACATGGAAATCCTGCTACACTGCCAGGATTGTCTGGGGAAACCCTGTAATCACCTCATAGGCCTGGGGTCAAAGATTAACTTCATTTGACTTATTTAGAGTATTCATGATATGGTATTTAAATATCGGTTTCTCATGTCCTGATGACCATAAATTTTACTCCAGACATGTTCATCAATGGAAAAGTCATTTTCATTTTCAGGCAAGCAAAGTTTTTCCTTTCAAATTGCAACAAAATCCATTATTCAATAAAAATTACTTAACTTCTTTAGTCATTTTTTTTTTTTTTGGCTTTGGCAAAAATTCCACTTTTTTTCTTTGCACTGATGAACCCACTTTCTTCCAAACCTGGCTGTGAGAAACATAATTTAAGAACAGTGCACTATCAGGCATTTAAAAATACCCTCAGAAGAATGAATTTTACGTTCAGTCCAATGGACCTGTACATCAAAAATAACAATGCAAGAAGTGAAGTGGTATAATCATTGACCAGCTACCTACATATGACATGGTTATGTTCACTTACAATGACTATGACTATAACGATGATTGCAATTTTCACATTTTTCCACCACATTGATCTGGCCAAGTTTCTGCTCGTCTTCTTGAATGACACCGACTGAAACAAGAGATAATCAATGGTATCATTTAAAAATTTCACACTCCCTATGTCTTAACCCTTTCCCCTTGACTTAAGTCTGAGTCAACAGCTTTCTTTGGCAAGGGTTGAGCACTAAGTGCCCAAACCATGTCAAGGGATGCTGTTCACCTGGGGTATGTTATCTTGATAAGTCTCATATACAATTCTCAGTCAAATACGTAAAGTCAGAATCAGCTGGTTCATGTGGGGTTCTCAGTAGCTCTGTTGGCAGGCTGGCTAGGTATGTGTATTTCTATTAGTTTCCCTTGTAATTTTATATGTATGTAACTTTAAAACCACTTTACCTGGACACACCAAATTTTGTGTGATAAATCGTTGTGTATAGTTAAAGTACTCCTGTGAATTTGGTAACTTTTGCTACAAAACTATTCAGTGAATTGAATGTTGCTTTAACATAGAATCTAATGGGAATACAAACCTACAGCCCACAAGAATGTTGTGTATTGGGTTGTATCTTCAGCCACATACACATACGGGTAAAAGGCTCCGAAACATGTTGAGTAGTTACCCGCTGAAGACCCTTTAATTTGGGCTAATACAGCCTATGTCAAAATTTTACAGAGGAACGTCTGCAATATGGACCATAGTACTTCTATGTATATAAGTTAGACAGGGACAGGTTAGCTTATGGAGAGTAAAGAGTTCGGACTGCAGAATAGGGTAATGACTACTAGGAACTGGTTTTGGACAAAACTTCTATGCTTTGACTGGATAAAACTTGATTGACCATAACACTCTTACATGGTTCACATTCATTTTATTATAATTGCTTTCAAGCATTTGACAGTTTGTTACATGGACAGATAAATAATTGTAATTTGCCCCATGATCAGATGCTCACCAAGTGTCACTGGCAAAGGTTGTCATTAAATGCTCAAATCCAAAATCTGCAACTGTGAAACCTTTTTCCTAGTGTTAGGGGTACAAGGTATCCATGATCTGCATCTTGGGACTATCTCTACATCTGAAATTCTTAATATACATGTACATGTATATACATATATATAATATATATATATATATATATATATATATATATATATATATATATATATATATATATATATATATATATTCTGAAAGATTACACTTGAATTTGTGTGCTGAGTAGGAATCAAAACTTTAAGAAAAAAGCAACTTACATTGGCACTAAGATCTTCTGTTTTGTCAATTAATAGCTCCAGTCTTTCTCCTCTTGCTGATATATTATCTGCAAGACAAAATCTTGGATCAATATGGTTTGGTTTTGCAGCTGATCACAATCAATGAAAGTTGTGGCCATCAGAACTATCATGGTTATTCGCGATTCAAATTTTTCATTAAAAAACTGTTTTTTTGTTGTTTTCATTGAAGTACATGTACTGACGTGCCTGTAGTTGCATGTCAAAAATTTTGTTGCGGGCCAACAACTTTCTTGAACAACCTTTGGGCACATTGTACCTAAAATATGCTGAGGACCACTGTGTTCTCGTGTCCAAAACCTAGCAATGAAAGCGTGGACACCTAATTGATCGAGACACTATTAATGACACTTCAGAAATACTTCATTTCATACAGCGGTACCTGCTCGAAAGACCACACTAGTTTCTAAGATCGCCATTTCAAGACACTCGCTTTTAATATCCTTGCTAGCTTACCTGCAGTGAAAGACCACCTGCCATATGTGACTACTTTTGTCTAGCATTAACGCTGGTCTTTATAGCAGGTACCACTGTATTTAAGCAGAAACAATTTCAGAGAATGTCTTCCAATTCACATGCACAAAAGGTACAGAGTGCTTGCATGTTGAGCTGATGTTACATAACTCATCATAATACAGACATCTGCTTTTTGCTTTTTGCTGACAAAAACAAACTAAAAAAAAACCTTCATATTTAGTCATCAAGAAAGACTTAAAAGATTTCTGTTCTCTCACTGAACTCACCAATGTTTCTAACCATGATGCCTTTAAGTTCATCCACCTGGTCTTGTACCTTGGTGACTTTGTCTTCTTGTGGGGACTCTGAGCTGAAGTGCCGCTGGGGTGGATAATACAGCAAGGGTACAATATGACAAGTGGAAACAAGTGTACAAAATGTCAATGAATATTCCAACTCCCCATTACACTACATGTACACACTGTCAATTATTCTCAGCCTAATGTACCCCAGCAAAGCAACTTTCAAAGTCCTCCCACATCCCATCCCCTTGGCAATAAGGAAGGGATGAGAAGATAATGCTCTCTTTCTCAGTAACAATGCCAGATCAGATTAAAGTGAACTTAACCATGGAAATAAAATTTCAAATGAAAGCTATGCTGCAGAATACAACATTTCACATCCATAGCATTGCAGTATACAAGAGAACACTAGCACAGTAACACTAGATTTTCATGAAACAGAGAATGTAATACATGATGTATCAAATTTATCAACTTTGGGACACAGCGGCAACAATTTCAAGATAAATCCATTTGATTTAATGTCAATTAGGTGACAAACAGAAAGTGTACTGCATAAATAACCAGTCTACTGCATACATAGACTCCGCAACAAAATTATAATAACAGAAAATGAAAGTCACATCTCCCCAACTGAATGTTATTTAATTTGGCATAAATCTTGTCCATTTACATTTGATATTGCTTCCTTGCTGTGGGTTACTCGGATACAGTAGAACCTGTTTTGAGAGACCACTGTAATGAAAGACCACCTGCCTTTTAAGACCATATTTTCAAAGTCCATTTTGCTATCTTTCCCATGTAATTGCACCCCATTGAGAGACCACCTGTTTTAGGTGACCACTTTTTGGCCTACCTTAAGGGCGGTCTCTCAAAACAGGTTTCACTGTACATGAAAATGTTAAAAGAAGCTCACCATTTGTGCAGCCAGAACTCTGGAGAACTCACTATTCATGGCATAAGGTAAAGCTGTCTGTGCACGGTCCCCATACTGGAGGTTGAATCTGTGGGCAAGAAACAATTACGATATACTCTCATGTTTAATTTACTCATCTAAAGATGTCCCTGTCTGTTATTAGTTACCTCTTTACTACCTGACTGGTTAGCTTTCCATTTTCTAAATGCTGGAATAATATATCTCAAATTCAGCATTTTGCAATATGTGCACATACTCAATGTGCCCAATGAGTCTATGGTCAGCTTTCATACTGTAATTACAAAAAGGCACGCTTTAATACATTTCTTTAAGCCTTTATATCTCTTCCCTGTTCTGTTTTAATTTACCAGACATTTATATTTTTCCAAGTCAAGAATACACATCCATACTTTTAATGTGAGGGCTTAACAAGTCTGTATCTGATATGCATGATGCCTCAATTATTCCTGTTTTGTAAATGGTCTGGCCTTATTGAACTTTAGGGGACCCGAGCCTCTATAGGTAAAATCCCCTAAGTATGTCCATGTTCCTACCTAAAGCGAAGATTATTGCGCCGCAGGCACTATGGTAACGTTCCTATATGTTTTTCTAGTAGAATAGATGTTTGCGCCGCAGGCATAGTGTAATTAAAATATGAAAAAACTCAAATTTATTCCGTGAAATCATGGATGGAATCGATTATCGTGCCGCCATTTGCATATGCACCGAATGACTTTTGACTCGAATATTACCCATAATGCAACACCGGAACAAGATTTTAACCAATCAGGGTAAATCTACCAAATGAGCTTTGGGTGCATGTTTACCTACACGAGCCAAGTGCACGTGATGCCATGGGATATTCCCGGGGATGGTCTCAGCGTTCATTCTTTCTTGTAGTTTTTTTCTTCGAAATAGTCAAGCAATAATTTTATTGTTTATGATCACATTTAAAATTTTATGATACGGTCCCCAATGGCACTTGCGGCATACATCTTGGACCATCGGCAGAAACGCTGATGCTTAATTTACATGTTAGGACCGGTCAGAAGTCATCTCAGATAAGTGATTCGTGTTGCTAATGATTATTTAAAACACTTCCGGAACTTTCGTTAACTTTGAACCATTATTAGTCTTATAGGGGCTTGGGTCCCCTAAAGTTCAATAAGGCCAATGGTCTCACAAGAAGTTTTTTCGTTTTTTGAATTATGGTCCATAAAAAGGTTACAAGTTAATAATGTATTTCATTGGTTGCGTGACTGAAATGCTGATAATACTCACTTTCTTTTTATTTCTGTAAGGAACTGAAATGCTTTGGACCTCTCAAAATCCTGGAAACAAAAACACCTTAAATTATCATCATTTAATACTGAACACATATACATAATTACTTTTAATGAGAGACCTGGCTGGTCCAATTTCTCACAGGGCCAGAATATAAGTACCAGTAAGATTGGCTGTTTCTGTTTGTTGACGCTGCATCTCATCATTAAAATCTACTACCAATTACCAGTTACACCATGCAGTCATGTACATGTAGAGTACATGGACAAAACTGCCTTGCAACATTGCTGGCAGAATTGGGGAGGAGTTAATTCAGACAGGAATGTGTCTTGCTGGAGACAAGGGGTCAGCTGTTTAACCCAAGGTCTGGGCTCTAGTTTCAGTGGTCTCTGGTTTGGGCTGCTTTCCTTCTAAGCCTGTAGTCAGAGGCTGGTCTATGTTGCTGCTATGCTGTGTGACTGTCCATATGAAAGATCCCTTCTCAAGTTTCGAGTAGAGCAGGCCAACTTTTACCCATGACAGGTTTCTGTTCTGTCTGGGTATGTGTAAATGCGGAGTGCTTCTGTTGGAGGTTCTGGGTCTCACAGACATAAGGCATATTCTAATGAGTGACATCACTACACATGATAACCAATAGCTGCCAACTGAAGAACAAATTACTAGCTCAGAAGATCATGAAGGTTGCATTACCACTTATACTGCATGATTATTTTTCCCTTCTCAAAAATATTAATAAAGGGTCACTCTACAATACATATAACAAGCATAATAGAGTAAAAATACATGTGGATTCATGTACAGTATATTTGTAAAATAATGTTCAATAGCATGTACTTGTTTCTATTGTGCACTTATAGAATACAAAAAATTAATTTATTTACAATGAGTCAAATTTCAGTGATTACTAAATGCCAGAGTGTGCAAGCTGTTGCTACTCAAGAACAAGGTATTACAGCATGCTGAAAATGAAAAGCATGTGTACACGCACATCATTATAACATGATGTACAGGTACAGATTTTTTTGACCAGCATTCTTGTGATGAACTTAAAGTTCTCCCTCACCAAGTACTTTATTTTTTATGAAAAGTGAAGGAGTTGGACTGTTATAGCACTTTGTGAAGAAAATTTGCCTTTGCGATGATGCAATGTACACTTTACTCACAATGTTATCGTGTGGAATTGCATATGATTGGATGGCTGCATTCATCAAACATCACTACTTTCCGGCATAGTTTGACAACAGGCGTCCAAGACGTCACCGAAGGGAGCTTCTACACCAATTGTAAACATTGACTCGCAGCAATGAATATCAGTGTGCTCATAACTTACTGGATTAAAATGGGGATGCAAACAAGAAACTGTGCTCGCTTGTCCAGTCTGAACTCATCCACCAATTGGTGAACCGATGTCGGAAAGAGCCACAGGCTATGACAATGCCGGTCTTTGCTGGTGCACCTGGGACTGATTGAGTCTGTGCCCACGCTAATCATCCCACAGAAGATGACCAAAGCTGGCGCTTGGTAAGTTTAGACTGGTAAGAGTTGCTTTTCAAAAGTCAATGTACAAAAACTTACTACATGTATATAAGTGACTGGTTGAAGTTTATGTCTCTGAGTACTGCCAGATTATAGCCTATAATAAGACAGGCCCTTTATTCTACTGGCGATCTGCTGTCTTGTGTACTTAGTTCAGTGACATCTACCCTCTTTTTGCCGTACAGTGCTTTACTTTCTCCTATTTTTTATGCGAAAGGGATTCATATCGGGCTATACCCTTGTTGCTGATCATTTTTTTTTTTAGCAGAAAATAAGGCCATCTTGCACAGTTACCAACAATACCGGCAGTATACGCTGCACGCTAAGACAGGCAAAACAGTAGAACCTCCCACTGTGTGGCTTTAATGTGTATTCAAGCTGTGACTCCAAAGTCTCAAGCGCTTGTGTATTCGCCTCTTTTGAAGTTTGCTGCATGCTAACGTGGTCATTATTAATCCGCTCAGGCATGCACCAGACGCACAGATACTTTTCAATGCGATTCTTTACCTTCATGAATCCCAAGCCTTGTTAAACTTATAAATCACTCAACAGAATGAAACTAAAAGCTTACTGCACACAGGCCTATGATTTCAAATTCAACTGGTTTTGAGTTTACATTGACACTGTCTTAGCGTGCACTCTGCAGCTTACACTGCTGGTATTGGTTATTGGCAACCGCACAAGATGGTCTGCCGTAAACTTCAACCAGTATGTGAATTTTTGCACAATGACTTTTGTAAAGCATTCCTTACCAATACCAGTCTAAACTTGCCAAGCGTCAGTTTTGGTGATCTTCCGTGGGAGCTATCGCAAGGCATGGTCAGTGCTTGGCACAGACTCGGCACCAGTTGCACCAGCAAACTTGACCAGCTTTGTCGTAGCCCGTGGCTCCTTCCAGTAAGGCTGAATTTCTCTGTCCTTCTCCCTTCCTCACCCTACATCTCCCTCCACCCCCCGCCCCCATACTCAGTGAGGTCCTCTTCGGAAAAGGAACAGCTAAAACTGAGATCCAGCTTATTCTCTGCGTCACTGCAGCTAATGCTTTCTCTATTGCTATCCGCCATGGTATCATATTGACTCCCTTCCGTGGCATCACGACCCAGTGTCTGCTTGACAGCCAAAAAGGCGTGAACTTGTCAACTTTGGGCCCATCATGGACAACAAGTTTTTATTGCAAAAAAGGTTATTTTCCTGTGCAAATATGGCAAATTTTCTTCACAAAAGTGCTATAACACTTCAAGTCCTTCACTTTGAACAAAAATAAATCTTTTGACTTTGGGACTTTTAAAGTAGAACCCAAACTTACTCTGCCCAATGTACTTACATCATCTGTAATGCACAGGAACACAACTCTGTTCTCTGAGACATAGTGAAACAGGTAACTAGAAAAAACAAAACAAAACAAATCATGTACACACATGTCATGTAAACACAGGTACAAAATGCATTTGAAGCTAAGATCCATCAAAACAGCTTGCCACATATTCTTTTTCCTCCCATTTCCTTTCTTTTCTTTTCTTTCTCTTTGGGGGGGGGGTATTTTGGCATTTAGTTTCTGCAAAACACTTTTTACAATCTTCAGACTGAGTGTCTACAATCTCGCAGTTAGTTATCCACACGTTACCATCCATGCACATGTACCAATGTTTCCATAAATGGTTGCATTCAAGTATAACCAGTGTGCAAAAAGAACACTGACCCACAGTCTCAGGCTGATAGACTTCACAGTGGTCCCCTTAAGGGGCCAGAACACTTTGTGACTTTCATGTAGAAAGATGTAATTATTTCATTAGTTTTTCATGCAAGATTATCAAAAGCATGTATTTTCTGAAAAAAAAAATTGCTCTTAATTGGAATTTACTATTGAATTTCATATTTCAGCATTACATTTTTTCAATTTAATTCTAATTAAAATTTGTAAAATTTACATAAAATAAAAAATAGCATATCTTCAAAATTAACATACAAGCTAGCTTGTACTGTCAATTAAAGCTAGCACCTGTGTCTAAAATACTGTATCTCAGACTTTTTTAAAAGGGCTTAGGTAATTTTTTATAGATTGTTGAAACTTTATTGAAATTTTAAAACTTTTGAATAAAATTTAAAAGCTTTAAAATGTGAACTATACCCTTTGTGAAAAAATTGAGATACAGTTTTGTAGCCAACAATATGCTCTATTTTGATCAAAACCAATAGTTTATCTGGAACTGTGTTTGAGCTATTTTTTGTTTATACTCAAAATATGAAAAATTTAATTGTAATTTAAAAACTAATGAAGACAGAATGACTAAACAGCTACAAAAGATCTGTTGCTGGTTTTACATTTATCAAGATGTCTTCTTTTGTAAAATAATATATAGTTTTTTATGGGTTGAATAAAAATTGTAAAATACACCGTATAATATTTAACAACTCGAAACCGATCAGTGACTGCAAAACCCCTCTGCCGGGACGGAGGGACAGACAGACGGACGGATGTGTAGGTGACAACAATACCCTCCAGTAGGTCAGGTTACTTCTGTTTAACCTAATGACAAAGATTTGGTGCAAATGCAATGAGCAGAGATATCATGGCAAGGCCATTTTTCTTCAATGCAATACTGCGACCTAAATATGTGACCCAGTGACCTAGTTTTTAATAGGCACCTGAAGCATCCTTAGGACCAACTGTCATATAAATAATTGATACAGCTACATTCAATATTTTTTTGATATTGTGTCAACGGCCTTTTTTTCTTCAATGTAGTACTGTGACCTAGTGACCTACTTTTTGATAAGACACCTGAAGCACCTCAATGGCCTTCTGTGATACAAAATTGGTCTTTGTAAAGTGAGTATTTCTGGAGTCATGGCTTGGGCAAGGCCATTTTTCTTCAATGCAGCACTGTGACCTAATATGTGACCCAGTGACCTAGTTTTTACTAGGTGTCAGAGGCATCCTTAAACCAACTGTCATAAATAATTGGTGCAGCTACAATGAGTAATATAATATTTGAAGATATCATGGTATGGCCATTTTTCTTCAATGCAGCACTGTGACCTAAATATGTGACCCAGTGACCTAGTTTTAAAATCCTTAGGACCAACTGTCATAAATAATTGATGAAGCTACATTCAATATATTTTTAGATATTGTGTTAACGTTTTTTTTTTTTTTTTTTTGTTTTTGTTTTTTTTTTTTTTGCAATGTAGTACTGCGACTTAAAAGTGACACCTAGTGACCTACTTTACAATAGGCACCTGAATACCTTAATTACCCCATGATAAAAATTTGGTCTCTGTAAAGTGAGTATTTTTGGAGATATGGCATTAACAAGGCATGGACGGACGCGTAGGTGGCGACAATACCCCTCTGGCCTTGCGGGCCGAGGGGTAAAAACTAGCATTTTCTAATTTTATTGTTGTAAAGTGTTCAAGCCCCTTAATGCTGGTAAGAGGTATTCCAGCAGAACAGCCACATTAAAAAAAAAAATTATTTCAACAACTGCCTTTCCTACCTGTGCTACTTACAATTAGTGTGGATAATAATGAACTTGGTCCTGCTTTTTTTTGTTGGCATCATACAATAAAATGGAACTTACACACAACAGTAGCTACCGTCTTAATACTGTATTCATCTTAATAAGTGCACACTCCTAATAAGTCACACCCTTCACTTTTTAAAAAGAAATATCCCCCAAAATATAAAATATTTTCAAACAAGTGGTAGATTTATTATTACAGTTAGGATCTACATTTTTTTTTTCTGTTGTGGATGAACTTTTTTATAGCACACTGTGAGCTTATTGTGGTGAACATGGTACACCACATTTTTCCGGTGGCCACATGAATGGCCTTGCTATGGTTCAAGGGAATACCACCACACTTCACACATGTATATCAAACATCATAAGCATATATCTAATCACTTACAATTTGTCATACTTAATAGAAGTCTGACCACCACAATTTTTCCACTACTTTCTTTCAAATTGGTTTACCATATTAGTTAAATGTAATCTCTTGTCAATTAAAATTTGTATAAGATAAAGCTTTAATGGAATACATGTATTAATAAATTTCAAACACTATCATGGTACTTACCTTCCATGTGAATATGTGAGTTTTGTATTTTCTGGTGTAATTTTGGATAGTATCTGGTCTGTCACTTCTGTGAAATTGCCTGCACAACTTGCATATTTGGCTAGAACTGTTGTTCCCCTTGCCACCACCGTAAAGAGTATTGGCATTTTGTCTGAAATTGTACCAAATGCTCTTTTATAACAGGTGGGTTTTGTGTTTTCACATGCGACACTTCTCCCATTGTTGGCTTGTTATTTACAATCACATCAATACACACACATTGGCTCAATTTATACAAATACAGGACACACAGTCTACAGGGAGTTCTACTGGTGACACACATGTATATGTATTTAGTGACTCAGCAGATGACATCACAGCTTAAAACTGAAGGGACCTCAAAGTCACATGCAGTTACCTACCAGACACAACACAGGTATAATAACAAAGTGGTTTTTACCATGCTTATTGCCAAATTGAATGTATAACCTTGGGAAAAAATGCACACACGTAAAATAAGTGACTGTAGGCCTAAAAACACTCAAGTGATCATATAAAAAAATGGATTCATGTGGAAATAAAAATACAACAGTATTTTAAGACACAACCTTTTTACGAATCTTAAAATCATTTGGAAATGCATGTATATCCAGAACTGTTGAATATGACTAGATTTACTATCAATATTTTCCCATGTTTATACAATAATTCAATATTACATTATTTCCCAAAGGTGATTAATACATTCCTGAGATTCCTATAGATGTAGACATGGATAGATGGATGGATTGTGTGTGTGTGTGTGTGTGTGTGTGTGTGTGTGTGTGTGTGTGTGTGTGTGTGTGTGTGTGTGTGAAAGATTATAGCACTGAGAGAGCTTGGTACAAAAGTCATTTTCATACACCTCTAATTATAAGCTCCTCAAGTTTGAATCTCTTACAAACGCATACATGTATATGGAAACGCACAATATGTAACATATACATTGTATCCATACCTCAACATGCTAAGGAGATTCTATACCAGATAAAGCTGAAAAGACAAACAATTCTCAGTTGGAAGACCCATGAAACAAGTACTGTAAGCCCATGCAAAATGCAATAATTCTGCATTTTTGCTCTGCAAATCTTGAACATCTGATATCAAGCTCCAAAATGGCCCATCTCTTATGCTGCTTCAGCTCCAGGTTTTTCATACTATTTAATCTGCCTGGTTATTCCCAATTAAAATAGGCCAACAAGCATACAGTAGACTTTTCCACCTCAGTAATAACTTTACTGCTGATAGTTACCACACAGTGACAAGAGTCCTTTTTCACAAAGTCCCACAAATAGGACTAGTTATGCTATCACAGAATATGTGTCTTTAGTCCATACAGTTTTTTTTCTTCTGTCTTTTGTCTTTCACTTTTCTCACATATTTTCCCACTCAGTAACTTTACTTTTAGATCAGAACAAGACTTGAGCTCAAGACATGTCATCCAGATTTGCAATGTCTATCTTGACACATATGTACACACACAAGAACACTGCTCAATGAAAAACTTTATATCATATTCATTAATTTTTTTTCAACCCTCAAAGTGCTAATCCCTGCTACAGTTGCCTTCTCATTACCATTAAACATATAATGGTTAAAGGAGCCAAATTCCTCATGAAGATACCTTTCATTCAAATACCAGCATGCATGTCTGAAGCAAAAAGTAGTCTTAGTCAACAGCTTTTCTCAGGACACTATGCACGCAATGCGCGCAAAGTGTCCCGAGGAAAGCTGTTGACTAAATCTTAAATCAGCACTTTAAGGGTTAAACTTGCATAGTTTGCTTTGTTCATTAGACTACACAATTAATTTTCTTTTTCTTGTGGTGGTGGTGGTCTTGGGTGGATGGGGGGGAAGGGAACTTAATACCACTTCATCCAAATTTGTATTTAGAAAGATATACTAATGACTATGGTGATAGATGTATGTATATATTATGACAGACTTGAAACCTCCTATTGTGTCCTTTTGGAGGCCCAGCCAGTCTTGCTTAATACACATATACGTATATGCACATGTAGCTTGTCAGAAGCAGGCAGTGTTTCCTTTTACTCCCAAATGGGGGTATATTACCCTTTCAAAACCTTAAACACCCTCTGAGAAAATTCTAAAGTGTCACACGTCTTGTTTATTAACATGTAAAATTGATGAAAAT
Organism: Hermodice carunculata; assembly: GCA_964020975.1. Taxonomy (NCBI): domain Eukaryota; kingdom Metazoa; phylum Annelida; class Polychaeta; order Eunicida; family Amphinomidae; genus Hermodice; species Hermodice carunculata. The sequence continues at coordinate 28,970,675 of OZ026619.1, forward strand.
ATAGTCTTCTCTCCTGAATTTGCCTTCTTGTGACCCCCCTGAAGAAATTCCTAACGGAAACACTGGTACATGTAGGGCATAGAAAAGACTACAACATGCATGTTTGCAGATTTACTTCAGATACAAGTGATACAAATCTACAAAGTACAGGGTAATACTAGGGTAATATTTAACCACAAACTGTGAAAGGCTATGAGTATATAAATGTATATATAGTACAGAATGCTCAAAATTAAAAGAAATAATTTTGAAGCAAACTGTTAATCTCCAGTAGCAAGATCATGGTGATCACGGTCAGCTGATCCAGAGTAAGCAAATGTACACAAACACTGATTATTTTCTTTACTAATATATGCTATAAATATGCCTCCCCCCCCCCCCCAAACAACCACCGAGGTATGTACAGATTTTATACAGGAACCAACAATGGTACACACTGATTGTGACAACTCTTCATTGAGCACATCATCTACTGTTTTTCAACTGATTTGTGAGGTGTTTATGTCAGTGGTGCGCTTTGCTTTTGTGAAACAATTGCCAGCACACCTGGACCTGTGTCCATGTTCCACAGCATATGTACACAGCAGTCATGACCAATATTTCGAACGAAAATTGAGTACATCTACAGGGTTTCCCCCAAATAATCCTAACAGTATAGTGAGATTTCCATATTGATCCAAATTTGAGCAAATTTCAAGAATTGCAGCCCAATCGTCCTATACCTTACAATGGGAAGCCTGAGTCACAGCCATAATTTCAGGATAAACAGCTCTACAATTGGTAGGGCTGCAGGGCTCTGGGGAGAACTCAGCATCTAAATGAATTGTAGCCTTGACTATGAGATTACAGTAGTATACAAAAAGTTCCCCATCAAAGTCACAGCACAACAACACGAAAATGGCTGAAACAGCAGTTGTCAGTGGCTCTGTAGGCTTGACTTGCAACAGCGTTGGCATTCCTCCACGAACTATGGAGTGGGCACACACTGCGGAACCCCAACCCTCAAAACCACTCTCATTTCTTTCCCAAACTCGGCATAAGTGTACATGACCTGCGAGTACACAGTGTTACAATTGCATCCCTTTACAAACCGGACTTCTTGTCATTGCCTCAACCCACAAATTGAGGATGAATTTCAGCATATGTCATAGTGTACAAGATATAACCACCCTCAAGACACTTTATCATATGATTTATGAAGATATAACTTCACAAATCTGACTAAAAATGAACACTTAAATTTTTTTATTTTTTTTGGGGGGGGGGGGCAGGTACTGATAGGGACCATTATGTGTTGCAACATGTTATAGAATTTATAAATGCAGGCTTTACCATTCACAAACAAGTAAACCAAATTTATGATTGTTTATAAGGTTAAGGGCCCAGTTTATACTGTACAGGAGCTACCTCATGTTTCAATGTATTTGTTACATATGTACATGTACCTACATGTAGGCCTAGACCTGCAAATAGATATTCTTCTGTTTTTCTTTGGACATAGTAGCCACTGTTCATAATTTTCTGCATTGTCTGTTGGTCTGGGACAATCATACAAATAGTCAATTAGATAGTTGATCAGCAGGGCAAAGTCGAAAAACAATTGCCCAATTCCGGTATCAATTTTTATTTCCATCAAAAGTCTTACAACCCAGTCCACCACTATGTGGTTGAACCTACCTAATTCTCGAGCTGGGTTCTGTCTACCATTAAAGCAAAGATTTTTTTTTTCAATATTAGTATTTTAATGAGCATTCCTGTTGTTAAAGATTACCTGACAACAAAGACCGATATGGTGGCATCCACATGCACATCGAGGAAAGCTCTCGTTGACAGATTTGCCAGATAAAACAATCGAATAAAGGCTCTCACATACCCATTTTTTTGTGTGCCTGTTTACTCAACACTGTTTTTGCAAAATTTGCCAACTTTGATCTAAAATCATATTATCACACAATTTATTTTCACTACGTTGCATGGGTAACAGCACCTTCTGGGTACTGCCATGTGGTCACCTAATTGTGCAGATACAACTGACCCCTCTAAGGATCTATTGGGGTGAAGCACATTGTTAGGTAGTGGTTTGTAATGGAACATTTGAAGTGCCAGTACATGTAGGATGTTGTTTGGCACTATTTTCATGATTGACAACCTAAAATTGAAGGTGTGTGCAATACATGACAGCAACAACTTATTTCAAGCACTACTGACAATGCTAGTAAGTGCAACTGCCATTTGTTAATGGCCAAGGTGATGTAAATTAGCTGCTCCTCGATCTGGGTTACTGACATTTCAGGCATGACGCCATGGACTGGCACATGTTGAGTTCTGGTTTCACACTGCCACTTGGTGCTGCCTTTGATAGTACAACCTACACGTTGAGTATTAAAAATAATATAAAGAGACAAGAGTAAACACTTCTCATGTAAATTCATTCCACGCAAAAATTGTAAACTGTAAAGAAGAATATACTGGCAGATAATGAATGTTTTGTTTTAATCCAGATGATAATCACTATCATATGTTACTTTTTTTTTCCAAATTAAACCATTTTCAGTTCGACGTGTGTAAATTGGTGACATACTGAGTGTAAGGAGTGGCATTACTAAAATAACTGATCAGGATGGTGTTAAACTGTTAAATTGTCCATGCCTTTCCTTAGGACTAGAACGTGGATGTGGATTGTGACATTGAGAATATTATTTCTTGAAATAATCGATACAACTATCAATAAGAACTTGAAGAAACTTCCTATTATCAATTACCAAAAATGGAAATGATCCCAGCACTATTGTCTGTACAATGCCATGGAACACTGGTTTATGTACAATATACTTCCATAAAAAGTAAGTTTTATGTCATTTATATTGTATGAGCACATTAATTGGCATAACCTAATTGTTTCTACAAATGACATCAAAGCTTTACATGTCTTTGCACTGTATTTTCACCTTTAAAATGTGCAAATAGTGTGTTTATGTATGTATGTATGTATGTATGTATGTATGTATGTATGTATGTATGCATGCATGTATACGCGATGTACCAGTTATCGATAGGCTAAGCTGTGCGGTTTGTAAAAATACAGCACAATACATCACTGACCATAGATAGGAAAATTATTGTTCTAAATCAGAGACTTCAAGTTCTAAGCTGTACTTGCATGGTAAAATCTTAACAAAGTTGTCTTTTCTTGACGAACACAGGTGGTCTGAGCAAGACATGTCACTTCAATTCTGGTGGCGAGCTTGTAAAAGCTATGTTCATATTCTCGATATAGCAACTGAAAAATCCACACATATAAAGTATCGAGTGGGTCAGTGGGGCTAACATTTTCTGTATAGGTAACATGAAATCAGTGAAAAATCTAAACTGCTACAGTCTCTGCGATTATTAAAGTATAAAATGTGTGAGTTCTCTGAAAAGTGTGCGTTTTGCTTTGTGTCAGGAACCCAAATATGCATTTACTGGCAATTACTCTTGTCAACTGAGACGTCGGGGAACGGAGCCAGACATCCTTGCACAAAATTTCACAGTTCAGAGACCTGCAACTCGTCACATATAAAGACTGATTTGAAAGTAATAATAACAGTGTAAAGTTTTTGCCCATCCTATCGATAACAGGAATATATCAATAATAGGTACATCAACTATAATGTGAATACATGTATGTGCATGTGGGCCTGTGGCCACATTTGCCTGTAGCCCCATGGCATAGGGTCTGTCACCATAATACTGTGCATGTTATTGTAGCAACGTTTTCAAAGCCCTGTGATACTGGTGTGGTGACCGGTGTCATGCATTTGTTCTATGGTACACAGAAACTTGTAAGAGTAAGGAAAAAATCTTCCTGTGTTGGCTACGTCATGTTATGTGTCACTGCGCTATCATTGGCATCAGCCACAGCCCACAGTGCAGTATACTCACTCCATCAGGCCATGAATGAGATGATTAATGAATCATTTTCCACATTCTGCGACATGCACAATACCAGCAACGTAAATGCCCTATGCCCCTTTCTACCTCCATGGTATAAGACATAACGCTATCTGGCCGCGGATCATGCTATCGACCAAGCTAGGACAATCTACAACACTTCACAAACTGACAAAGTTTTGACACTGCCTTGCTACGACCAGCATGGCCAGACGACGTGCTTCAAACATCAAAGTTAGCAAGCATAAACGAGACGACACAACACGTCTGGCTTCTTTGACACTGTACATGTATTACTTACAATCTAAAGAGGCCATTTTATCCTTAGAGTGACTGAAACGATAGAAAATGACTGACCTGACGGCCAAGTTATACCACAAACAACATATGCACTCTACTTCTGGTTCTGTTTTGCTCTGACAAGACGTCATGTGACAGCTGTGTCACGGAAATACTTTGACGATCAAAATTGTGCTACAAAAGCCCACCAGATGGCAAGACATTACCCTGTAAAGTGAACAGCGTGCTATGCGGCTTCACTAAGTTCATACCAAAATTTTCTAACCAGAGCCAAACTTTTGAAGAGATGCCAACTGTCCCTCTTACTTGGTTACTTGGGCGATTATTCATTCAGTCGTAAGGCATCATCAGGGACAATCCCTGAAATTGGCTGAAATTTTAAGCAATTTACAGTGTGCATGCCCATGGGGCTACTATGGATATAGTAGCTCCATGGTATGCCTATTTGCAGTTATATTCTTTGTTAATTATTTGGTGCCCCTGCCAAAATACTTGTCCCTGAAATGACATTCTCAGTGTTGGCATCCCTGCTTTTGAGCATCTGCATAAGACATTCTTGATTTAAGTTGTGAATAAATCAAATCAAAATGCATATCTCAAATGAAAGAAAGTAATTAATTATTGAGTTCTTGATTTTGATCATTTGAGTATATTTAGCACGGTGTAAATAAACATGATGATGATGACGATAACGACAGGGGGCCAGGATGAACCAACTACTAAAGTCTTTCTGTCTGTCAGTCTCTGCTTCTTGTTTGCTTTCTTTGTAACTTTTGTTGCTATATTTTGTTTGGAAGTTTTCTAGGAGACCGTTAGAGATAAAATCTAAATATTTGCATGGTGACAGCTTTATTATGGAAATTGGTCTGATTTAGAATAAGTATTTTCATAATATACTTCACACTGTGTTAGCCAGAGGGGTGTCCATGTATCTTTTTGGACACCCAGTTTCAAATGTGGACACTCAAAAATCATGATTTTATAATGGAAAGAATAGGAAGTGGGCACTCTGATATTATTAAATCTGGACAAATTTAGCATTTTAGACACACAAATTCTGGCTAACACCCAAAAATTACAGACAATTTAAGTTTAAAATCTTCCATATTTTCAAAACTAATCTAGACAGAGATGCCATTCGCAATTCAATAAATGGGGTTGTACTGAAATGTGAGTAAGTGAGTGCGTGAGTCAACAGAAATATTTCGAAACATTGGACATGGGCTTATTTTAAAGGCGGGATATACATTTCCGTCGTCAAACAAGGTGTCATCAAGCTAGGAATGCTGCTATACCTACGTAACGTTGAAAGCAACACACAACGGCTTTATCAATTTAAAAGTTTCGTTTGTCCCACTTCTGTTTGATAAATATGAAAAAATGAACTAGTTTACAATTGGAAGGAAAGTAAGTCATTTTGATGACCATATTACTGCTATAATTGTCTTTTTCCCATCATTTTTGTTTAACAAATTAGATTTATCAGTTCTTTTTCTTTTTTTTTTTTTGTGTGTGCATTTTAACATGTCATTTTGTGCGCCCCCCCCCCCCCAGCCTGTAATTCCAAGTAACGAGGCTACATAGGCCTAGTCTCTATGTATGCCCTCCTTGGGACGTAATACTCATAGTCTTCTTTGTGGACTACCTGTCTCTGCTATGGTATTGACTGATGTCGTGGGATACCCATGGGCAAGATAATAAGTAATTTTTGAAGAAATAAAGGGGATAATGATAGCATGGTGTTTCTAGTTATAAAGAAATAGTTTCCGGTGGTAAGCATGCCAGGGCTGTTTTAGAAGAAACACATATAAGGTGTTAAAATGCATTTAGACCTCGACCATCATTTCATTTGATCAATTTCATGCATCCGAATTCAATAGCAGAAGCCTTGTACTGGGTATGTCGCCCGAAGGCAGTAGGCCAGTAGGGAGCTGCAACTTGCATGAGCTGCACGAGCAACTCGCTGATGGATAGAAGGAGAGAGAGTCTTTCTTTCCTACTAATGAGTTTTAGGTTATTCGCTTAATTCGGGGAGGTTTCTGCATTAGACAACCTTCTGTCGCAAAAACCTGTAAATTTCTAGTGGAGGAAAAAGTAAAAAAAGTCCAACATAATCCTTTATAACCCACTTTTAGTACTCTCTCCATACCGTCCGCAAATTATAATGTATAAGGTACCGAGACAGATTAAATAAGAATTTGAGGATTTAATTGTTTCCTCAGAAAAATATATATTCATCAAAAGGGAGACAGCGCCAGTATTCCGTTACCAGTGCAAGGATAAGGTTTTCTAATGAGGATGCCCTGATTTCGTCTCTGTTTTTGTAACGACATTAACACAACGGGACGTCCTCATCAGAAATAACAACTTGAGGCAAAGGATAAAATCACTAGCTTGTGGAATGATTCTGGGACATTCAAATTTGAAGCGGTAATCATGTCCCGGAATCACAAATTTGTCATCATTTTCCTGCTTGAAGCCCACAAATATCCCCAAACACGAGACGCATGTTAATTTCCCGCCACAAAACACGGGACTCACACCTGTCAATCACGGAGGACACATGGGCATACCGATCACTATCGCCTTGGAGGAATCATCCTCCAAGCTGTCGCTAGACTTGCACAATGTCTCTGGTGCATGTCCCTATTTTCCCATCCCGCGATCCGACCCAGAAGTGCAAAACATTTTTCCATCCACAAAGTTAACTGTATAATATTATGCCAACTATCATAAAACAGTGTACTGTTACTAAGTACTGTCTATATAGAAGGCCTGTTCTTTATTTGCAAAATATTGTCAATATCCCGCTTGTCTGCACACAGGCAGCTGCCCATATCTTGCCACGCGAGACTAGGTGGCCTATTGTTACATTACAAGTTATCAAAGACATCCAGGTATTCAGTTATGCCGGGAAATTAACATGCGCGCGCCTCCCCCCTTCTCTCTCTCTCTCTCTCTCTCTCTCTCTCTCTCTCTCTCTCTCTCTCTCTCTCTCTCTCTCTCTCTCTCTCTCTCTCTCTCTCTCTCTCTCTCTCTCTCTCTCTCTCTCTCTCTCTCTCTCTCTGTGTGCCTGCGCCCTCTGCACGATGCGTTTGACATTATTTGATCAGGACTATTTGGAAAGTTTGCTTCTGTGACACCACCGAAACAGTGCAGCATGGCTGAAACTGGGAACAAGAGAGCGCAACGCTTGGAAGTGGTGAGCTTTTGTGGTGTACTTGTCGCGTTACGCCCATTTAACAGGTTGCTCAAAGCTTGAAAATTTTCTTTACAATCAAAAGCTGATAACTATGTGAAAGACCTGCCTGGAAAGCGAGCCAAGCCGAGTGATATATGGGATAAATAAGTCACTAATAAGTTCGGCATTTTTCCGGTACGCGGCAGTACTGGAGGTCTTGGACCAATAACCTAGGCCTAATCATGCATTTACATGTTAAAATAGCGACATTCGCCGGCTTATTTCTCCTATTTCAAACGTAAAACAGCTATTTCCTTTGCATTCTACTTCAAGTTTATACCGGTAGCAGCAAGTTAAAACCAAGAAAATGGAGGGTCATGTGATTAGATTTTTTTTACCGGTGCATTTGTGTACCTTGCCTCCATGATTGACCGTTCCGCGCCAAACATGTCTCCAAAAATATATAGTGATCTGCATGTACAAGCTTTATTTTTTTGTCATCATAAAGTGCAATGTGGTCTTGAAAAAAAATGAAATGATTGGATGTTAAAGTTGTTTTTATTGTATGAAACAAGAGCTCATGCATTTGTGTGTAGCCCTTTCCCAATTCCAATAGACAGTGCAGCTTGGCACTCCGTGTTGACATCAACATGTCATATGAAATACTACAAAAATATGTAATTAACACAAAGTGGAAGGCAATGGTAGTAATTTACTGGTATTGGCAAATATGTTTGTCATAAAAAGACACACACAGCTTAGTTGTACCTGCAATGACCCCCTGCAAAGAGTGGTCAACCCTGCCATAATTTACACCCAATTATATTTGGCTCATATGTGGCCAAAATATGCTCATTCCTCTTGACACCACTTGTATGCCTAGCAAACGTGACAAAATAGTGAAAAATGTCATTTGGTTTAGGTGTATGCACAGAAGAACAGGCATGTACATGCAGACTCAAAAGCCTTTATATTGGGGTTTTGGTCTTGGACCAGTAAAATAGGCCTAATGCATTTACATGTTGAAATAGGGACATTCGCCGGCTTATTTCTCCTATTTCAAACGTAAAACAACAACATCCTTTGCATTCTACTTCAAGTTTATACCGGTAGCAGCAAGTTAAAACCAAGAAAATGGGGGGTCGTGATTAGATTTTTTTTTACCGGTGCATTTGTGTACCTTACCTCCATGACTGACCGTTCCGCGCCAAATATGTCTCCAAAAACACACAAAGTTATCAAATGATTCAAAATATTTCTAGAGTAGCAGTGCCTTTCTAAAACTCACAGTTGATAAGTATTTTCCTATCCAAAATTATGATGGGACTTAATTTGGGATGCCCTCCTCCTGTGATATTAACATCCAATAGACACAGCAACAGTATTCGGTACTCGATCAAAAGTTGGGGATCAGTTGACCCGACCTTGAGGGGTTACTGGTCCGAGACCTAGATACTTGACCAGAGTGAGACGAAATACCGTCTGCGGGCTATGCATTCAGATTTCAGATTCAGAATAGTTGTATCTGACCCAAAGAATGCAATAAAAAAAAAAATGGACATATAACAATTACTGGTCAGGAGACCATCAGTAAGACCACTGGGTCGCTAGCATGAGAGCCACACAGAAAGCTCTTTAAAAATGCTCATTTTCATTCAGACTTTCAGTACTAGAAAAAGGAAAAGAAATACAACACAGTACATTTTTTTGACATGATTGACAGAGTACCTTAAATTTGACAAGCGATCTAAAGGCACTGGAAAAAGGAAATTAATATACAGCCTAGGCCTACTATTTGATAATTTACAACTGTCTCATAGAAGGCCTCCGTTTTTTAGATCTTTAGTCCAGGGCATAGCACAAGAAACCACTGTAGGGGGGGGGGGGGGGGGCTAAAGAACTATGGTGTAATAGAGGAACCTGTGGTGTATGGGAAGAAAACTGTGGTATATTTGAGGATTGGGTCATGACGTCACCTCCAGGCCAGCATTCTTCTGCAAGGATTTTTGCTACGTTTTTCTTTAGCAGCGTTTCCGTTGAAATGCTAATGTTGATCTATACAAGCTTCATGCAGGTACATACAATTTAAAAATTCAGCAATTTGCCTTCTTGTTTCCCAATTTTTTTTCCTGAAAAAAAAAAAATGCAGACCTATCAAATCTCGCTCAGTGAGTGTATGTCTCCCACATTAACAATACACTTCTTTGCTTACAAAACACGCTAGCCTAGCATACATGGATCACTGATGGTATCTTTTTGGCCCTGTAATATGAATTCAGGACCCTTGAAAATGTGAAGTAAGGGCCCAAAAATGCATCAGATTGCACCATTACAATTCAAAGGAAACGCTATCATTGTTCCTGACCTGAAATAAATATACAATACAAAACTATACAAATTGCAATTTTAATTGTACATGCAAACAATCATTCCATTAAAAAGAACAGACAATAAATCTGCACTCAACTATTGTATAAGTTGCTTTTAGTAGCTGTTTAGTACCCAAATGTCTGGCATCTTCTGCGTGTAATAATATCCAAGTAAATTAACGTTAATCCACAACTGAACGTGATGACCGTTGAACGTTAAACAGCAATCACTGGCACAAACATGGCCACGAAAGTACTACAAACAAAGTACATAGGCGTAGGCCTACAGGCATACAAATACCATCAAAAGTGCAACATGAATGGTCAATAAATGCAAAATTTTTGCTGTGTAGCACTAAGTAGTAGGCAGCCTCTCATCGTGACTTTGCCAGGCCATAATTAAAGTTGACAACACAATTTGCAAAAATCATTTTGCTGCCATCCCAACTTGACAGAGGAAGGGTTGGCAGATGTCCAACTCTAGGAGTTGCGGCTTCGCTGTAATGATCATGATCTGGGGAAAGTGATGCAGGAAATTCACCAGCAGTAGACTCGTGGTTAGAATCATTTTTCTCTGGTTTTATTTTCTGATCAAAATCTGGGGAAAGCAATGCAGGGAATTTAGCAGCAGTAGACTCGTGGTTAGAACCATTTTTCTCTGCTTTTATTTCTTCTGTTGGGGGGTTCAAAGCACGTGAGAGCTCCATGTGCTGCATGTTAGATGGTGCTTTGTACGCCCGTATGGCATTGCTTGGGTGCCAGGTGCGTCCGCTTATAATCATCTCATCATACTGGGCCTGTAACAATTTGGTGGCACATGACTGTTTGCTGAAGTGATTATCGTAAAGTTGCCTTTGTGGCCCACTTTGTCAGACATAGCTTTCACAGTGACACCAAGCTTGTTAACTCCTATCACTGTCTTTGCTTATTGTGGTGCTCCTCTTTGTCCTGTTGGCAGTGGCCACCAGTAAAACAGTTGATCTGCACTGATAGTACAGGTATCTAGATACTTGCAGTACATGTTCATAATACACATTTCTGGCTTAACACCAGCACTGCCGTAATGTTTAATGTTTTTTGCTTCCACTAAGCAATGTTTTAGTGCTGCGCCATGACTCTTTGAGGCATGTGAGTGATAAATCATGAATTCACCATGATTCTCTTCACCAAATTTAAATTGGTTACACATCAGTGCTCTTTGCTCGTCCAAACCACGCAAGCCAAAAAGTTCACAATTGTAATAAAATACTGTGTTGAGTAAACTAAGCGAATCATGCATACCCAGTTGTCCCTTTTCCCACAGTAATTTCTCGTTCATTGGCACGATTGGTTCTGCTTGTTTTGTCTGGGTTCCTAGTCCCTCAGGCTGTTGTGTCAAGCATTTCATTTTGGTGTCAAGAGTTTTATGAAAGTTGTTGAATTGGCCATCTTTCTCGTACATGAAATTAAAATCATGAACACAATGTTCTCCTAAGTTTCTGAGAAGACCACAGCAAATGTTGTAGAGTGTATAGGAGGGGGGTGTATTCCTTGCCATCTCCACGTACTACTTGCATGACAAATTTGCTCAGAGCACTGTCCATCTCTGCTGCATCTTGAATGAACCTCAGCTTGGGAATAAAACAAAGTCCCTCTGTTCCAGCCAATTTTGCATTGCATGCACAACACCATTCTGCCCAAAGCTTGACAGCCCAGGTTGATGATAGCATTAGCAATGATGAAAATATTGACTGATCCCACCCTCATCCATGCATTGATGTCAAGGTTTAGAACAGCGATGTATGCATAGACTCTGGAACAACATTCAGGTAAAAAGCTAGGAGATTAAACGATGAATAAATACAATTACCTCTAATGTTGCAAACTGTCGCAAAGTAGCCACAAATTTATTAATTCAATCTGATACCCAGTTACAGTTGGTGCTAAAACAGTACTTCCAGTCCAGGGAGCTTCATGCGTACAGCAGCATGGGATTTGCTAACGCAAATTTGTGGCATCATAAACATGTACGGCAAGACAAGCCTTATACGTCCAATTCACGTTTTGCTAAACCTCTAAACCTCCCTAATATATGCACATATACATGGTTCGCATAACCCTACCACACCCTACTGAAAAGGTCCGACCCCAAATAGATTTTGTGAAACATAAAAAAAAGGAAAATAGTTTCAAGTCATCTTTCCCTAATAGAATTTGATCGACCCTGGCTGGAAGATTTTATCGGGAAAGTGGCCATCGTGTAATGTTATTTTCAGTAAAGCCAACTCAAACACAAAATTTTATTTCGGCTTGTCTTGAGGGTTTACTTGAGCCAGGGAAACAGCATATCTGCGTAGCCACGGTTGTTTGGTGAAACAGCATGAAAGATTTCATTGAGAAAGTGGCGGTTGTGTGCCATTATTCTGCAGTAAAATCAGCTCAAACACCACATTTTATTTCAACATGTCTGGAGGTTTAACTTGAGCTGGGGAAACAGCATAGCCACAGTTGTGCGGTGAAACAGCATAGGCCTGGTTGTTTGGTGATCCTTATCCTCATACTTCGCCAGGTTCCGGGTGTCCATTCTCAGAATTAGAAGGGCAAACACTCGTTAAAGTACTTTTAAAACATGACATACTGTTTTTACTTTAATCTGCCCTGTTCGGTTGTGACTGAAGTAGTTATCATCGTTTGTTACAAATCCAAATGTGACAAGATACTTTGAGCCAACAATGCCTGGTGAGAGTGCAAAATCTGTGAGCGATTCTCTTGCAGAGTGTTGGAGTGACGACTGGACTATTATCTTATTCTAGTAGCCCTCTTATAAGGAGCAGGTTTCATAGTGTATTGCTGAAGAATACATAGCGTGTAACTTGTTGATGGGATAGATGGCAATTGGTTCATTAAAATATTTTCCTTTTAATTTAAAAGAAATGAATATTTGGCTGAAAATATTAATGACAGTTTCAGTGAGAATAATGAACTTCAAATTTTATTGAACCTGGAGGGGATTTTAAAACCTCATCAGTGTGTCAATGATAGAAAAATTGTAGATTACTTTTAACTGGAGGTATAAATATATGGACAAATACATTTTTTCTACAAACAGGTGGAGACTGAAAACACTGAAGATGAAACATGTCGAACATTTGTGTTGCACAATGAGGACCACACCCTTGGCAATGCCCTTCGCTACATGGTCATGAAAAAGTGAGTGCAAAATCAGTGTCTCTTATTTGATATTTGTTCCTCGTATTTTTTTTTTTTAGGTTGAGGTATTTCTTTTTCATTTTGCCCCCAGAAAATACATGAATGTAATAGTAAAGATTTCTAGTGCAGGATATTCCCTGTGGTGAGCAGAATTTATGATTCAGTCTCACGGTTTGTAGAATTTTAACATATACTTCAGTGACTGAATACATTTCAGTCTTTGTTTCCATTAAAGTACATGGCCGTTCTCCAAAAAGCAGGTTTATGTGTAATTTTTTTCCTTCCAGGAAGAGTCCCAATATTTGAATGCAATCTGGATCAACTTTTCAATTTTTGGGCAGTTGACTTTCTTAATGGCGAACATAACAAAGATCCAGAATATACACCTTTTACTTGTACCATGTGTACTGAGGTCCCTGAAACATGGTCATGACAGCACAGGATGGAGACTGTAGTAGTCTGACAAGGAAAGCTTTGGTACTACTTTTCATGATACATCCAGTCAACTAGATATATAGCATTGTCAGTTTTCAAAGCATGCAAGAAGTTGACCAAGAATAACCCATTTTGTGTTCAGATGAATTTGGTTGTAAGCTGCATTTATTCTTTGACAGCCCAGAGGTACAGTTCTGTGGCTACAGCATACCACACCCTTCAGAGCACAAGATCAACTTCCGAATACAGACAAATGGTGAGTATCTGTTACAATCGTGTCATCAAAGCACAAATATAGAACAAAAAGAAAAAAAAATATGGAGAGGTAACTTCCCATGGTCAGAAATGACACAGAGTCAGCATGTAATGTTTGTGTGAATGACCAAAACCATCCCAAGGCAAGTTGTTGTCTTGGACAGATAAATGTTGTGGTGGTATAGATTGCGATCACAAATGTACATTTGCCTTTTTTTTTTTTGTTTTTTAAAGATTTGATTTTCATCATAAACAGAGATGGAAAATTATTGTATTAAGATAAATGTAGCCCATTTTCAGTGATTGTATTTTGTATACTTGCATATTTTCTCACCATTATGGTACAATGTGCCTGCACTAGTGTACTGTTTTGACCCCGACAAATATTAATGACGCATCAAACACTTAAATTTCTGTTCTGTACCACGTGACAGTTTGTCATGGCGGCAGGCAAATGTCAATTGGCAGCCTATCTGTAATTGTAAGACAATTGGAATACGAGACATAAAACGTAGAAGGAAAAAAATACACGCAACAGCTGTTGGAAACACATGAAAACTTGGTTCTTACCATACAGGATACAGGCACAGAATTTGTTTACCCTGAAGACTTCTGGTTGTAATTGTTATAAAATGACACCAAGACATAATTTCTGTGTACAGGCTCAGAATTTGTTTACCCTGAAGACTTTTGGTTGTAATTGTTATAAAATGACATCAAGACATAATTTCTGTGTACAGGCTCAGAATTTGTTTACCCTGAAGATTTCTGGTTGTAATTGTTATAAAATGACATCAAGACATAATTTCTGTGTTATGGGGGTTCCATCATGTGTTTGTCATACATGTGTATGGGAATCACGTTTATGTTTGCTATCTCCAAAAAAGCAGTGTGTTGTTTTATAGGAGTACCAGCAGTAGATGTACTAAGGAGAGGGTTAATGGAACTCAATACAGTATGTGAACATGTACTGTCCACATTTGAGGTATGTATACTACTATCATGAGTTCCTATATATTTTCAGTTGAAGTGTTAGCTTCAGCTCAGGCCAAAATTACCGTTTTGGGCAGATTCCCATGAAAATGAAAAAAGTCTAAGATTTTCAAGTTCTACAAGATTAAGTATGTTTAGGTTGACCCCTGTTTAGAGTAATGAATAATGACGAGAAATGCTATCTGTTTGAATCTTGTTAATGTGGTGATCTTTGGAAAAAAGGAAGTCCATTTTAATTCTGGCAAGCCCCCCCCCCCCTTCCCCCCAAAATGAAGGAATGAAGAAAGCTATTGATGGCATTAAAGAAACCCGAAAAGTGTGAACCTCTTTATTCCTGACAAGTTATATCTGTACAATAAGATGTGTTTCTAAGCCTTGACATAGTGTTAATTTAAGTAAACTTGAGGTACAAGTTAGATATTTTCATTTGTAAGCAAAGATCAGTTATTAGGCATGACTGTTCTAATTTGAAAAAAAAAAAAAGAAAAAAAAAAAAAAAAAAAAAAAAAAAACCACAGTTGCATGAACGATTATGTGAAATGAAAGCAATGTTCAACATTTTGTATTTTCATTTCTCTTAAATTGCAGAATGGTGTGAAGCACATGAAAAATCAAGAGACTTCAATGGATACCAGCAGCTAGCAAAGACCTAAATATCTGAAAATTCAAATTTTCATCAGTTCATGTTGCCATATTTTCATATCTTTCATCAGATGAACTTGATTTTATTCAGAAGCAGATAAAACTGGACCTAATTAGAAATACACCAGTCCTTTTGACAGATAAAATTGTCACAAACACATCAGGACTTCTGTAAAATATTTACAGAACTTAAACATAATGGTGCAGGAAATGTTGACTATGATTAAAAGAGCAGAATTTTTTCCTGGGAATAAACATTGTCACCTCTGTTCCATACTTTGAGGGGAATAAAGAAGAAGCCAAATGCTGACTTTGTTTCTGATTCACACAATGACTAAAATGCTATTCAGTTTCATGTTGAAAGCATATACATGTACAGTTGGATGTATAATGCAGCACGTTTTAAAGAAAATGTGGCCTTTTTCTTTGCAAGGACATTATGCAACTGTCTTTGCTACAATTTTGTGTAAGTTGCTTTTGATATTTGCTGTTTGTATTCACTGTGATTTTATTGATGGAAACTAAATTGTTCAGAATGTTTTTCATCAGGTTAGTTACTAGATGCGGTCATTTCTCTGGGAATTCCCAAGCTTTAGTAAGAGGCCACATAGCAAGTGATCATCAGTTGCAGGTAAAGTGAAAAAGAATATATACACTGTGGTGCCTTCAGAAATGTAACTAAAGTCAGGTGGGTCTTAAGGAAGTGGCAGTACTGGTCACCACCAAACTTTTAATCAAGATCTCCTCCAAAGTGAGACTACATGTGTTTTTTTAAGATTGCCTTTTCACAATATTGAATTGTATTTTCCTCCAAAATTTACGGTCAATGACATGATTTATATGTATATAAAATCCACTTTTTGATGAGTTAAAAGTTACTGAACAAAGAATTTTTTTCTCAGTTGAAACTATTTTTCATAAATTCACAGATGAAAGTTTCCAAATTTACTTTGAATTCCTACTCTACTACTCTTAAACAGCAAGCCCACCCCCCCCCCCCAAAAAAAAAAAAGGAAGAAGAAGAATAAGGGATTGGAATCATTTCTAAACGACTAAAAAGAACAAACCAGTGTTGAGTTTCTATAAGTAGGTATAATGGTACAGGTACTTCAGGGTGGCTCACAGGAGAGTGACATCTGAATGTCGTAACGTGAGCCCCCCACCCCCCCCACCCCCCCCCCCCCCCCCCCGGCTTTTTGTGCTTGATGCATTGTAATACCTTGGTTAAATAAAGGCTATCTGAATATTAATATGCTTCACATGAGAACTTGAGTGGCTCAATGATTGGTTCTAAATATATACAAGTACATGTAATTAGAAGCTATTCAAATGCATGAATGTAACTAAAAGCCAAATTTTCTAAATGAATCTCTTACAACAGCATGGCCTTATTGAACACTTTCTTTATCTTGAAAATGACAAAAAATAGGCCAAAATATTGTGAATTTCATTACATGTATAACATTTGCATGGAGACACCCCCCCCCCCTACTAATTACCTAAAATTCACCAGGATCCTTTGTCTATAATGTTTTGGAAGTAATGTACCCCCTTCCCAAAAAAGCACTGGCATGCACCCACATAGACCCCAGCAGATGGGTGGAGTTCTGGTGGCTTCTGAAAAGACACAGGAAGGCTTCCTATTCATGATAGGTTTATCTAGAAGATGAGAAACATTATTGTAGAGGCTAACAGACTCCCTCTAGCCCTGAAAGCCCCACACAATTATATTATCAGCAACCAAATTTAAGAATTACAATTGACAAGAAACTACTCAAGATTCATTTTTAGCTCTGCTGACCATAAGTCACAGAGGTTATGCTGTCACTCTTGTCCTTCCATCCATAAACAATTTGCTTGTCAACACATTTGTATCAACAATTTCAAAGTTGGCCTTTTGAAATCTGTTTAACATGTTGTATGAATGGAATTCTAGGTTCCTTCTGTTATTGGTGGGGCCATCTACAGGATTACATGATGCACAGGCCAAAGAGTGAAAAAATTGAAAACACTCTGGTGTCCTTGATTTGTAATGAATCTTGATGAAATTTGATGGAATCTTTAGGGGGCCAATATGTGGAATCTGAATAGTATTGGTGATGCCCTCTGCAGATGAATAGAAAATGTGAGGCAGTATGTGAAATTTGTCTGAAATGACGATATTACATAAAATGGATGGCCTTGACCTACTTTTTCAAGGTCACTGAGGGAATACATTTCAGGAGATGATATTCATGTGATGGTCATTCTATCTTGACGTGAACATATATGCATTTTGCCATTACAACTATATTATACAGAAAAAAGTTCATGATGGGTGGAATCCTGGTGGTTTTCAATGCAACTAACATAGGTGTAAAAAAGAACATTTACTTCAGTATTATGATTTTAAATAAAGATCGAGCTTTGAAACTTGCACCAACTATGCATTTGGTCAATGGTCACATTTGTAAAAATTTGGATGACCTTGATCTATTTTTAGCTCAGCTGACTTGTCAGTCAGCTGAGCTTTTTTGAGGGTCCGTCGGCGTCCACAATTTACATTTTCAACTTCTTCTGAAAAACTGTCAGTCAGATTTACTTCAAACTTGGTGGGGATGTACCCTAGGTGAGTCGCTACCAGGTTTGTTCAAATAGTCACGCTCCATTGATTTTTGGATGTTTTGTGAATTTTTACCTCAGCTGACTTGTCAGTCAGCTGAGGTTTTGTGAGGGTCCGTTGTCCATCCATCGTCCGTCCGTCATCCACAATTCACATTTTCTACTTCTTCTCAAAAACCGTCAGCCAGATCCACTTCAAACTTGGTGGAGATGTGCCTTGGGTGGGTCTCTACCAAGTTTGTTCAAATGGTTACAGTCCAGTGATTTTTGGATTTTTTATGAATTTTTTTGTTCTTTTTGGGTAAATCTTAAAAAATCTTCTCGGAAACCGCTCACCCAATTCCTTTGATATCACACAGGAACACTCCCTGGTACTCCTAGTTCTTAATTTGTTCACCAGGTGGCGCTGCAATTTTTTTCTTATTTTTTATGAATATTTGTGTGGTATAGCTATTTTTGACTTCTTCTCCAGAACCGTTACTCAGATTAAGCTGAAACATGGTGGATATGTTCCTTGTAGAAGGGTCAAACAAAGTTGTACACTATCTGGGAATGCTGCAGATTCCTGATTTTGAGCAATTTTTTCAATTTGGGTACTTATCGGTCAATGCAGCTTTCCTATTGATTACTATGGAAGTCAATGGGCATTCTAATGCTAATTCACATTTACGACTTCTTCTCCAAAACCGTCATCCAGATTAACTTCAAACTCTGTGGCAATGGTCCCTGGGTGGGTCTCTACCAAGTTTGTTCAAATGGTCACGGTCTAAAGATTTTTGGATTTTTTATGAATTTTTTTGTTCATTTTTTGGTGAAACCCTAAAAAATCTTCTTCTCCGAAACCGCTCACCCAATTGCTTTGATATCACACAGGAACACTTCCTGGGACTGTTAGTTTTTAATTTGTTCACCAGGTGGCGCTGCAGTTTTTCTCCATTTTTTTTACCAGTTTTTGTGTGTTGTAGCTATTTTTAACTTCTTCTCCAGAACTGTCACTCAGATTAAGCTGAAACATGGTGGATATGTTCCTTGTAGAAGGGTCAAACAAAGTTGTACACTATGTGGGAATAATGCAGATGCTTGATTTTTAACGATTTTTCAATTCAGGTACTTATCGGTCAATGCAGTTTTCCTATTGATTACTATGGAATTCAATGAGCATTCTAATGCTAATTCACATTTTCGACTTCTTCTCCAAAGCCGTCATACAGATTAACTACAAACTTGGTGGCAATGTACCTTGTGTGGGTTTCTGCCAGGTTTGTTCAAGTGGTCATGGTCCAGTGATTTTTTGATTTTTAATGATTTTTTGGTTCTTTTTTGGGAAAATTTTAAAAAGTCTCCGAAGAAACCGCTCACCCAATTCCTTTGATATCACACAGGAACACTCCCTGGTACTCCTAGTTCTTAATTTATTCACCAGGTGGCACGGCAATTTTTAAAAAGAAATTTTAATGAATTTTTGTGTGTTATAGCAATATTCTACTTCTTCTCCAGAACCGTCACTAAGATTAAGATGAAACATGGTGGATATATTCCTTGTAGAAGGGTCAAACAAAGTTGATCTTTATGTGGGAATGCTGCGGATTCCTGATTTTTAACAATTTTTTCAATTCAGGTACTTATCGGTAAATGCAGCTTTCCTATTGATTACTGTGGAAGCGAATGAGCATTCTAATGCTAATTCACATTTTCGACTTCTTCTCCAAAACCGTCACTAAGATTAAGATGAAACATGGTGGATATATTCCTTGTAGAAGGGTCAAACAAAGTTGATCTCTATGTGGGAATGCTGCGGATTCCTGATTTTTAACAATTTTTTCAATTCAGGTACTTATCGGTAAATGCAGCTTTCCTATTGATTACTGTGGAAGCGAATGAGCATTCTAATGCTAGTTCACATTTTCGACTTCTTCTCCAAAACCGTCGTCCAGATTAACTTCAAACTTAGTGGCAATGTACCTTGGGTGGGTTTCTGCCAGGTTTGTTCAAATGGTCACAGTCCAGTGATTGTTTTATTTTTAATGATGTTTTTTGTTCTTTTTTTTTGACAATTCTTAAAAAAAATTTTTCTGCGAAAACGCTTACCCAATTGCTTTGATATCAGACATGAACACTCCCTGGTACTCCTAGTTCTTAATTTGCTCACCAGACGGCGCTGCAATTTTTTCCTATTTTTTTCCGAATTTTTGTGTTATAGCTATTTTCGATTTCTTCTCCATAACCGTCACTAAGATTAAGATGAAACATGCTGGATATATTCCTTGTAGAAGGGTCAAACAAAGTTGATCTCTATGTGGGAATGCTGCGGATTCCTGATTTTTAACAATTTTTTCAATTCAGGTACTTGTCCGTAAATGCAGCTTTCCTATTGATTACTGTGGAAGCGAATGAGCATTCTAATGCTAGTTCACATTTTCGACTTCTTCTCCAAAACCGTCATCCAGATTAACTTCAAACTTAGTGGCAATGTACCTTGGGTGGGTTTCTGCCAGGTTTGTTCAAATGGTCACAGTCCAATGATTTTTTTATTTTTAATGATGTTTTTGTTCTTTTTTTTTGACAATTCTTAAAAAAATTTTTTCTGCGAAAATGCTTACTCAGTTGCTTTGATATCAGACAGGAACACTCCCTGGTACTCCTAGTTCTTAATTTGTTCACCAGGTGGCGCTGCAATTTTTTTTCTAATTTTTTTCCGAATTTTTGTTTGTTATAGCTATTTTCGATTTCTTCTCCATAACCGTCACTCAGATTAAGATGAAACATGGTGGCTATGTTCCTTGTGGAAGGGTCAAACAAAGTTATACACTATGTGGGAATGATGCAGATGCTTGATTTTTAACGATTGTTCAATTCGGGTACTTATCGGTCAATGCAGTTTTCCTATCGATGACTATGGAAGTGAATGAGCATTGTAATGCTAGTTCATATTTTCGACTTCTTCTCCAAAACCGTCGTCTAGATTAACTTCAAACTTGGTGGCAATGTACCTTGGGTGGGCTTCTGCCAGGTTTTATGCAAGTGGTCATGGTCTAGTGATTTTTGGATTTTTAATGATTTTTTGGTTCTTCTTTGGGAAGATTGAAAAAAATGTTCTTCTCCGAAACCGCCCACCCAATTCCTTTGATATCAGACAGGCACAACCCCTGGTACTCTTAGTTCTTAATTTGTTCACCAGGTGGTGCTGCAATTTTTTTTTCTATTTTTATTCCGAATTTTTGTGTGTTATAGCTATTATCGATTTCTTCTCCATAACTGTCACTCAGATTAAGATGAAACATGGTGGCTATGTTCCTTGTGGAAGGGTCAAACAAAGTTATACACTATATGGGAATAATGCAGATGCTTGATTTTTAACGATTTTTCAATTCGGGTACTTATCGGTCAATGCAGTTTTTAGCTCAGCTGACTTGTCAGTCAGCTGAGCTTATCTTATGGTCCTCCGTCAGTCGTCCGTCAACAATTTACATTTTCGACTTCTTCTCCGAAACCGTCAGCCAGATCCACTTCAAACTTGGTGGGGATGTGCCTTGGGTAGGTGTCTACCACGTTTGTTCAAATGGTCACGGTCCATTGATTTTTGGATTTTAAATGAATTTTTTTGTTCTTTTTCGGGCAAATCTTAAAAAATCTTCTTCTCTGAAACCGCTCACCCAATTACTTTGATATCATACAGAAACACTCCCTGGGACACCTAGTTCTTAATTTGTTCACCAGGTGGCGCTGCAATTTTTTTCTAATTTTTTATAAATTTTTGTGTGTTCAAGCTATTTTCGACTTCTTCTCCAGAATCGTCACTCAGATTAAGCTGAAACATGGTGGATATGTTCCTTGTAGAAGGGTCAAACAAATTTGGTCACTATGTGGGAATGCTGCAGATTCCTAATTTTTAACGATTTTTTCCATTCGGGTACTTATCGGTCAATACAGCTTTCCTATTGATTACTATGGAAGTCAATGAGCATTCTAATGCTAATTCACATTTTCGACTTCTTCTCCAAAACCGTCATCCAGATTAACTTCAAACTTGATGGGGATGTACCTTGGGTGGGTGTCTACCAGGTTTGTTCAAATGGTCATGCTCCAGTGATTTTTGGATTTTTAATGATTTTTTTGGTTCTTTTTTTTGACAAATCTTAAAAAATCTTTTTCTCCAAAAGCGCTTACTCAATCGCTCTGATATCACACAGGAAGACACCTAGGGACTCCGTGTTCTTAATTTGTTGACCAGGTGGCGCTGCAATTTTTTACTAATTTTTTGTGAATTTTTGTGTGTTCTAGCTATTTTCGACTTCTTCTCCAGAACCGTTACTCAGATTAAGCTGAAACGTGGTGGATATGTTCCTTGTAGTAGGGTCAAACAAAGATGTTCACTATGTGGGAATGCTGCAGATTCCTGATTTTTAACGATTTTTTCCATTCGGGTACTTATCGGTCAATACAGCTTTCCTATTGATTACTATGGAAGTCAATGAGCATTCTAATGCTAATTCACATTTTCGACTTCTTCTCCAAAACGGTCATCCAGATTAACTTCAAACTTGGTGGGGATGTACTTTGGGTGGGTGTCTACCAGGTTTGTTCCAATGGTCATGTTCCAATAAATTTTGTTTTTTTTTATGATTTTTTTTTTTTTCAAAAATCTCTACAGAAATTTTAACATGGGAATTTCTTGTAATGGTTATAACTTAAATAATTTTGGCCAGATTTACTTCAAACTTGGTGGGGATGCGCCTTGGGTGGATCTCTACCAAGTGTGTTCAAATGGTCATGCTCTATTGATTTTTGGAATTTTTATGAATTTTTGGGGTTTTTTGGGGGCAAACCTTAAAAACTCTTCACCTCTGAAACTGCTCACCCAATTGCTTTGATATTGTTCATAGACACTCCCAGGGACACATAGTTCCCAATTAGTTCACCAGGTGGCACTGCAATTTTTTCTATTTTTTTTTTTTTTTTTTTTTTTTTAATGAATTATTTTATGTGGTTTTGTTATTTTTCACTTGTTCTCAGAACTGTCACTCAGTTTAAAGTGAAATGCAATGGATATGTTCTTGTGGAAGGGTCAAACAAAGTTGTTTACTAGGTGGCACTGCTTTAGATTCCTGATTTTTAAGTATTTTCAACTCGGGTACTTATCGATCAATGCAGCTTTCCTATTGATTACTGTGTAAGTCAATTGGCATTCTAGTGCTAATTCACAGGACAACTGACACAAAAATTACTGTTTACTTGATAACTTGAGATATGTTTTGAGTTAGTGCTGTGATGCTGCACATATTAATGTTTTTGTATGAAGGTCATGCTCAGACAGTACATGAATGACTTTGAATTCGTTTCTGGGGTCACAGTGCAACATACATGAATTTTACTCTTTATTGTTACTTGAGAACTACTTGAACCTTCATGTTGCATATGTTAGTGTTCTATTATAATGGTCAGACTTACTCAGAACATGGGTGACCTTGATCCTTTCCCAAGTTCACAGATCTGCAAGTGTGATGAATGTCAAGATCAGCTGAGCATGGGCTGTTCACACAGCCCTCTTGTCCTATTGATTACTATGGAATTCAATGAGCATTCTAATGCTAATTCACATTTTCGACTTCTTCTCCAAAACCGTCATACAGATTAACTTCAAACTTGGTGGCAATGTACCTTGGGTGGGTTTCTGCCAGGTTTGTTCAAGTGGTCATGGTCCAGTGATTTTTTGATTTTTAATGATTTTTTGGTTCTTTTTTGGGAAAATTTTAAAAAATCTCTGAAGAAACCGCTCACCCAATTCCTTTGATATCAGACAGGAACACTCCCTGGTACTCCTAGTTCTTAATTTGTTCACCAGGTGGCGCTGCAATTTTTAAAAAGAAATTTTAATGAATTTTTGTGTGTTATAGCTATTTTCTACTTCTTCTCCAGAACCGTCACTAAGATTAAGATGAAACATGGTGGATATATTCCTTGTAGAAGGGTCAAACAAAGTTGTTCTCTATGTGGGAATGCTGCAGATTCCTGATTTTTAACAATTTTTTCAATTCAGGTACTTATCGGTAAATGCAGCTTTCCTATTGATTACTGTGGAAGCGAATGAGCATTCTAATGCTAGTTCACATTTTCTACTTTTTCTCCAAAACCGTCATCCAGATTAACTTCAAACTTAGTGGCAATGTACCTTGGGTGGGTTTCTGCCAGGTTTGTTCAAATGGTCACAGTCCAGTGATTTTTTTATTTTGAATGATGTTTTTGTTCTTTTTTTTTGACAATTCTTAAAAAAAATTTTTCTGCGAAAACACTTACCCAATTGCTTTGATATCAGACAGGAACACTCCCTGGTACTCCTAGTTCTTAATTTGTTCACCAGGTGGCGCTGCAATTTTTTTTCTAATTTTTTTTCAAATTTTTGTGTGTTATAGCTATTTTCGATATCTTCTCCATAACCGTCACTCAGATTAAGATGAAACATGGTGGCTATGTTCCTTGTGGAAGGGTCAAACAAAGTTATACACTATGTGGGAATGATGCAGATGCTTGATTTTTAACGATTTTTCAATTCGGGTACTTATCAGTCAATGCAGCTTTCCTATTGATCACTATAGAAGTGAATGAGCATTCTAATGCTAATTCAAATTTTTGACTTCTCTAAAACCGTCATACAGATTAACTTCAAACTTGGTGGCAATGTACCATGGGTGGGCTTCTGCCAGGTTTAATCAAGTGGTCATGGTCCAGTGATTTTTGGATTTTTAATGATTTTTTGGTTCTTCTTTGGGAAAATTGAAAAAAATCATCTTCTCTGAAACCGCTCACCCAATTCCTTTGATATCACACAGGAACACTCCCTGGTACTCCTTGTTCTTAATTTGTTCACCAGATGGCCCTGCAATTTTTTCCTATTTTTTTCCGAATT
The DNA here is from genome assembly GCA_964020975.1 of Hermodice carunculata. NCBI lineage: Eukaryota > Metazoa > Annelida > Polychaeta > Eunicida > Amphinomidae > Hermodice > Hermodice carunculata. The sequence continues at coordinate 28,995,477 of OZ026619.1, forward strand.
TTTGTGTGTTGTAGCTATTTTCGATTTCTTCTCCATAACCGTCAATAAGATTAAGATGAAACATGGTGGATATATTCCTTGTAGAAGGGTCAAACAAAGTTGATCTCTATGTGGGAATGCTGCAGATTCCTGATTTTTAACAATTTTTTCAATTCAGGTACTTATCGGTAAATGCAGCTTTCCTATTGATTACTGTGGAAGCGAACGAGCATTCTAATGCTAGTTCACATTTTCGACTTCTTCTCCAAAACCATCGTCTAGATTAACTTCAAACTTGGTGGCAATGTGCCTTGGGTGGGCTTCTGCCAGGTTTAATCAAGTGGTCATGGTCCAATGATTTTTGGATTTTTAATGATTTTTTGGTTCTTCTTTGGGAAGATTGAAAAAAATCTTCTTCTCCCAAACTGCCCACCCAATTCCTTTGATATCAGACAAGAACACTCCCTGGTACTCCTAGTTCTTAATTTGTTCACCAGGTGGTGCTGCAATTTTTTTTCTATTTTTTTCCGAATTTTTGTGTGTTGTAGCTATTTTGGATTTCTTCTCCATAACCGTCACTCAGATTAAAATGAAACATGGTGGCTATGTTCCTTGTGGAAGGGTCAAACAAAGTTATACACTATGTGGGAATGATGCAGATGCTTGATTTTTAACGATTTTTCAATTCGGGTACTTATCAGTCAATGCAGCTTTCCTATTGATCACTATAGAAGTGAATGAGCATTCTAATGCTAATTCACATTTTTGACTTCTCTAAAACCGTCATACAGATTAACTTCAAACTTGGTGGCAATGTACCATGGGTGGGCTTCTGCCAGGTTTAATCAAGTGGTCATGGTCCAGTGATTTTTGGATTTTTAATGATTTTTTGGTTCTTCTTTGGGAAAATTGAAAAAAATCATCTTCTCTGAAACCGCTCACCCAATTCCTTTGATATCACACAGGAACACTCCCTGGTACTCCTTGTTCTTAATTTGTTCACCAGATGGCCCTGCAATTTTTTCCTATTTTTTTCCGAATTTTTGTGTGTTGTAGCTATTTTCGATTTCTTCTCCATAACCGTCACTAAGATTAAGATGAAACATGGTGGATATATTCCTTGTAGAAGGGTCAAACAAAGTTGATCTCTATGTGGGAATGCTGCAGATTCCTGATTTTTAACAATTTTTTCAATTCAGGTACTTATCGGTAAATGCAGCTTTCCTATTGATTACTGTGGAAGCGAACGAGCATTCTAATGCTAGTTCACATTTTCGACTTCTTCTCCAAAACCATCGTCTAGATTAACTTCAAACTTGGTGGCAATGTGCCTTGGGTGGGCTTCTGCCAGGTTTAATCAAGTGGTCATGGTCCAATGATTTTTGGATTTTTAATGATTTTTTGGTTCTTCTTTGGGAAGATTGAAAAAAATCTTCTTCTCCCAAACTGCCCACCCAATTCCTTTGACATCAGACAAGAACACTCCCTGGTACTCCTAGTTCTTAATTTGTTCACCAGGTGGTGCTGCAATTTTTTTTCTATTTTTTTCCGAATTTTTGTGTGTTGTAGCTATTTTGGATTTCTTCTCCATAACCGTCACTCAGATTAAAATGAAACATGGTGGCTATGTTCCTTGTGGAAGGGTCAAACAAAGTTATACACTATGTGGGAATGATGCAGATGCTTGATTTTTAACGATTTTTCAATTCGGGTACTTATCAGTCAATGCAGCTTTCCTATTGATCACTATAGAAGTGAATGAGCATTCTAATGCTAATTCACATTTTTGACTTCTCTAAAACCGTCATACAGATTAACTTCAAACTTGGTGGCAATGTACCATGGGTGGGCTTCTGCCAGGTTTAATCAAGTGGTCATGGTCCAGTGATTTTTGGATTTTTAATGATTTTTTGGTTCTTCTTTGGGAAAATTGAAAAAAATCATCTTCTCTGAAACCGCTCACCCAATTCCTTTGATATCACACAGGAACACTCCCTGGTACTCCTTGTTCTTAATTTGTTCACCAGATGGCCCTGCAATTTTTTCCTATTTTTTTCCGAATTTTTGTGTGTTGTAGCTATTTTCGATTTCTTCTCCATAACCGTCAATAAGATTAAGATGAAACATGGTGGATATATTCCTTGTAGAAGGGTCAAACAAAGTTGATCTCTATGTGGGAATGCTGCAGATTCCTGATTTTTAACAATTTTTTCAATTCAGGTACTTATCGGTAAATGCAGCTTTCCTATTGATTACTGTGGAAGCGAACGAGCATTCTAATGCTAGTTCACATTTTCGACTTCTTCTCCAAAACCATCGTCTAGATTAACTTCAAACTTGGTGGCAATGTGCCTTGGGTGGGCTTCTGCCAGGTTTAATCAAGTGGTCATGGTCCAATGATTTTTGGATTTTTAATGATTTTTTGGTTCTTCTTTGGGAAGATTGAAAAAAATCTTCTTCTCCCAAACTGCCCACCCAATTCCTTTGATATCAGACAAGAACACTCCCTGGTACTCCTAGTTCTTAATTTGTTCACCAGGTGGTGCTGCAATTTTTTTTCTATTTTTTTCCGAATTTTTGTGTGTTGTAGCTATTTTGGATTTCTTCTCCATAACCGTCACTCAGATTAAAATGAAACATGGTGGCTATGTTCCTTGTGGAAGGGTCAAACAAAGTTATACACTATGTGGGAATAATGCAGATGCTTGATTTTTAACGATTTTTCAATTCGGGTAATTATCGGTCAATGCAGTTTTCCTATTGATTACTGGGGAAGCGAATGAGCATTCTAATGCTAGTTCACATTTTCGACTTCTTCTCCAAAACCGTCATCCAGATTAACTTCAAACTTAGTGGCAATGTACCTTGGGTGGGTTTCTGCCAGGTTTGTTCAAATGGTCACAGTCCAGTGATTTTTTTATTTTTAATGATGTTTTTGTTCTTTTTTTTTGACAATTCTTAAAAAAAATTTTTGTGCGAAAACACTTACCCAGTTGCTTTGATATTAGACAGGAACACTCCCTGGTACTCCTAGTTCTTAATTTGTTCACCAGGTGGCGCTGCAATTTTTTTTCTAATTTTTTCCGAATTTTTGTGTGTTATAGCTATTTTCGATTTCTTCTCCATAACTGTCACTCAGATTAAGATGAAACATGGTGGCTATGTTCCTTGTGGAAGGGTCAAACAAAGTTATACACTATGTGGGAATGATGCAGATGCTTGATTTTTAACGATTGTTCAATTCGGGTACTTATCGGTCAATGCAGTTTTCGTATTGATTACTGTGGATGTAAAAGAACATTCTAATGCTAGTTCACATTTTCGACTTCTTCTCCAAAACCGTCATCCAGATTAACTTCAAACTTGGTGGCAATGTACCTTGGGTGGGCTTCTGCCAGGTTTAATCAAGTGGTCATGGTCCAGTGATTTTTGGATTTTTAATGATTTTTTGGTTCTTCTTTGGGAAGATTGAAAAAAATCTTCTTCTCCCAAACTGCCCACCCAATTCCTTTGATATCAGACAAGAACACTCCCTGGTAATCCTAGTTCTTAATTTGTTCACCAGGTGGTGCTACATTTTTTTTCTATTTTTTTCCGAATTTTTGTGTGTTGTAGCGATTTTCGATTTCTTCTCCATAACCGTCACTCAGATTAAGATGAAACATGGTGGCTATGTTCCTTGTGGAAGGGTCAAACAAAGTTGTACACTATGTGGGAATAATGCAGATGCTTGATTTTTAACGATTTTTCAATTCTGGTATTTATCGGTCAATGCAGTTTTCCTATTGATTACTATGGAATTCAATAAGCATCCTAATGCTAATTCACATTTTCGACTTCTTCTCCAAAACCGTCATACAGATTAACTTCAAACTTGGTGGCAATGTACCTTGGGTGGGTTTCTGCCAGGTTTGTTCAAGTAGTCATGGTCCAGTGATTTTTTGATTTTTAATGATTTTTTGGTTCTTTTTGGGGAAAATCTTAAAAAATCTTCTCCGAAACGGCTCACCCAATTCCTTTGATATCACACAGGAACACTCCTTGGTACTCCTAGTTCTTAATTTGTTCACCAGGTGGCGCTGCAATTTTTTCCTGATTTTTACCTCAGCTGACTTGTCAGTCAGCTGAGGTTTTTTGAGGGTCTGTCGTCCTTCGTCCGTCCGTCGTCCGTCCGTCGTCCGTCAGTCCGTCCGTCCACAATTCACATTTTCGACTTCTTCTCAAAAACCATCAGCCAGATTCACTTCAAACTTGGTGGAGGTATGCCTTGGGTGGGTCTCTACCAAGTTTGTTCAAATGGTCACGGTCCAGTGATTTTTGGATTTTTAATGATTTTTTTTCGTCTTTTTTGGGTAAATCTTAATAAATCTTCTTCTCCGAAACTGCTCACCCAATTGCTTCGATATCACACAGGAACACTCCCTTGTACTCTTAGTTCTTAATTTGTTCACCAGGTGGTGCTGCAATTTTTTCCTAATTTTTTATGAATTTTTGTGTGTTATAGCTATTTTCGACTTCTTCTCCATAACCGCCACTCAGATTAAGATGAAACATGGTGGCTATGTTCCTTGTGGAAGGTTCAAACAAAGTTGTTCACTATGTGGGAATGCTGCAGATTCCTGTTTTTTAAAGATTTTTTCCATTCGGGTACTTATCGGTCAATGCAGCTTTCCCATTGATTACTATGGAAGTCAATGAGCTTTCTAATGCTACTTCACATTTTTTACTTCTTCTCCAAAACCGTCATCCAGATTAACTTCAAACTTGGTGGCAATGTACCTTAGGTGGGTTTCTACCAATTTTGTTCACGTGGTCATGCTCCAGTGATTTTTGGATTTTTAATGAATTTTTTTGTTTTTTTTGGACAAATCTTAAAAAATCTTCTTCCCCGAAATTGCTTACCGAAATGCTTTGATATCACACAGGAAGACATCTAGGGACTCTTTGTTGTTAATTTGTTCACCAGGTGGCGCTGCAGTTTTTTTTTTGTATTTTTTTTTTGCGAATTTTTGTGTGTTATAGATATTTTCGACTTTTTCTCCAGAACCGTCACTCAGATTAAGCTTACACGTGGTGGATATATTCCTAATGGAAGGGCCAAACAAAGTTGTTCACTATGTGGGAATGCTGCGGATTCCTGATTTTTAATGATTTTTTCAAGCCGGCTCCTTTGGGGTAAATGCACCTTTCCTATTGATTAACATGTCAGTCAATGGGCATTCTAATGCTAATTTACATTTTCGACTTCTTCTCCAAATCCATCATCCAGATTTACTTCAAACTTGGTGGCAATGTACCTTGGGTGGGTGTCTACCAGGTTTGTTCCAATGGTCATGTTCCAATGAATTTGGATTTTTTATTTTTTTTCAAAAATCTCTACAAAAGTTTTAATAGGAAAACTTAACATGAGAATTTCTTGTAATGGTCATAACTTTAATAATATTCACCAGATTTACTTCAAACTTGGTGATGATGTGCCTTAGGGGGATCTCTACCAATTTTGTTCAAATGGTCACGCTCTATTGATTTTTGGATTTTTTATGAGTTTTTTTTTTTTGGGGGGGGGGGGGCAAACCTTGAAAATTTTTCTCCTCTGAAACAGCTCACCCAATTGCTTTGATATCGTACATAGACACTACTGGGGACACCTAATTCCCAATTTGTTCACCAGGTGGCGCTGCAATTTTTTTTAATGATTTTTTTGTATGGTTTTTCCTGTTTTTCACTTGTTCTCAGAACCATCCCTCAGATTAAGCTGAAATGTGATGGATATATTGTTGTGGAAGGGTCAAACAGTTGTTTACTAGGTGGCACTGCTTTGGATTCCTGATTTTTAAGGATTTTCAATTCGGGTACTTATGGTTCAATGCAGCTTTCCTATTGATTACTATGTAAGTCTATGGGCATTCTAATGCTTATTCACAGGACAACTGACACGAAACTTACTGTTTACTTGATAACTTGAGATCTGTTTTGAGTTAGCTGCACATGTTAATTATTCGGTATGACGGTCATGCTGAGACAGTACATGAATGACCTTGACCTCGTTTGTGGGGTCACAGTGCAACATACATGAATTTTACTCGTCATTATAACTTGAGAATTACTTGAACTTTGATGTTGCACATGTAGGTGTTCTTGTATAAAGGTCAGACTTACTCAGAACATGGTGTCCTTGATCCTTTCCCAAGTTCATAGAACTGCAAGTGTGATGAATGTCAAGATCAGCTGAGGCACGGGCTGTTCACACAGCCCTCTTGTTTATGAATTTTTGTGTGTTATAGCTATTTTCTACTTCTCCAGAACCGTCACTAAGATTAAGATGAAACATGGTGGATATATTCCTTGTAGAAGGGTCAAACAAAGTTGTTCTCTATGTGGGAATGATGCAGATTCCTGATTTTTAACAATTTTTTCAATTCAGGTACTTATCGGTAAATGCAGCTTTCCTATTGATTACTGTGGAAGCGAATGAGCATTCTAATGCTAGTTCACATTTTCGACTTTTTCTCCAAAACCGTCGTCCAGATTAACTTCAAACTAAGTGGCAATGTACCTTGGGTGGGTTTCTGCCAGGTTTGTTCAAATGGTCACAGTCCAGTGATTTTTTTATTTTGAATGATGTTTTTGTTCTTTTTTTTTGACAATTCTTAAAAAAAAATTTTCTGCGAAAACGCTTACCCAATTGCTTTGATATCAGACAGGAACACTCCCTGGTACTCCTAGCTCTTAATTTGTTCACCAGGTGGCGCTGCAATTTTTTTTCTAATTTTGTCTGAATTTTTGTGTGTTATAGCTATTTTCGATTTCTTCTCCATAACCGTCACTCAGATTAAGATGAAACATGGTGGCTATGTTCCTTTTGGAAGGGTCAAACAAAGTTATACACTATGTGGGAATAATGCAGATGCTTGATTTTTAACGATTGTTCAATTCGGGTACTTATCGGTCAATGCAGTTTTCCTATCGATTACTATGGAAGTAAAAGAGCATTCTAATGCTAGTTCACATTTTCGACTTCTTCTCCAAAACCATCGTCCAGATTAACTTCAAACTTGGTGGCAATGTGCCTTGGGTGGGCTTCTGCCAGGTTTAATCAAGTGGTCATGGTCCAGTGATTTTTGGATTTTTAATGATTTTTTGGTTCTTCTTTGGGAAAATTGAAAAAAATCATCTTCTCTGAAACCGCTCACCCAATTCCTTTGATGTCAGACAGGAACACTCCCTGGTACTCCTAGTTCTTAATTTGTTCACCAGGTGGCGCTGCAATTTTTTTTTCTATTTTTTTTCCGAATTTTTATGTGTTATAGCTATTTTCCATTTCTTCTCCATAACCGTCACTCAGATTAAGATGAAACATGGTGGCTATGTTCCTTGTGGAAGGGTCAAACAAAGTTGTACACTATGTGGGAATAATGCAGATGCTTGATTTTTAACGATTTTTCAATTCAGGTACTTATCGGTCAATGCAGTTTTCCTATTGATTACTATGGAATTCAATGAGCATTCTAATGCTAATTCACATTTTCGACTTCTTCTCCAAAACCGTCATACAGATTAACTTCAAACTTGGTGGCAATGTACCTTGGGTGGGTTTCTGCCAGGTTTGTTCAAGTGGTCATGGTCCAGTGATTTTTCGATTTTTAATGATTTTTTGGTTCTTTTTTGGGAAAATTTTAAAAAAATCTTCTCCGAAACCGCTCACCCAATTCCTTTGATATCACACAGGAACACTCCCTGGTACTCCTAGTTCTTAATTTGTTCACCAGGTGGCGCTGCAATTTTTTCCTAATTTTTTATGAATTTTTGTGTGTTATAGCTATTTTCTACTTCTTCTCCAGAACCGTCACTGCAGCTTTCCTATTGATCACTAAAGAAGTGAATGAGCATTCTAATGCTAATTCACATTTTTGACTTCTCTAAAACCGTCTTACAGATTAACTTGAAACTTGGTGGCAATGTACCCTGAGGGGGTTTCTACCAGGTTTGTACAAATAGTCATGCTTCAGTGATTTTTATATTTTTTTATGATTTTTTTTTCAAGAATCTTAACATAAGTTTTAATAGGAAAGTTTAACATAGGAATTTCTTGTTGTGGTTATATCTTAAATAATGTGGGCCAGATTTACTTCAAACTTGGTGGGGATGTGCCTTGTGTGGATCTCTACCAAGTTTGGTCAAATGGTCACGCTCAGTTGCTTTTTGGATTTTTTATGAATTTTTTTGTTCCTTTTTGGGGGCAATCATCCAATTGCTTTCATATCGTAAATAGACACTCTCAGGGACATCTAGTTCCAAATTTGTTCACCAGGTGCCGCTGCAATTTTTTTTGTAATTATTTTATGAATTTTTGTATGGTTTTGCTATTTTTCACTTGTTCTCCGAACCATCACTCAGATTAAACTGAAATGTGAGTAATGTTCTTGTGGAAGGGTCAAACAAAGTTGTTTACTAGGTGGCAATGCTTTGGAATCCTGATTTTTAAGGATTTTTAATTTGGGTACTTATGGGTCAGTGCAGCTTTCCTATTGATTACTATGTAAGTCAATGGGCATTTTAATGCTAATTCACAGGACAACTGACAGGGAATTTACTGTTTACTTGATAACTTGAGATCTGTTTTGAGTTAGTACTGTGATGCTGCACATGTTAATGTTTCTGTATGTAGGTCATGCTTAGACAGTACATGAATGACCTTGACCTCGTTTCTGGGGTCACAGTACAACATACATGAATTTTACTCTTCATTATAATTTGAGAACTACTTGAACCTTGATGTTAGTGTTCTTGTATAAAGGTAAGACTTACTCAGATCATGGGTGACCTTGATCCTTTCCCAAGTTCATAGAGCTGCAAGTGTGATGAATGTCATGATCAGCTGAGCATGGGCTGTTCACACAGCCCTCTTGTTTTTGTTCTTTTTTGGGGCAAATCTTTTTCTCCGAAACCACCCACCCAATTTCTTTGATATCCCACAGGGACACTTCCGGAGACTCCTAGTTCCTAATTGTTCAGCAGAGGGCGCTGCGATTTTTTTCTATTTTTTTATGAATTTTTGTACGTTTTTGCTATTTTCGACTTTTTCTCGAGAATCGTCACTCAGATTAAGCTGAAACTTAGTGTATATGTTCCTTGTAGAAAGGTCGAACAGATTTGTTCACTAGGTGGCACTGCTGTGGATTCCTGATTTTTAACGATTTTTTCAATTCAGGTACTTGTTGTTCAGTGCAACTTCTCTATCGATTACTATGCAAGTCAACGGACATTCTAATGCTAATTCACATTTTTAGTTCAGCCTACTAGTCAGTTAGCTGAGCTTTTTTGAGGGTCCGTTGTCCGTTCGTCAGTCGTTTTCCACAATTTACATTTTCGACTTCTTCTGAAAAACTGTCAGCCAGATTTACTTCAAACTTGGTGGGGATGTACCCTGGGTGAGTCGCTACCAGGTTTGTTCAAATTGTCACGCTTCATTGATTTTTGGATGTTTTATGAATTTTTTGTTCTTTTTTGGGGCAAATCTTAAAAAATCTTCTCTGAAACTGCGCACCAATTGCTTTGATTTTCCACAGGGACACTCCCGCAGACTCCTAGTTCTTAATTTGTTCACCAGAGGGCGCCGCAATTTTTTTCTATTTTTTAATGAATTTTTGTATGTTTTTGCTATTTTCGACTTCTTCTCGAGAACTGTCGCTCAGATTAAGCTGAAACTTGGTGTATATGTTCCTTGTAGAAGGGTCGAACAGATTTGTTCACTAGGTGGCACTGCTGTGGATTCCTGATTTTTAACGATTTTTCAATTCAGGTACTTGTTGGTCAGTGCAACTTTCCTATTGATTACTATGTAAGTCAAGGGACATTCTAATGCTTATTCACATTTTTAGCTCAGCCTACTAGTCAGTTAGCTGAGCTTTTTTGAGGGTCTGTTGTCCGTTCGTATGTCGTCGTCAACAATTTACATTTTCGATTTCTTCTGACAAACCGTCAGCCAGATTTACTTTAAACATGGTGGGGATGTACCCTGGGTGAGTCTCTACCAAGTTTGTTCAAATGGTCATGCTCAAGTGATTTTTGGATTTTTTATGAATTTTTTTGTTCTTTTTTGGGGCAAATCTTAAAATATCTTCTCCGAAACCACTCACCCAGTTGCTTTGATATCTCACAGGGACACTCCTAGGGACTCTTAGTTCAGAATTTGTTCACCAGGTGGTGCTGCAAATTTTTTCCAATTTTTTTATGATTTTGTGTGTTTTTGTTATTTTCGACTCCTTTTCCAGAACCATCACTCGGATTAAGCTGAAACTTGGTGGATATGTTCCTTGTAGAAGGGTCAAACAAAGTTGTTCAAAAGTTTGACTTAGTTCATTTTTTCATTCATTTTTTGAATAAAGTACAAAATTAAAAAAAAAATTTACGAAACCTGAACATGGAGATTTCTTGTAATGGAAACAACTTAGATAATTTTTGCCATATTTATGTCACACTTTGTAGAAATGTACCTTTGGGTAGGTCTCTACATATGTTATTCAAATGGCCACACTGCATTGATTTTTGCATAAATTTTTTGGTAATTTTTTTGAAATAAGCAAATGCATGTCAGCTGAGCACAGGATCATCATGATCCTCTTGTTTGAAAGTCAAAATACAAATTGCATATGTCATTGGTAATTAAGGGGTACAAACTATACATATAAGTGAGCTTGGGTTATTAAATTGATAAAAAATACATGTATGCATTATACAGGGGTATTGATACTTTATACTCGATGATTGACCTATAATCCAATTTTTAAAGGTCACTGATGCAACAAAAGTGAAAAGAACTTACAGACATTGCTAGGGTTCTTAATTTGTCATGGAACTTGTAATTTGGTGAAAATGTTGGGGTGGCAAAGTATTATGATACTTGTGGTGCCACCTATAAGTCAATGCAAAATATCAGGAAATGTCTTTTGAGATGAGTATATTCTTTATCATCAGAAAGAATGGGATTGATGATTCCAGATGTACATGCATTATAAATGTAAACTTTGATTTTTTATATTACATAATCTGGGGGACCTTGATCTGTCCCAAAGTCACTGAGGACATAAAGTTAAGAGCTCCCTTATTGTTGTCTTAGCACATACAACAATTTATATCATAGGGATTTCACAAATATACTATGGTTACATGTCGAGCAAAGTGCCCTCTGATGGATAAGTCAGACACTAAAATCACAAGCTTTATATGTACCCATGTATACCATCAGTAATATTGTATAGAATGGAAATGACTTTTTGAATAATTATACCAGCAGTGTGATGAAACATGGAATTCATCATTATCTACAGAAATAAGGCTTATTTTACCAAATGTACGGCAAATGTGTGTCATGTAGAATTGAGGTACTGAGGACTCTCAACTCTGAATTGAAGATGTAGGTGCAACATAGCCATGGTGCCAGGAGAGCAATAGGCCCATGGGCTTCTTGTTTAACAGTTGATAGTTTTTATGACTTCACAGTTTTCATATTAATTTTTGGTAAAACCCACAGGTAGGGTACCAAACGGGGGGGGGGGGGGTACTTCCATGTAGGATTGTACTGGGTATGTGCCACGGGAGCAGCCCTGTTTTCATTACTCCCAGGATTAGAAAAGCCCCCCAAAATATACACAGCTGGATTAGGATAGGGGTAACAATTAGGATGCACCAATGCAGCACTCTTTTTAACACATTACAGGATTAAGAAAGGGTACCTTTTTACATATGGTGTAGAATTAAGATAGGGTATTGTATAAAAATGTCTGTGACACACACCCACCCTGATGTTGAGTATGTGCCCCCCCCCCCCCACCCCCGGGGGCTACCAAGTGCCCAACCTGTTCCAACTAAACCTGTCAACCTGGGCCATGTTGTTTTGATAGGTATATTCTGAAATCTTGTTCAAAGGGTTTGTCTTTAACGATGAAAATTAAAACCATGAAAGCAGATGTCACTTTACACTGGCCAGTTTACAAGGAAGGTGTTGATTCATTGATGCATTCATTTGTTTGTATATTCTTTCGTTCATTCATTCATTCATTCATTCATGTATGTATTTACTTTTTTAATGGCCATAAATACATTATGAGTATATTGGAAGGTTTCTCAAAAGGCCCTGGAAGGCTCCCTTTACACGGAGAGGCCCATCTCCCGGACACAAAAAAACAAAAACACCCCCCCCCCCCCAATTTGGGGGTCAAACAAGGACTCCACAAAGCTAGACCAATAAGGAATCGAAAATGAAATTCCACCGGCACAGTTTATGGGTAAATTAACCATTCCTCAATAGGGTCATGTTTTATTTTCATTATTTTTTATCAGAAAATACAGACTTAATGAAATCAGTAAATTGTATTTTGTTTACAAATCTATTTGATCTTCTATACAAGAGTTTATGTTGGTTTTTATGGATATAAGCATGAGGTTTACTGATATCAAGAAGGAGTACTCACCACAGGTCACTAAAGCTGGTTCCCACGCACTTTAGGTGCTTTGCCAGAGCCCCCATAAAAATTCCATGCATCCAGTGCCATCACCATGTTGCTGCATTGAACCCATCCAGGCCTTGTAGCGTGGCACTGCGCTCCTGCTGGTGATCATGCTTACTAGCGAGCATTCACAATTCAGTTCCTTACATTATATTGGACGGACCGAAAAGCGATGAAGGTTGGTTGGGAATTCTAGTGACCTATGATGAGTACTGTTTCTTAATAACAGTTTTACATTGAAAAACTTCATATCAAGGACGCAGTACAGCACCACAAGTCACTTAAGCTGACGTACCATCAGACTGGAGGAGGGAGGTACCTCCGAAGATTCCAGACCAAAAACTCCACACTTGAGAGCCAAGGCCCAGAGAACCATCCTGGATCCCTAGTGCATCCTCTCTAATTCCATTGAATTAGAAGGGCTGGGTGAGACACACCTAAGACCAGTTGGAAGTGGCTGTTGGGAAGTACTTCAGCGCCAACATCCAGGCCTCCGCTTCTACCAAGTCTCTTAGGTAGAAGGATGTAAAGGTATTAAGGAAGTGCCATCGAGGGGGGGGGGGGGGCTCAATATCCTCAATTGACGTATTGCATAATGCATCCCAGGAGGCAAGGAACACCCTAGTCTGAGAGAATCGACACGTGCCAGCTCTTCATCCTTGCTGACCACTTGGTAGGCCAAGGAAATCATTTTCCTTATCCATCCCCAGATGATGTTGGGCAGCAGAATCTGGGACTCCATTTACCTAGGAGGGAGAAACAAAGGATTCTGCCCAGCTCTATGAGCATGAGGTTATGCCCACTCAGATAGAACCAGAGTTTTCTAATGGGACAAAGGGCCCAATCTGGGTCAGACCTGGACATTGTTGCTGAGAGTGACTTAACCCCAAAAAACCTGTCAAGGCGGTTGAGGCGTCATACATCAACTTGTGTCTTGGACCCAAATTGCACACGAAGCCCCAGAAAAACATCCTTCCCATCAGCAGACCACCTGATGAGGGATCTATCCAAGGCATGTATCTCCCTGCGCCTAGGGCCTGTGGCTAGAGCTCAAAGGAAGACGTCTTGAAGGTAAGAATCTTAAGGTTGATGGAGCCGTATCTTTTGGCTCAAACAGAGGCTTAACAAGAGCCCGAAGCACCAGGGTAAGATCCCAGCAAGGCAGTAGATTGTGTTCTTGGTACAATCTGTGTAGGAGCTGTGAACAAGTCTGCAGGAAAAGGGTCTGTCCCTAAACTCTGTGCCCTGGTCTTAGGGGTAGCCACAATGGCAGACTTGTATCCTTCAACGGTGCAATCCTCGAAGTGCCCATCCTCTTACAGACTTGAAAGAAAGTCCACAGTCTGTTGGACTGACGCCTCCCAAGGCAAACAGTCCTTAGAAGTACACCAAGAAGCAAACTTGTTCTACGTCAAATCATAAATCTTCAAAGAAGACTGACCAAGCTTTTCCCAGGCAACTTCTGCAACCACTCCCTCAGAAAAGCTGGCTGAGGTAATGTTTTTTTTTTTTTTTCAATATCTTTTTTTATTGAACATCTCGCACATATATAGGTCCATGCATACAATTGTCAGTCGCATCAATATCAATGTACAAAATTATGGGAATCCTGATACAATTTTTGACCATCTTTTTTCAAATAAATGATGTTTACCTTGGGAATTTAATATGTGTTGTTCCACTGTTATTTTGCAGTTCAAATAATTAAAAAAAAACAACAAATGAAATTTGTTCTTTTTTACATAATTCTTTGTGGATGTAATATTTTGCAACCAGCAGACAATAATTTGAAGTATACCATGATGGTTTCTGATAAAAGCCAAAAATAACATCTTTAAGTAAAGTCATGGTTTCCTTTGGACTATATTTGTTGTACCAATCCTCAAAATATGACCAAAATACATTGACATATCTGCACTCCCAATATCTATGTATAATACTGTCTTTTTCTGCACACAAGTTACATAACTCCGAGTCTACAAGGCCCATTTTATGAAGTCAAGAATTTTGAACAACAAATCTATGTAAAATTTAAAACTGAAATGATTGCAATTTACTTTCCATAGTACATTTAAAAGAGAGACCAATATCTTTTCCCATTCTTGGTTTTCAAATTCAAACAGTTCACACCATTTATCTAAACAAGTAGGTACTTCTTTCATAGTATTTTCAATAAAACACCAGTAAAAATCTTTACAAGTTATATGTTTAATATTTTTTAATACACCATCTATCTTAAAATGTAAAGTAGAAGGGCCTTCTGTATGATGTATGACACTTGAATGCAGTTTTTGTTTCCATTCTCTAGGAATAGCAGATCTCAGTGAATTATACTCTAAAAAATTTATTTGAATGTCGAACTTAATTTGCAAAATTTCAGTATTCAAAAATTCTCCATCATTATCCAGTAAATCTCCAATGAACCTAATACCCTTACTATACCAATGTTTGTAAAATATTGTATTCCTGTCTACTGTAATAAAAGGATTAAACCATAAACATTCAAAACATATGTCCCTGGCAGAATTAGGGTGAAAAAAGTTTCGAAATTGTTCCATGCTGAGATTAGGTCATGATAAAATAAAGGCAAATTTAACTGTGATACATCAAAATGACACCTACTCAAGAACAAATATTTAATATCTATGTCTGGAATAAAAGACTGAAATACCTTTATCCACTTTGCATCATTATTATTGAAAATACGATTTACCCAATTAAGCTGCAAAGCAGTGACTTGTGTACTAAAGTGTATAATTATAAGGCCTCCATTTACAATTCTCTGATGCATAACTGCACTTTTAACCTTATGAGTTGAATCATCCCAAAGAAACTGGTAAATATAAGATTGCACAATTCTGACTAAATTTACATCAATATGCATTGTGGATATAGGGTACAGAAGCTTGGAGATGGCGAGACTTTTTAAAACTATATTTTTTCCAATAAGTGATAGTTTTCTTACTTTCCAGACTTTCAAAATTTCTTGAAATGACTGCAATTTTGTAGTGTAATTAAGCTGACTCATTTGATTTTCATCTTCATGAAAAGTGATACCCAGTGTAGAAAATTCGCCCTCACTCCAAAACACAGGTAAATCCCAGGCTTCATCAAACTTTTGTACCCCAAGCCAACAAACAACTGTTTTTTCTATATTACAACTCAATCCAGAAAAAAGTCCAAAATTATCTAATACTTTGAATAACAAATTTGCTGACTTTTGATCAGAAATGTAACAGGTTGTATCATCTGCTAGTTGCTTAATTTTTATCTCTTGGTCACCAAATTTTAACCCTTGAATATTTTTGTTAGACCTAATAATAATGGCTAAAGGTTCGACTGCTAAGACAAACAGAAACGGTGCAAGGGGACAACCCTGTCTTACACCTCGTGATATGGAGAAGAATTCAGAGAAATAACCGTTATTAATTACACAGCTTGAAGCTCCTTTATAAAGTACTTGTACCCATTGTCTGAAAATAGGCCCAAAATTAAACGCGTGAAGCACTGTATCTATGTAACTCCATTCAATAGTGTCAAAGGCCTTTTCAAAATCAATAAGGAGCAACAAACCAGATAGATTGTTGTTCTTATAATATTGTATAATATCTGAAAGAATTCTGATATTTTCACCAATAAATCTCCCCTTAATGTAGCCAACCTGGTCTTCATGGACGAGATATGACAAACATTTCTGAAGTCTCAAGGCTAAAACTTTTGCTAAAATCTTATAGTCATTATTCAATAAAGAAAGAGGTCTCCAGTTTTTTAATTCAGTACGAGATTTATCTTTTTTGGGTATTAATGAAATGATTCCTCTACATTGATCAATGGATAGTTTTTGTTTTTCAAATCCGTAATTTAAACTATTAACAACCATTTCATGAATATCACTCCAAAAAAATTTATAGAACTCGGCTGTGAAACCATCAGAACCAGGGCTTTTTCCATTCTTAAATAATTTCAAGGCACATAAACATTCTTGGTCACTTATAATATTATCCATAATTATTTTACCTATATCTTAAAGTTTAGACATCTCTGAGTTTTCTAATAATTCTTTTGCCACATTATACTGCATAAGTTGATCCCAATCCAGTTCTTTGGATGAATACAATTTCTTATAAAATAATACTTCTTCACATAATATATCTTTACTACCTGTAATTTCAACATTATTCTTAGTTAGTTTAGTAATACATTTGTTTTTATAATTTCTCTTCTCTAATCCTAGAAAATATTGAGTGTTTTTTTCACCAAGCTCTGTCCATCGTGCACGAGAACGAACCACCACGCCTTTTGTTTGTCGATCATTTATTTTGGTTAACTTGTCCTTAATTTCTGATGCCCTAATATGGTCGTCTTCTTGCAGTGTATCTTTAGAGAGTATATTATCTAATTTTTGTTGAAGTTCTTTTTCTTCTGCACGCTGCTGAAAGATTTTACGTTTTGCATATTTAATTGTCATACCTCTAATTTCGCACTTCACAGAATCCCAAAATAGTCCCTTGTCTTCCAAATCAATATATTTTAATTTACAATCCTGTATTAAATCTTTAACTTTCTGAACATACTCTATATCATTTAAAAAATTTGCATTGAATTTCCAAAACCCTGGTCCTCTGGTTTCAAAAAGATTGCCTTGGAGATGTAGTGATATAAGACTATGATCAGTTTTAACTGAAGGTTTAATTTTGTCATTCTGAACATAAGATAAAAAGGAAGAAATCAGCCAAAAGTCTAATCTACATTCAACAAGGGGGGTTTTCTGTTGCCAAGTGTATATCTTAGAATGCACTGAGAAGACAAGAACCACAAATGTCAGCTGAATTGACACATGTTAGTTCAGCAGCTAAATACATGGTAGAGATGTCAATTTTTGAAAAATACAAAACAGAGAGAAAAGATAAAGAAAATACAAAAAAGGGAAAAAACAAACATGAGGTCATGTGGGTATTTCAGCTTCAGCTGTCACATGGCCAAGCAAAATGGTGCAAAAAGACTTGAAAGAAAGTCCACAGTCTGTTGGACTGACGCCTCCCAAGGCAAACAGTCCTTAGAAGTACACCAAGAAGCAAACTTGTTCTACGTCAAATCATAAATCTTCAAAGAAGACTGACCAAGCTTTTCCCAGGCAACTTCTGCAACCACTCCCTTAGAAAAGCTGGCTGAGGTAATGTTCTTGGCGATAGTCACCAGATGTGAAGTCTGAGAAACTGCGGATTGCGGTGGAACCTGTTGGATCTTGGTTGCTTGAGCAGTTGAGGGAGAAGAGGCAGTGACTGGGGAGGCTCTACACTCAACTCCAGAAGATCCTAGGACCACCATTGGTCCTCCTGAGTCTTGTGAAGAGTGGGGTAAGAGGAAAAGCATACACCCACATTCCCTGACATGACATCAACATGGCGTCTGTTGCCCATGCCAACTTGAAGGGAAACGGGGACACAAAAGTGTTGATCTTGTAATTGTCCTTGCTGACGAAGAGATAGCTGTGCAGTTGACCCCAAAGGGGCCAGATCACTTTCTCCACTTGGGGTTTCAGAGACCACTTGGTCTGAATCACCTGTGATTGGCATGAAAGCAGGTTGGCCTTCACATTCAGGCAACCCAAAATGTGCCAACAGCAGAGCCTGATGCCATTCTGATAGCACCACAGCAGGATCAACTTGGCCAGAGAGAACAAACTTTTTGACCTGATACCTCCCTGTTTGTTGATGCATGCAACTGCTGTGCAGTTTTTTTAGATTACCAGGATGTATTTGTTCTCCAACTGTGACTAAAACTGGACAAAGGCGTGACAGATGGCTTCCAGTTCTAGCCATTTAATGGCAAACCACCTCCACTGAGGAAGCTGTTTGCCTGAAGCTGTCATACATTCCAAATGTGTTCCCCAGCTATGCAGGGAGGCATCAGTGAACAAACTCGACTCACCGTTGAAGGGCACCAAGGACTGCCCCAGCCTCACATTCACCCATCGAGACGACCAACTCATAATCAGCTGATTGTATGGTTGGATCTCAAGATGTCTCTTCCAAACCCAGCCATCTTAGAAGCTGAGCTGGATAGACCAATGATGAAGCCTTCCCAGAGAGACCTGAGAGTCCATGGACGTCGGCATCCCGATCAGACACATCCAGACTGATGCACTGACAGTGCTGATGCCCTCTTGAACTTTTTCAAGAGAGCTAAGAGTCTCTTCCATCTCTCCTCTGAAGGCCGACAAATGAAACGGACTGTCAAATCTGAATGCCCAAGAACATAAACTCCCTCAAGAGAGTCAGACTGGACTTTGAGAGAATCACTATAAGGCCTAACCTTGAACACAGATCTCCTATGAACTACATGTTGTTCAGAAGAAGGCCTTTGTCCTGAGACTGCAGGAGCCAAGCATCCAGATAAATGTGCAACCTGATCTCTTGTCAGTGCACAAATGCAGCCACCTCACCTATGACCCAAGTACGGATCAGCAGATGGCAGAGCTCAGAACTGGAAAGCCTTTCCATCGACCACAAAGCGCAGGAATTTCCCAGACTGTTGGGCCACAGAAATGTGGAAGTAGGCCTATGTGTCGTTCAGGTCTATCGAGGTTGCCCAGTTAACTTGTGGCTTGTCGCATCGCCTCCATGATGGTGGCTGGGGTCTCCATCTTGAAGTGCTGTTTGACAAGATAAACAGTTGAGAAGTGGAGTGGGACCTCCAGTGAATAACTGTGCTGGACAGTGTTTTGCACGAAAGCATCGTCTTTGATGTGATAGCATTGATCAGCAAAAGACACCAGTAAGCCGCTGACCGATCTTTGCTAAAAACAAGGGCAGGGATTGCAGACTGGTGGGCCTGAAAAGGTGTCGGGAGGGCAGCCACCGAGAGGAGCGCATTACAACGTTATTGGCTCCACCAGCGCAGCCTCAAGACTGCTTGAGGCCCGGCAGGGTCTCCATCAACGGCCTGGGGGAGGCTGGCACTACCTGGTCATCATGCGCCTCCTTGAGGACAGGTATCGCCAAACGCTCAGAACAGTCCAGGAAAGAGCAGCCTCTTTGACATTGTGTTGGTTTGATCGGCAAGTGTCAGAAACCTATAAGGTAAACTTGAAATTCCATGTCGATCTACAATAGTTTTGAAGATACGGAGCTTTTGACATTATCATTGTTCCTAATTGGCATAATTTTAGTTGCATCCATAATTACAATCGTATCCAAGAAAACCTCCCGACAAAATTTTGGCATAAAGAAGAGAAAGAAAGAAAAGAATGCTGGGAAAAACAAAATGTCTGAGCTAATCCAGACATAACTAGAAAAGAAGATTTGCATCAAAAACAAATCCACCTGTCTGCTTTAAAAGCTAAATTGGATGCTATTGTAGCAGAAACTGAACTTTTTGTCATATTCTATTTGATTGACAAGTGTCACAAAACTACATGTGCAAAATAGAATTTCATGTCAATGTACAATAGTCTTGAAGATATAGAGCTTTTAAAATGATAATTGCCCATAATTTGCAGAATTTTGAACACCGTGACAAAGCCAAACAATATGCTCGATTTGATTAGGTTTGTCACCTTGCCAAGTTTGGTGTTTCTTGGACAAAAGTATCCAAGAAAAGCTCTGGACAAAATGTCAGCATAAAGAATAAGGAAGGAAGAAAGAATCCCGGGAAAAACAAAATGCCCAGATTCACACACCCAGACATAACGGAAAGAAAATTTGTCCGTGTGTTTTCAAAGCTTAATTGGACGCTACTGTAGCACAAACCTACATGTAAGAATTTTAAGGAATGACGGACAACTATATACCTCATTTTACTTGTTCAAGTGAACCTAGTTAGCATAAGTGAAAATTGTACAACTTTTTGTTTGTGGTCCATTGGATGCGCTTAGAGCACAAGCCCGTGAATTAAAATTTGAATGGCCCCTCTGTCTTTAATAATGTTTAAGATATACAATATGAATTGTTCAAGTGCCCCAAATGGGCATAAATGGAAATTCTACAACTTCTGTTTGTGGTTCATTGGATGCGCCTACATCACAAACCTATGAAAAGTAGTCGGTATGATACCTCTATCTTTGATACTTTTGAGGATTTTAAACATACAAATATTCTAACGACCCTAATTAAAAAAGAAAAAAAAAACAAAAAACAAAAATTGAGATTGTAATTGCCCCTGATTTGCATAAAATACATATGGCAAACAAGGTACACAACTTCACTAATAAGTCAAATACCATGATAAGTTTGGTGCTTTTGCGAACAAAAGTGTCCGAGAACTCCAAGCGAAATTGACTGTTAAGAGAGAGAGAGAGAGAGAGAGAGAGAGAGAGAGAGAGAGGGAGGGAGGGAGGGAGGGAAAGAAGGAGGGAGAGGGGGAGGGAAGCAAGGAAACAAAGAAAGAAAACCCAGAAAACATTTGCTCAAAAACAAATTGGCGCGCTTTCAAAGGTTAGTTGGATGCCAATGTACCACGCAACTAAGACTATAAGGCATGGCGGACGTGTTTACCTCATTTAACTTGTTCAAGTGTCCTTAATATAAATCAAAGTTGTAAAACTTTTGCTTGTGGTCCATTGGGTACCCCCAGAGCACAAGCCTATAAATTAAACTTTGAATGGCACCGATCTACCTTTGACAAATATGACATTCAACATTTAAACTTTTCAAGTGTCCCTAATCTGCATAAATTAAACTTTTACAACTTTTGGTTGTGATTCATTTGATGCGCCTCCAGTGCAAACCTATGAATTAAAGTTTGCATGGTACCTCAAGCTTTCCAGCTTGGGTATTGAAACCCTCCCCTGCCCCAAACTTTCTTCCATTAAAGATCAAACATTTTGCAGCTGTAGAAAACAAACTAACAGAAGTTACAATATTAATGAAATTTGTGTTGTGGGAATTTATGGCTACTTCACTGCTAGAAAACTCTCCTACTCTGGGGTGATCAGGCGTGTTTTGTGTAGAATTGAGATTGGGTCACCTTTTGATTTTCCCTGTCGACAATTTTCGATCGTGGCATGGCAATGCAGGCGGCAGCTTCTTGAGTCGTTGATGCCGACATTTTAGTTTCATGATCAATGTAAGTGTAATCTGCTGTCATTGTGTTGCATATACAATGTTGTTTATTGTGTCCCACGTTGTCATACTCATTTTTGTATTTGAAGCATCGATGCTCCCGTTGTGAAGGGGTAATGATGACAATGATGATGATGATTATTATTATTATCATTATTATTATTATTATTATTATTATTAGTAGTAGTAGTAGTAGTAGTAGTAGTAGTAGTAGTAGTAGTAGTAGTAGTAGTAGTAGTAGTAGTAGAAGTAGTAGCAGTAGTGTTACAATGTATCACTATTTGTCAAAAATCAGGAAATGCTAGCAGAACTAGTCATGCTGGTTTATGCAGTAAACAAACTTAGTGAAAACAAAAAACAAAAAACAAAACAAAACAAAACAAAAAAACAAAAAACAAAAAAACAAACAAGCAAAAAAAGAATTGAGATAAGAATACCAAAACACACCAATTCGTAAAGAAAAGAATAAGAGAACAGGAGGACTGACATATCAGTGTCCGCTGACCTTGCGTGCACAGGCCCGTAACCAGGTGGGGTTCGAGGGGCTCAATCGAACCCCCCTTTTCAAACGAACCCCCCTTTTTGTCAAACGAACCCCCCCCCCCAAGTAACATTGTGAAACTTATTTAAAGCCAGCCACCTAGTACACAGGTGCAGTGAATGTTGATCATTGGCGCCCTTTTAATATCGCCGCTTTGCCTCATAGATATTTATCATTTAAAACGTCATATTCTTCAAAATAAAATATACTCACAATTGTGGAGCTCGTTTGTCATGTTTTAAATAATTTCTGAGCTTTCACTTGAAGCTACGCTGTCCTTTTGAATGGTAAAACGTTTAACTCTTTCAGGTTCATCCCCATATTCAAGACTGAGTCAACAGCTATATAGTGCACTTTGCATGACACAAACTTGAAAACTGTTGATCCAGTCTCGTTGTGCATTACATGATTAAAAGCCCTGCGGAAAGCTGTTGACTTAGCCTATATTATTTTTCAAAAATTAAATCTAGACATAGGTCTAGCATAGTATACATATATCATATTAAAGAGTACTAGCTCTATGAACGATTTGATATATGTGCCTATTTAATATGTTGGTCTTATATAGCCATTAGATATACATGATGGATCTCATTGAAATGCTCAAATATCACTGGATGTATTCGTTGGAAAGGTCTTTTCACGAGGAATACAAATATGAAATTGTTATATTGATATTGTATCATCACAGAGGGTCCGTATATATACGGACTCAGGCTGCAAAGTGTTAACTTGATTCTTCATGATGAAAGGCATAGCCTCTTTTCTTTATGATGGAAGCCATAACTCATTTCTTCATGGTGGAAGCCACAACTATTGTGTTAATTTGAGAAAAACTTAGGAAAAAATTCTCTTCAAAAGCTGTCCTCGGTACATGTGACAGCAATGTGATTGTCACTGAGTGTGAAATGTATCTCAAAATTCACAAGGCAGTCTAGGACACACAAAAGTACATATTCATATTGATAATATATATAGTATTATACTTTATTTATCTAAAGGGATAGTCTATCTCATCAGAATTATAATGAACTAGCCGTATACCCGTGAAAATCACGGGTTTTTTGAAAGAAAGATCAACCGTTTTGATAACATTCATTGTAATGTAGGCTGATTCACTGGGAAATAAAGACAAAAAATAAAATCTTTGATAGTAGTAGGGGTAATCATTATTATAGCGTTCAAACAAATACAAAATTACACGTGGGCCTACAGGTAGATCTATATTAAGAATCACTCATTTCAAGATTTCATGGAAGACTGTATTTCAAAGTTGTGCAACCAAATAATATTGATTTTGATTATTTTTAATATTAAGTCCTTGTAATCGCTCCCACTGTAGGCCTACATGGAAAATGGAAAGCTGAAAGTAGTGTTTTCCCGCATTTTTTACCAAAGTCAGATTGCGTGGGGGGGGGGGGGGGGGGGGTCTTTCTGTTATGTCGGGCTAAGGCCTGCACGTCAGACGGCTAAAAATGCGTTTTCGGCTAGTGTTCACGTTTACTGTTTTCAAGTGGAATTTCAAAAATTATTTAGAAGCATAGGCCTATATATAACATAGACCTGCATGTAGGCCCTACAACTGACCTTTACATAGGTCCTACATTTTCATCAAACAAAATGCAAATAAATTGAATTTGTCAATGAAACCAAGTAATGAAAGATAGTTATTAATGTTGCACTTAAAAAAACTAACTTTATGCAAGAAAATGTATATTATGTGGACAATGATCGGCTATGCACGCAAATTCAGTAGACTTGTAGAGCTCCAGGGCCTAGTGCCTATGTAGGCCTAGGCTTACATGTAGAAGTCAGAAACAACTCGCAGCGATGAACGCTAGGTGGCTCTCTATCTACGTCGCTTGTCTTTATATAATGACGTCATTCAAAATACAAAAGATTTGCCCTAAAAATCGATTAATTGCCGATATTTATCGATTGGCCCAACGAAATGAAAAACGGTGAGAAAACCACGCTCAGGGGGCCCAGGGTAACACGTGGCCCGAATTTCAAGGCATTTCATCCTGTAGTTTTAAAGTTTTTCTATACAAAGCTGTGTATTATATATAGATATCGCTGAAGTAAATCACTTCAATATTTTTTGCCGTGAAATAAGCATATATGAAAGACAGAAAGTAAGGGCAAAACCCCCCTCAGATTGCAGGAAATGCTGTTTTTAGGGGTTCTTTTTGGAAAAATTTCCCGGGGGAGCATGCCCCCGGACCCCCCTAGCAGAGCTTCGCGCCTTCGGCGCTCGCCAATGTCACTTTATCATTGCAAAACGAACCCCCCTTTTCAAAAGGCTGGTTACGGGCCTGGTGCACAACATGATCTTATCCTAGTGACGTTAGGAATTAGGTCCAAGTCACCGTCATTCAAGACTAGCATGCACAAATAACAAAGCGCTGGCTCAACAGTAAAAACCTACATCATTTTTTCTCAAGTTATCAAGTGAACAGGAAAATCCATGAAAGATACTTTGTGACCTTGGCAATAAAGTCAAGGCCACTCATTTACTGTGAAATCTGACCCACAGAAAGGACCACCAGCATCATAGGCCTAGCTCACTAGTTCTCAATTAAGTGAACAGCAAGTGACCCAGTGAGATTGTTACTGATGTCAAGGTCACCCATCTAATCTGTAAGTCTAGTCCTCATGCCCAGAAGTATCCCGATGGAATTTCTTAGTGGTTTCGGAGAAACTAAATTGTTTTTAGAATTTTGCTCGCCATTAAAAAAAATGAATAAATGATAAGAAATCATTGGAGCAACCTCAGCAGAGACCTACTCAAGGTACATCCAAACCAAGTTTAAAGTGGATCTGGTTGAGGGTTTTGGAGAAAAAATATCGAAAATGTGAATTACAATTACTAAATCCATGGACTTTAATGAATTTCAGCCGAGTTGTCTCACAAAGTCAAAAACCAGGGATTCACAGCAGCACGACTTTAAACCTTCCACAAGCAATATTCCCTCCATGTTTCAGCATAATACGAGTGACGCTTTTGGAGAAGTCGAATATATAGAAAAAAACTCACAAATTCGTGAAACAGTATAAAATGAATGAACAAACAAACAGACAAATAAATAAAAAATAGAAACATTTGGAAACACTATTGATACCCAGATATCTACATGTCTGTGTTTGATGTTTAGCTCATATTTCGGGACTTTTCACACACTGTGGCTGGTCGTCAACAAAGAAAGTGGGATAAACTAGAACATAGATTTGTAACTAAAATATTTCAAAATTGTTTCGGTCCCTTTATCATTGTATTGCTTTCTTATTTAGTCACCAAAGTTTAATACGAGTGCGATTTGGTACAGCTCTGGTGAATTATCGGAAATAGGAACATATCAGAAACAGGGGAGTCAACAATACCTCTGAAACTTTTTTCTGCAAGAAACTGAATTTGCAGCATTCAATCATATGTGTTATTTTCATGATAATATAGAGTGTGAGTTTTCACCAATTTTGAACTAATGAACCAGTAAAATAACCAATGCTCTCCACTTATAACTTTTCAGGAAAAATATGCAGTTTTTAGCATAGTCATTTTCATGGTTTGTATTGCATTTTTAGTGATTTAAACTGGACCAGTGGCCATATATACTGTATTGACTATTGTAGGCCTAGTCTAAAAAAAATAAAAAACTTATGAATACCCTGCAGAGTAAAAGTAGGCAGACCTACTTAACTTTTTTTTTTTCTACCGGAAAGACTTTACAAATTACTTATCAGATATGTCGACTTTTGTACTAGCCCATGAACTGCTTTTTCATATCTCGATTAAAAGCCTTTCTGTGATAAGGGAGGGGCGATAAGGTTACATAGCTTTCCAGTGGCAGTGCCTTTCGAAGAGTTGTTTGGTGTGTGGCTGTGCTTGCTTGTGATGAGCGTTTGCAATCGAGCGCCCTCGGTATGCAATTTATTGAACTAAAAAATCGGAAGTCCTGTGACTAGTCACATGACATCTTTGACGTCATACATGTCTCTTTCCATGACACGAGACGACCGCAGAATGACTCTATAAAGTGACATATAGTTGAGACTCTCATCAGTAAGTATCAGCAAAATATTATCTCAATTCGCTCATATCTTTTCAACAAGAGTATGGTGCACACTGCCGGAAAAGAAATCAACATAATATACGTATAGATCATGGTGCAAAATGGAACCGTATCATGGAGACTTCTGTGGGGCAGGTGTTTTGAGTTTATGTTGTTGGTTTCTCGGGAGGTTTCAAAATTGAGATATGTTCATGTGATCATGAATGGGGGCGTTTCTGTCGTTCCGTGTTGTATGAAACATGATTTGATCAAATGCATGGTACAATATGCAGCGAATGGGACTGAAATCTTTGGATGCCGGTGTTGAATAAGAAACGCAAATAGACCGTTTCAGCAGTGGGTGGAGTATGGAGAGTGAGTGATAATAGGGAATTTTTTGGACGATTCTTCCAGGGCCCGATTTTGCGTGACAATTGACGTAACATGTGGAAGACAGATGACAAACAGACCCGTTAGGTCATTTGACAGTTGTAACTGCCTTTGGTTCAAAGTCTCAGGTTTCAGTTTTGTGAGTTACTCTAGATTTATTTAATGCAAAGGGTGTGTTTTAACAGGGCTTGAGTCTTGACATATGATAATTGAATTATTGACATAATATCTTGATATAGAGGTTGTTCTTTTTACAGCCAAAAATTTAGACAAGTAGCGGATTAAGCTCGAAGCGTTCACTGGTCCAGTCTGAGAATTTACTTGTCACGCCAGTAGAGCTTGCCTTAATATCAAGCCTGGTAAGTGCAGAAAACGTGATGATGAATTGAGGCTTATGACCCTGACAGTAAGTCTGAGGTCATATTTAAAAACAGATGAGTCACCTGTGGAAACAAAGACTAGTAAAGAAGATTTACTTTGCATAAGTCATGTTTTAAGCCTCGTTGGATAAGGCATTTTGAGGTGAATATGATTCACTGTAGAATTTTTGCAATATACAACTTGCAGAATGCCAAAGTGTAGGGTCACATGCACTAGATTTTAACAGTCAGTTTGGTCAGTACTTTTACATCAACACTCAACAGAAGGCAAATAGATCGGGTTAATGATGTCACAATGAATTTAATTTGGCTGTCATCAGCATCCATAAAGTTCTACTGCCAGCTTTCAAAGCCGGACTGCTTCAGTAACTTTTCAATATACAAGCTGTTCTGTGATACATACAGTATCATCAGCGTTGATGTCATATTGGTCATGGTTTCAATCAAAAGCTTTCAAAAGCTTATGTTGGAATAGCACCAAGTTCATAGTGGCATAGCCAAATTGAGATGAATCATTGTGCATGGTGATAGCATAATCTTTTATGAGTTAGTTTTTCTTTTTTTTGCAGAGGTTTGTACAACTGAAGAACAATGGATAGTTGACCTCACACTCGGTTGGAAATGAGGATGTCATTTGCACCAAAGATACAACAAGTTGGATGTAAATATTAGTTGAAGTTCTTCAGTTTTTTGCCAGATACCTTTGGGTGACTACATGTTCTTTATACTTGATCAGACGTGTTTGTTGTCTGAAAGACAAACTCACAGAACTTAACTGGAGAAGATTCAGGGTCCACAGCAGAAAATGGCGAATAAACTTTCTCAATCAAAACTGCTCAAGGTAGTGCTACTTGGCGATGGTGGTGTTGGAAAAAGCTCATTGATGAACCGCTTTGTTAGCAACAAGTTTGATGCCCAGTCATTTCACACGATTGGTGTTGAATTCTTAAATAAGGACATCACTGTGAGGGGGGAGAGTTTCACCCTACAAATATGGGACACAGCTGGACAGGAACGATTCAAAAGTTTAAGGACTCCTTTTTACCGTGGAGCAGACTGTTGTTTATTAACATATGGCGTAGATGACCTACAGAGTTTTAAAAACCTGGGCATGTGGAGAAAAGAGTTTTTATACTATGCTGATGTCCAAGATGCAGAGAACTTTCCATTTGTTGTGCTGGGAAATAAAGTGGATGTAGTTGAACGACAAGTCTCGCCAGAAGAAGCCAGGAGTTGGTGTCTTGCAAATGGTAAAATGCCATATTATGAAACTAGTGCAAAGGATGCAACTAATGTCGAGCCTGCATTTATTGCAGCTGTACAAAGAATAGTGGAACTTGAAAATGTCATAGATAATTCAAGGCACCACCATGCAGATACTGTGGACTTATCCAAGAAAGCTCAAAAAGGTGGCTGCTGTTAGTACCATGTTTTCCTTTGCACCATAATATGTTTGGAAGATGATGACACTTTATGTATACAAAATGTGATATATGTTCAACTGTAGCCAAAGTGTTGACAGTTCATTAAGCATTCCATAACGTGATGTGGAGAGTAAATTTGCTTCCATGAATTGTGTACATATGTACATCGTGTACCTGTTGTGTATATATACATGTATCCATGATATCAAAGTGAAATGTCCTGTCAGTGGATTCCTTTAGGAACTTTTCTGTTACTGATACACAAAAAAGTGTGTCTTTAGAGTTTGCCACAGCTGACTTCATTGGTTGATGGTTTCTGTTTAAACATTAAAATGTTAGAGGTCAAAGAGCCTGCTAATATTTACAGATCTATCCAAATATCAAATGAAAATATATTGATTGCTGAAACTTGTCATTCTGGTGAGTATGTGCATTGCCAACAAATGCATGCTGAATTGCAACAGCTGGCTATGTTGTGTGTGATCCAGGAACTGCATGAACTAATGATGAACATTTTTGATATCACTTCACCATATTCACAATATGACAGTACATTAGGTGCAGTGTGATTACATGCTTAATAAGATTACAGCATAACAGGCATTTTAATAGTTTTGGGTAAGTCATGAAAGTAAGTTGCCAAGTTGCACATTGTGTGATGTACTTCAGGTATTTAACCCACTTGACTTTAAATGGCCAGAAATTATGCAAGCTGTGAAATCATTGAATTTTAAAATCGTGGAACTCAGAGGGTTAAACTTACAGTAAAACCTGTTGTGAAAGGCAGGATCCCAGGGGTCAACAAAGTGTGGTCTCTCAAAATGGATGCTTTAAAAGAATATATGGCACAGTCCATTATTAAGGAAGTAGTCCCGTGGAACTGGGACTATTTTAACCATGTTTACATGTATTTACATTTGACTGTCTTAATGTTCATTGAATACAGTGAGTGCAATGTACGGTACCCAGGGTGTCAAAGCATGTAGGACAGATACTGCACATACCATGCATACATACATGACTCCATGCCATCTGATCCAGACAATACTCTTTTAACCAGTACATGTATTTGTATGTTTCATAAAAAGTTGAGATCAGTGCATGTACTTAGGGCTAGGCCTATACTTGTAATTAATCACTGTAATTTATGATTGTTGACCACAAATTGTAGTAGTTGTGTATTTTAGTCATGCTTTTGTGTGTGTATTCATCAAATCTCTGTCACATTGATCATAGGATGGGTTATCTTGTAAGTGAATGTACATGCAATACATGCAAGTGCTGAAAAGGAAACAAAATGAAATAAAAAGTGATGGCTTAACTAACTAGCTCTGCAGTGTGGTGTGAAACTAACTTATTGTCAGTATAAAATATGCATCAACCTATTTTGTGGACTAAAATATAATCTGGTGTAAGAAGGTGTCAATATGTATGCATAGCTCAAAACTTTGTGTGGAATTGTATGTTAATTCCTTTGGAGATTTCAAGGCAGATTTGAAGTGTTTCAGCAAGGTGACCATTATGCCTTAATTTGGAACATAATAGGGCATGCAATACATGTGGGGCAGTGGTATGTGTTTTGTACATATGTCTTTCATGTCTGTATTTGACTGCAAAAGTGGCTTGTGTAACGGCTGATTTTATTGCCTGCAAGATTTGTGTACACACGTCAAACACGTCAAAAAGTAGAGGGTAAATAATATGTGTGTGGCAATCTGACATATTTAGCATTGATTAAAACTAAAGCGCTAAAGTGGCATAAAATGTACATGTAGGTTTAAGACTACTGGGAAGTGATCTTGGACAAAAAGACACAAATACATATCTTTGCAGAGGGTATGACAGCAGAGTAACATTAATCCATGAATTTTGTTCAGTATTTTATCAACAACTTTTTAAGAAAGAAATGTGTTAAATCAGATGGTGACCTCATGTGTTTTGTCGTGAAGTTGTCTGCGTTACAGGGACAGATCTAGGCCTTTAAAAATTTGTAGCCAAATCAGGAAGTATAACAGACCAAACTTTTATATCATACTGAAATACATAAGCCATTTGGAAATTTCTGTGTCGAATGAATGAAACATAAGCATTTGGCTGATGACACGAGCAGTCCCTGACATTATGCAGTTTCCACAGCATGAACCCTGGGAATTGGTCACGTGCATAGTTGACATGTGACCCAGCTTTGTCTATATTGCATGATGGGAAGTGAAACTCAGAGAGAAAATGCAGTATGTACTGTAGGTCTGCCTGTATTGCATGCTAAATCATGTAAATCATGGGAACCTAGACATTATTGATAGGTCTCCTAAGCTAAAGGGCCTACGCCAAAGTGACTTGTCAAGCAAATAGCCCCCAGCTCCCAAGAGAGTGAAGGTTACTGTCTAGTGTGAACCCAGTCCAAAACAAAAAAAAAAGTCCAGTTGCCTTTACTCATATATGTTATGTACGTACAGTTAAGTCGGACAGAGACTGGGAAATACCTTTGAAGTGAGCTTTCATCTGCTAAGTATTTGTTTATGATTTGCCTGCTGTACACACCAGTCATTGTCCGCAGTGATTCACTCTTGTGAGTGTAGTATAGGTAGGATAGAACCTGGTATGTGTGGCAGGCAAGTCATATTTCCAGAAACAATACAAAGAAGCACAACAAACCATACTGTTGAAGAGGAAAATTTGATTATCTTCACTGTTGATAATTTGAAAGTCCATATTTATTCCATCCACTGAAATAATCCAACAGAAACAAAAACTGTTACTATGTTCACTTTTTTATACATTAAGAATCAAAAACTTAAATGTGATCAGTGCACATGTATTAGTATGAAGAGTATTTAGTTGTATGCGGTGTAGGGCTTACAGATTTGCATGTCCGATAGCCCTGGACAAGTAAAAATACAGTCAAGACCAAAGCAAAAAAAAAAAATTCAAGTGCACTCACTTGTCCCTGTGTTGAGAGACCACCAGGCAGTAGCATCCCAAAAGAGGTTAGATGATATGAAAAAAGATGAGAGCTACTGGGGACAAAAAAAATGTGGTCTTAACCCTTAAAGTGCTGATTTAAGATTGAGTCAACAGCTTTCCTGGGGGCACTTTGCGCGCATTGCGCGCAAAGTGCCCCCAGGAAAGCTGTTGACTAAGACTACTTTTTGCTTTAGACTAGGCTTGCTGGTATTTGAATAAAAGTTCTCTTCATCAGGAATTTGAATATCTTAACCATTCTATGTTTAACAGTAATGAGAAAACGGCTATAGCAGTGATTAGCACTTTAAGGGTTAAAAGGCAGTGGTGGTCTCTCAAAGGAGAAACTGATGTAGTCACACTTGGGACAATCACAGATTTAGCTTGTATATGAATAGGAATTAAATGGTCACTTAGAACTGGGCATTTGTAAAATATCAGCAGAACTTGGCCAAAGAACTTTCAATTTCAGAAGTCTCTCAGGCTTCAGGGATTTTGTTTGCGTGTTTGTTTGTTTTTTTTTTTTTCAATCCAAAATTCAGATAAGTGCATGCACCATCTGAAGTTTGTGGTACATGTATATGCTGTGTGGACTCCACACAAGTGCCAGAACGACTCATGTATTTGTGTATTGTACATCTGTTCCACACAGCACTGCTGAGTGTGTGCTAGTGTAGCCAATGAGAGGTCCAGAATAACTTACGTCGGAGTCCTGACAAAAAGAAACATGAATTGTCTCCACCCCGGCATACTCCAAGACCTAATCTGAGTCTGTCTGTAGACACAGATAATCTGACGAGTCTTGTCGCAAACATGTACATGTACTTTTAAAAAATATGACAGGATGGTTGGTTCAGACAAGCCTCTACTATACAGGTACATCGTACATGTACATACGCATGTTGGTACTAGCTGTAGCCAAAATAGCCAAATGCTGCTAAAACTTAATAGATGGTAAAAAGAAAGTAGTAAATGGCAATGAAGATTTTGCTAAAATTCTTTTTATGCACAAATTTGACAGATTGTTTGACTACCGATTTCAAGATCCTAGCTTTGGCCGGCTAGCCGAGACATACTCTTGCATTTGTTTGTTTGTTTGTTTTTGACTTACAGTAAGAATTTGAGTCAAAAGCTTACCCTGTGACTGACTTAAGAGCCATTTAAGGGCATTAGTAAGATACGGGCTTGTAAACTTACATTTTGAATTTATCCCATTCATGTGCATATTACATAAACAAAACTTATCTTATAATGCAGGGTTCATCCGTAAACAGTTGTAAATACTGATATGGTGGGTCCTTAGAGCACCAATAGAGCAAGTTCAGAAGTGGTCACTTAAGGCAGGTAGTCTCCCCATAGAGGTCAAGTAATGTGTAAAAGATAGCACAGCTGACCTGATAAATGGGATATTTAAATGGTCGGCAGAATTCATCGGAGCAGTCTCCAAAAGGAGGGAGTACTGTACACACAAAAGTGAAACAACAAACACACATGTATACCTAGATTTCCATGGCAGCTGCTCACATCCATTACCCTTTGGGTCAATATAGACAGACATATTATTAGTTATAAAGACATTTTATAAAAGTGTTCAAGTCAGTGGAATAATATTTCATGGGATCCCAATGAAAACTTTGTTCATGGGACCTAGCTCCAAATGTAAGTGAAATAATATTTCATGGATCCAATATATATATATATATATATATATATATATATATGTGACTGAAGTGTGAAGTGCCAGATGTGTGGGCAGGTTGAGCTGGAGATGTGTTGGGCCAACATGTTCTGGTTTCTAGCTGTCCAATCAATATGTAGGTAAACACATGATTAACCGTATATACATGTATTTCGTAAGGTACATTTATGCTCAAGCTGTTTGTGTCGTGATGGAACGTTACCTTCCAAAGATACGGAAATAAATGGGTTAAAGCTGACAATCAGATATTTGATCTCAAGTGATTGATTTTGACAGTCAAGAACAAAATAGTTACATGATGTAGTTTGGCTCAGCATATGCTGTTTGTGCCACGGGCGCCCTACTAAATAAAGTATGTACATGCATAGGGCCTTTTGAAGATAAGAGATTTAGCTGTTGAAGAAACCAGTCTCCTTCTTTTAGGATGAAATAAAAAGTTTGGCTCTCTTGACACCAAAATTTGAAGCCAATAATCATTTTATCATCGTGTGAAAAATCCTTGGTAATACACAGGTTAACTGCCACATGCTTACTCTATGTGGCTATTTTGTAATGGTTTTGTCAGTTTCATGCTGGAGTATGGAGAGCCCACCATTGACATGATTGAGGTCTGAGTAAAACAGTTAAAACCACCAGTGCCCCCAGTTGGACAGTGCAAGAGACAACATCACAGCTTCCTTATAAATCCCAGCAGGGTTTTATTTTGGTAACATGGGTGGAAAAAAGTTTTGAGTGACCCAAAATTCATAAACCTATCCAAAATCTTCATGCTTCATTTGTGTTTAAGGTTAACTAATACAGTGTGTAATAAATTCCAGTGCAAAGGCTGTGGAAGTTGTTGAAACTGCCCAAGGCTCCTCGTTCAGTATTCATACATTTGAAGCATCAGTATTACCTCAAGAATCTCTCATTGCTGCTTATTATACAATGTTTGTTGTGCCTGGAAATTCTCGGGATCACTAGAGCTGTGGAACTGGGTCTGCAGTGGTTTGTCTTTATTTCTGCTTTTGTGGCCTAGGAAGATCCCTCTTCAGTGAATTTGTGAGAAATCTGATTGAATATGTCTGAGCAAATGGTGATCTTTTTGTGAGATTACATACTTGTGTGCTTGCATTAGGTAAGAAATTAGATGTTTGTACTGGTCTAAACATGATAAAAGTTGCATTCAAATTGAATGTAAACAAAGCAAACCTTATAACTGTCCATTTGTCATTTTATATATTTTGAGAATAGTTAAGATTTGAAGATTTCACACCCATATGTGGTATGAAGTCTAGTTCAGATATATGATCCATGGTAATCCTGTTTGGTTGGAATGTATGTGTGACTTCACGTGGGACTTAATGGGAGATCTTCCAACATTCTGATTATCAAATTCAGCTCATGTGATCCCTGCATTTGCTGAAACATTCAGGCTGCTTGACTTGCATTTAATTACAGTACTTGTAAACAATATTTCTTGTGTCTTAATTTCACAGGACAAAGAAAGAAAAAAGTAATGACTCAAACAGACGTCAAACCATACACAAGACGCTTTCACTAATGGGGTGGATCTCTGGAAACCTGAATCAATCAAGAGACAACATTTCCCACTTTGGATAGAGCAAGGATCAGAGATTATAATACAAAAGACAGAAGTCATTACAGTGACACGTCATTTTCTGAAATTTTAATAAAAAAAAAAACAACTTGTTATTTTGTCATTGATACTTAGGGCTCTTAATGGACACAGCATTCTTAATCTGTCGATGCCCCACTTCAGTGTTCACTATGGAGATTTTCTAAATGAATTTTGAAACAGTTAACTTAGAGAAATCAACACTGGAATGAACGTTTACCCCCATTGATTCCTTTAGGCAGCTGTTCTTTCTCACATGGTACATTTGTGTGCCACTGTGATTTGAAGAAAAAGTCCTAGTATGTGGAGAGTCCTTTCATGAGCCTCTGGAGTTTATGTCTATATGTAACCTTACTGATAAATTTCACCATTTATAATTTTATGCATTTTGTCAGATGCTCAAACAAGGATCTTTTGTTCTTCATACCGTGGTGAGCCTCCAGGACTTTCATTGGAGTTGGTAGCCTTTGCCTTACATATCTTATAATCAATAGATAAATATACTCTATTCTGCATGGCCTGCCAAAAAAATAGAAAATGTGGGATTAATACATGGACAAGGGTTAAGGTGTTTGCAATATCTGGCAGGTCATGGACATAGAGTAGTGCACGACTGCAGTAGTCTTCATTTCATTCTTTGAAGATCAGATATTACTTTGATGGCAAATGTGATAAAAAAAAATTGTGGGCATTGATAGTCCTTGTTGTCAGACAATTGATCTGAAGGATGAAATTATTTGTTAAGTTTGGATACTATTCAACAAAGAAAAAAATGACTAAATCAAAAAAAAAAGTTCTTATCTGTGTGTTCATTATTTACGTTGAATGGGTTTGTTTACAAGCAGGTCAGTCGTGACACAGAATTATGAGCATGCTGGTACTCTGTTCACATCTGATTTGCTTTTATAATGCTTAGCTTTAAATAATGTGTTTTTGAACATAGTTGAGAATGAAATTCTTCTGTGAACGTTATACGCGCCCAGCTGTGCGTTGTGTCACTTGCCACAATTAAAAATCGGCTATCTTTGCGTTGTAACTTTGATGAACAGTTCCGCCATTCATGTGACAACCAACTTGCATGTAAACTTAAACACGATATCTGTAATATACTACTTATATGTTGCTTTTACTTTGTACATGGAGCTCTGATACCTGGCCACGTAGACGAGTTATTCATTGTCATGATTATAAAGAATGGATTGTGGGTTATTCGTTACCATGATCACAAAGAGGGGATTTTCAATGAAGGGATTGAGGTGACACTTCTGAATAAGTGTTTGGGAAGGAGCCAAGTGGGCATTTGTGTTATCCATGTTATCACAAAAGTTATTTTAGGTCAGGCATTAATAGAAATTGGTGCATGGGTGCTTACACAGGTGTACATATTGCAGAATTTATTTCAAAAAAAAAAAAAAAAAGATGATGCAATATGTACAAAAGGGATGGTTCATTTTCACCAGAGTACAGAAAGACAGATGGTGCATGGAGGTGGTGGTCGGGGGGTGGGGTTGGGTGGAGGTTATGTGGTGCTGTACACTAAACAATGTATCATAGTGATGTGCTATGTACATATAGAGTGCCAGCCTTTTCCATTTTACAAGACTTTGCTTTGTCATTGTCATGCAAACTGGCAGATCACCATGGAATGCAGTAAAGTACTCTTTATGGGGGGGGGGGGGGGGGCAAAAAAGAGTACTTCATGTAATGTCTTGAAGATACTGAACCATTCCTTAATGAAAATGTGTTTATTTTCATGATCTGCCATCAAAGCAACATGCTTGTTGACCTTGGCTTTCATACCCAGCCCTAAGCATGCTTAGGCTACCATTTGATTCTTTTGAGCCCATATTTGAACAAATTTGTTCAAAGGCTGGTAAAATAGTAGTTCTTTTTATTATTCTAGATTTATTTTCGCAACACAAATTGGTAATTAAAAAAGAAACATGACACAGTAGATGCATCTGTACATAAGTGCATGTCTGACACATTAATTTTCACATAAAAGCACTAGGGGTGCTATATTAAATCAGGCTCTTTCCCAGAATGCACTTAAATGCTAAATTCACATAGAAAGTATTTCTGATTGTCAAGTACAGTATACAAAAAAAGATATTGCTGATGACAAAGTTTTACTTCATTTTTAAGTGGATAGATTGTTTAAAATGACAGCTGTTTATATTACAAAAGGTCAGTGTCTGGTGTATACAAATAACAGATTCAGAACATGATTTGATCACATTGAGATTAGGTGCATCACACACACATGTATCAGGGTTTTCCTTACATTATAAGTTCAAAGGTGGCCCACCTTTCACCTTTTCCTTACCACCTTTCATATTTTTACCACCTTCCACCTTTTTCCATTAAAATACATTATATTTTAGCATTATTTGATAGAACTTTTTACCAAAACAAGAAAATTTAAGATAATGTCATGTTTACCACCTTTCAACCTTTTTAAGTTCTGGGGAAAAGCCTGATATATTATTCACAATGTAATTTGTGTTCATTTTTCTGCACATATTTCTTTCCAAACAGAGTATCAACATTGTTGTTTATTTAAAAGCCAGTTGCTGAATAATCACCATAGATATTAAGGAAAGTACCTACCATAGAGATTAATGTATGTACCTCCACTAAGGTTACCCGTTTCCCACACGTATCATTGAAAAGCACCCAGATATAAATTGTCATCTGCCTTAATGTTTTTTACTTAAATTTCTCATTGCTGGAAAACATTTTTGCTGCGATTTGTATAACCATTCAGGGTGGTATGCCCTAGGTCAGTAGCTTTCCTTAACAAGGTTGGGCACAATGCACCCAACCTGTGTCAAGGATATTATTGGCCCAGTCATAACCAGGAATGGGTTAAGTATGCGGATGGGTTCCCAAGATACGAATAACAGTAACTTTTGAGAAAGTCAGTGTAGCTGTCCTTGATACAGGCTGGGCAGAATGTGCCCAACATGTGTCCAGCAAAGTCAGTGTAGCTTTCCTGGCTGGGCAGAATGTGCCCAACATGTGTCCACGAAAGCTAGTGACTCGGTCATACATTGTACTGGGACCAGGAATGGGTTAAGTGGGTTGCTGGAGATGGGTTGCCAAAATATGGGTGCACGATCCAGCGGTTTGGTTTCAATAACTCGGAAAGCCACTATGCAGTATTTCTGCAAGATAGCTTGTCATTGACCACATTTACTGGACAAGCACACATGCATGAACAAGTAAAAATAATTGTATAATTGTTATAAATACAAGCAGATTATGTGAGCATATTCCTACATTTTGGGGCATGTGTCCATTGTTGACTTGGGTCTTGGGCCCAAGAAGAATTTATCAATGGGGGGTATTTTATTAATCAAATCACAATTGCCAAAACAATAAATTATAACCAACAGTTGTTACATACAAGTACTATAGGTCACTTCAAAACCATCATGGCAAACTGTGTCTCTGTGTGGGAAAAAGAATTTGCTTTTCCAATACAAATGTAACTGAATGGATGTTGTTTTGGGCTTTTCTGCTGGAAGGTGTATGATGACATGTTGTCAAGTATGATGTGTATGGAAAAAAATGACTAAAAAGCAGAAAAAACAAGTAAAAAGCTTGTATATAGCACAAAAAGAAAAACTGGAGTTGATATATTACCTTTGCATGATGGGCAATGCTTGTAAGCCCACATTGATGCATTGTGATGCGGCTATGTTTCAAATGTAGAATTGTCTTTCCCAATAAAACTGTATGGTGACCAATATGAAAACCTACAAAACTGCTGTGTGGATGTAATATATTGCAACAATTTTACCTGATGAAATTACCTGCGTTTTTTTTCTTTTTTCATTTCTAACACTTCTCAAAGAATTCTTTGTGACATCAAATAGCAAGGATTATCAGGATTTCACGTAGAGCAAACACCAGTGCAATATAAAGTGAAACATCATTATAACGACACTCTGATGTCGGGCATACTCAATATAATGACACAAATTTTCATGGGAAAAGAATCAAACAGAGATGATAAATCCAAAACTCTGCCCCCCCCCCTCCTTCCCCCAGCCTTAAATTTTCATCGAAAGACTTGAATGTAAACAGTTTTAGAAAGAAAATCCAGCACATTGTTGCTTGATCAAATTTAAAGCAACTTCACGTAATAGTCTTGGAATAGTGGCTGCAGTTTGGAGAGGTTCAACTTTAGCAATGGAGAAGCCCATAATATATTCTGTCAATGAATTGTTTGTGTTCTCTGTTTGCATTGTATTTGTGACTCGTGCAGTGTGACTGTATAAATTGTTTACATATTTCATTCATATCATTGACGTGAGGACGGGGACATGGATTATGGTTCCACATGTCAAGTAATACGATATGTACTGGTCATTAATTGATCTTGTACAAAATGACCCAGACTGTGAAACTTATAGACACAGTTTGCAGTACGTTTCCTTGCTGCAGGCCAGCCTTGGGTGAGTTCGTGTGTATCTAGGAACTGGTTACAATTCTGAGCCAGAAAGATTATAGTCTTAAACTTCAAGCTTAATGTAGATGCAGGGACTATTTACACCATGTATAATATAAGCGAAGTCCTGAAATTTAGACTCTATTTTGGTTCTATTTAGTTCTTTCGTGTTTCTCTACTTTTAGTTCCAGCACTATCCTTCACACACAGACCCTCCCATTCCAGGCACTTGTGCCATTTATACGTTTCTGGTCTGTTGAAAGCTCATTATAATCATGATACTGTAAATTGTTTTATTTTCGCGTGTGTAAATTTTCACGGTTTTTGTATTTTTCACATCTCACTGTAGTTTTAATTTCACTGTTTTGGACATAATTCCCATTCAAACAATGTTAAAATACTATTTCACTGTGTTTTTATTTTCACGGTTTTGTGCCATTGGCGAAATAAGCGAAAATAAGAATACAGCGAAATTAAAGCAATTTACAGTAATTCCTATGCCATCTGGATGTTGGAACACACAAATTACATTTGGTCTATCAATGCATATTCTAAATCATATTCAGGAATATGTACTTCCCATTTCTTTTCTTGCTGGTGCTTCTTATGGGGATGGGGGTGGGTGAGTGATGCAAAGATGTTGCAATGATGAACTGACAAGGTGATGGCTTTTCAAATTTGTTCTTAATCCTCTGGGTCTTTATAGTTTTATTTACAGGTGATATGCCAGCTAATGTATCCCCAAGAGTTTAAAATCATGGGTGCCTTTATCTAAAAAAATCCCAGTGACCTGCAACACTTAACTCAGTTCTGTGAAATGTTTACAGATGGACGGAGTGAGGGACAGACAGATGGATGGATGACATGTTATACCATGAGCTCTGCAACCTGTGGTCAGCAGAGCTAATGAAAACACTTTCCTTTTCCTGTTTATAGTTAATAGTATTCATGGTCCTAAAATCAGCATTCTCCAGATATAAGGTAATAGTTCGTCTATATGATCAGTGACCTTTGACTTCCCCCCAAAATTGAGTTAAATATAGAGACATTACCTTGGTCGTCAGTGGTATTCTGAAACATACCAAGATACTTGGCTCATGTAAAATTCAGAGGCTGACTACATTCATTCAAGAGTCCAGTAGTAAGGTCATTTTGATCTTTCACCTCTGAAAAACAGGTCAAATATAGATATGACCTTGGCCTTTAGTAGGCTCCTGCAACTTCCAGATGCTTGGCTTATGCAAAATTCAGATGGTTGGTTGTATTTGATTAACAGTTTGACAGTGACATCATTAGCTGGTGACTTTTGACCTCTTAAATGCATCAAATTTATAGATATGACCTTGACCATCAATAGGCTTCTGAAGCACACCCAGATGCTGGAGTCATGTAAAGTCCAGATGGCAAGATACATTTGCTCAAGAGTGAGAGTGGTAATTTTAATTTTTCATGTTGACCACAAGAAATTGAGTCAAATATACAGGCATGACATTGACCTTCTACAGGCTTCTGATTTGCTAGATGTTTGACCCATGTGAAATTAAGATAGCCTGCAGCAGCTTTTCAAAAGTTGGTGATAGATGGATGGAGGGACAGTGGACCAGCATAATGAAAATACCTTTCAGCATCACATGCCAGGGGGTGAAAACACATTCAAATTCATTAGATTAAAAATGGCAGTCATATTTTTTTCCAAAGTAGAATTTTGATCTATCAGTGTTTCTGGCCTCTGGGGACTTTTTTTTTTTTTTCTTTTTTAAGCTCTGCTGACCAAAGATAGCAGAGGTAATGCAACTGCTCATGTCTGTCCTCCTTCCATAAACTTTTGCTCATTAGTGGGATACTGTCCGCAGTTTTCAAGTTAACCCATTATAACATTCAGGACTTGTAGAGTGCATAATAATCTGGGCCTCTGTTGATATTGGTGCACCACCAACAGTATTATGTAATATATGGGTCAAAACATGAGAATCTTGAGAATGTTCTGGCATCTTAAATTTTTAACGGATCTTCATGAAATGTGGCAGGATTATAGGGGAGGTCAAAATCTAAGTTCCTAATGATATTAGTGGTGCCACCTATAGGCAGAAATTACAAGCCAAAATGTGTTTCAAGATATAAAATTCCAGATCTGGAAAACTAATTGGTTTAGACGTGCCAAATTTTTTAGGATATATAGACCATGTCCAATGCTAGGATGTTTTAAATGTAATATCAGTGACCTTG
Source organism: Hermodice carunculata (assembly GCA_964020975.1). NCBI lineage: Eukaryota > Metazoa > Annelida > Polychaeta > Eunicida > Amphinomidae > Hermodice > Hermodice carunculata. The sequence continues at coordinate 29,036,771 of OZ026619.1, forward strand.
ACCAATTTTCGTGAGGTCACCATACCTGTAAAGTTGAAAGAGCTGATTTTGTAATGGCAAAGTGTAGCTTGGGCATCAATGGCAAAGATACGTGAGCCTCCAGATCAAAATTGCACTTTGAACACATTGTACATAAAACTGTACTTGACAACCTACTTTTTGGGTCACTATGACCCAGTAATTATGGAGTTTGGTGGTTGTCCAAATTTATTGTTTTTCTTTAGCATAACTCATAAAGTTTTTACCTAATTTGAGCAAACAGACCATGTATGGAAAGCTGGATGTGGGGCACATATTTTGAACATATTAACAATTTTTAATCCCAGTTGAAGGTCAAGGTCAAATGGCCAGTTTGAAGGTAGGGGTCATCTTGTGAATGCTCAGCACCCCACAGTTTTTGAGCTAGGCCCACACAATGTTTAAAATTATAAAGTGTATGAAAATCTTCATCAGCATCATTGTTGATGGCACCACATACAGTATTATACAGTGGTACCTCTCTTGAGAGACCCCTCTAATGAGAGACCGCATATCTTTTTAAGACCGCTCTCTCAGAACACTGTACTATCTTTTCCGTGTTGTTGTACCTCTAATGAAAGACCACCTGTTTTGAGAGACCACAATTTGACCTGCTGTAGGGGCGGTCTCTCAAAAGAGGTACCACTGTAATTATTATATACAGGTCAAAATGTGAAAATCTTGTGACCAGTCCAGCATCCTTAAGCAGTGATGGATCTTCATGAAATTTCATGGGATTGTCGAAGAGGTCATAATCTCAGGTGATTATGATAATGGTGGTGCCATCTATAATTTGACCAAAATTAAGAGTTAAAATGTCTTGAAAGATGCAAAATTCCGTATCTCGAAAAATAATTGAATTAGAAAAGTCAAATTTATAGAATATATAGATCATGTCCAATGCCAATACATTATGCAAGATCAGTGACCTTTACCTATTTTTGTAAGGTCAGCAGACCTGCTAAGTTCGAACAGGTGAATTTGTAATGGTAGGGTGTAGTTTGGACATCAATGATAAAGAGAATTGAGCCTGTAGATCCAAATTGCTCTGGAGTACATTGAATTAGGAGGTATTAATATTACTGTGGCTACTATAATGAGCATGGACAAGTAAAATTCCTCTGCTTGGTTACCTACCTTATGTCCCAATGATTGGGTGACCTTGACCTATTTTCCAAGGTCATTAAGCACTTTAGAAAGGGACACTTAATTCAATATATTGATTAAGAATAAGGAGAATGATGCCAAATGTACCACAAATGTGTATCATGGAAGTTTGATATTGCATCATATGGCTAAGCTTGATTAATTTTTCAACTTGCTTGAATTGAATACATTTCAGAAAATGATTTATGGCGATGGTGGTCAGCAGAGCATTTGGTCTATGGATCTCTTGTTTTTCTTTTTTCCCTTGGGCATTAATGGAAAACATTAACAACCAGAATTAAAAATTGCCACCTTTTATTGAAATTACTCGCAAAAAGCCTCTGTGCAATGGCACAAACTCATCACAAAAATTAACAAGTTTGGTAACATAAACTAATTCTCATTGAAAATTCCTTGTCTCTTATTGTTCAACCTTTATGGCAGAAGATACTGGAAACATAATTTTTGTACCCATAATAAAACATCCCTAACCAAATTAACAACAATTTTATACACTTTAGGCTAGAGTCTCATATTTTGGTTTACAGAAACAGTCTATATCAAATCAAGTGAAATTTGTGAAAAAATCTAAATTTGAAAAATGTGTTTCATTTTACAGCTGTAACATATTCCCCATTTTCAATTTTGACAAAGTTTCGGAACACGCTCTATGCAACAGAAAATGACCCAGCATGCACCAAGGAAGTAAATTCTAAAACTTTCCAGGGAGAAATTGAACAGATTGTAGGAAATAAGGGTAAAATTCAAACAGTTCCTAGCTGGGGAACATGGGACTGGACCCTTGTACATTAACCTGGTGCCTTCTGCTGTCAGTTACCTAAATTTTTTCCTCTTTTTTTTTTTTTTTTTTTTTGGCTACAGGTGCAGTGATCCTAGCCTTGACAGATGTACCGAAAAGAGAGACCACATTCCTTGAAAACCACCTTTCATGACACTTCAATACCGTGTTATCCCTATTAAGCACCCCCCTCCCCCTTGTGACCAGAAACATGGCCATATTTATACAATTTAACTTTTTTTTTTTTATTGTGCAAAAAATACACCAAACAGAGATGAAGTAACAAGGCTGGGTCAACTATAACTTTCTGTGTGCCCAGCATGCTAAAAAGGGATAATGCGGTAATATGTTTAATGTTATCTGTTCCTCTTATTAGAGACAACTGGTCTTGATTGAGAGCCCACAATTTGGTCACTCCTATGGGGTACTGTTTCATGACACATTCACATCTTTTATTGTAGGCTAGTTACGAGTTGGTTGACAATTGCCTGCAACACACAGCCAAATCAGTTTGACCACACAGGCTTTATAAGAAACACACTAGTTCTATTAAAATTCTTACTTCTGCTACTTTCGAGTCCTACATCCAGGAAGAGACTTTGTAGGTTTTCTTATTGCGTACATGTATTTCATGTTGTGAACTTGCTCAAAACATCACAGCACAGCTCTCTCGCTATTTGCGTCCAAAGCACTCTTCCATGTCATTGGAAGTGCCACACTGTATTCTGTATGGTCCGGCAGTTACATAACAGATTTCCTAATGTAGACCTTTTATATCACCTTCAATGTGGGAGTCAGCATTTTTATTTATTTATGGACAACCTTGTTACTAATTAAACCTTGATTAATGGACCCATTGATGAAGCTTGATTACCCTTTAATCCTCTTGGAAACCACTAACCCCAACACTTCACAGCACACTTGAAACTGGCAACAAATGGTGGAAATATGTTAACTAGTTGTTTACAAAGTAATATAATTCTAAAAATATATCGGGTAAGTCAAATCTCCTTCCCTGTTACCTATCCTGGGTGAAGTTATTTCATCAAGTAAGTTACAGTGGTCCCTGCTGTTGAAGACCACTCCCCTTACGCTGGCTAAAATGTGTACCCCATTCCCATGCAAGTCTACATTTCATTTCATCAGAACAGGTCCAACCACGTGAAAAGGAAGGAAGGAAGTATACATTTCTCATTTTCTCACACTTCAGGCATTTTCTTTCACTGAATGTGTTAGAACATGAAAAGTGAATTTAAATTTACATATTACTGAATCCCATCTTTGTCATGTATGTATGTATGTATGTATGTATGTATGAAATATATACTAAGAAAGAGCAGCTCTGAGGTGGTCAGTGAGGCGGTTGGGCTGTACATAGTGCTGTTGATAGCTTGTGTATGTACAGGTAAGAGAAGCCCCCATGGACATGATGGAGTCTTTCACAGAATGGTTTGCACAACCCAAGTGTGTAACTTAATTACACCAGAACCAAATTAAAATCACTGGCTGAATTATTGTACACGTGTCCTTCTCCTGACTCAATATTTTTGGTTGCAACATGAGATTAGTTTTCAATGAGTTGTATTTGTGCTCAGTCAAATACAGTACAATGGCACATGTACCTTTACATCTCATTTGGCTGAACACTGTTTTATTTGGAAACAACAGCTGTATTATTAAGACAAGGTCTATTTTTTTCTATGAATAGTAATTTATCCCAATAAAATAAGCAAAACCAACAAACTTCCTTCCACTGTAAAAGGACATATTGTGTTGGCCGGTATCAGGGAGCTCAATTCCCTCAAGGCCAGACATGTTCAAAACCTGCCTGGGGCCCTTATCACAACAATAGACCTGGTTGTACGCATTGAACACACATGGCTGCTCAATTAATAAAGGGGTGCAGGGGTGAATACACACTAGTATTGTCCTTCACATGAAATCTACACACTTAGGTATGTGTGCACTGCAGTCTCTTCATGAAATAAATCTTACTTTTTTTGTGCAAAACGGTGTTCATGAACATCATTCTTGCATGTAGTATAAGTGTCTGAAATTATATACTGGCATCTGATGGTAATTAAAAATAGATTATGAAGTTGGGATACCTTGGGTCACTCAGTTTGATGAACACCCATACAGCAAACAGTTGTAACACATTGTTTCTTTTACATGTACACATCCTTTGGCAATTTAAATTTAAAAAAATGCAATTAATTAATATACAGTAACTATGCCGAATAATTCTATCTACATGTATGAGCTTGTGGTCAGTGATTATGTTTAGGCATTGCCCTGAATTTTCCTTACTGGTTTTTTTTTTTTGCTTTTTTTTTTTTTGTCTTTCACACTGTTTTCCTGCTGAAACCTACTTGTAGCAAACAACTTATCATGTGGAAAAATATTCAGAAAGAAAGCCTGATATAGGCACAAATGAAGTCTATACTTTAATCATTTTCCGGGGGGGGGGGGGGGGAGGGAGGGCATGCCCTCGGACTCCCCTAGCACGGATTTGCACCTTCAGCGCTCGCACAACCTGTCCTGCAAGCAGTCAGAATGACCTATTGATGAGGTCCTGGTCAGGACAAATGAAGAATTCACCCCCCCCCCCCTCCGAAACTGCTGCACGAAGTGATTTGTGGTGGGGGTGAGGGTGGGGTGGCTGCTGGAGGTGTTGTATGTGATTGACCACTGTACAGAGTGGTTGGTGTTTTTTCAATGAAACAAGTTTCCAGCAATTGATACTTCCATTTCATATGCATGTCAATCAACTGTTTGTTTATAATTTACTCTTGTGACCAAGCGTCAGTGTAAATATCCATATCTAAATTTACTTGTACCTAAAGAAAGAAAATTAAACACAAGGAAAAAAGTAATAAACATAAAAAACACTACTAAAATCCCACAAAACGGAGGCAGATTTATTGGGCATGTCACAGCCTGTGTCTAAAATTGCCCAAAATGCCAGGATGTCAAAAGTTTTGTAAACTCAAATTTCTTGTTACTAGAAAACATTTTTGTTGAGATTTGTATGTCGGACATGACACACCTGAGGTCAACAGCTCTCCTTGGTGCAGGTTTGGCACACTGACTAAGTTATACTCCTTCCAGGAATGGGTTCAAGTATGTACATGTATTGATATAATACAGGTTTGTATGGCACAAATTAACATGAACACTTGTGGTTTTGAGCCGTACATGTGTTTCCATGGGACATGCATGCAGTGCAAACTGATTTAAATTATGTTTCTTTTTGATAGAGTAATGTGGGATGAGATAGGGGAACTCTCATAAAATAAAAATTAGCAGAAAATTGATATACTGAAATTTATGCAAATAAATACTGAGGTAAAGCAAAACCTGAGAAAAAGTCAGTGTCTCAAGACCAAATACCTTAATCCATGCCCCTTAAAACTATGTACTTGCACATCCATCACCTATAGACACAGTTAAACCATAATAAAATCATGATATAACAAAAATTCTAGGTAGGCTTAATCATGGTAAATATGATAATCATTGCAATATTTATGTATTAAAACAGATAAAATACAAATTATGAACGTAAGGTATGTACATTAACATGTATGTAGACCAAATTAGATGAAAAGCATTCTATGTTATTCAAAGTGGATGCAACAAGTGAAAACAAATCTCCGGTAACCCATGGAATGGTTTACCTGCATAGCAGACCAAGTTCGGTGTTACTATACTTGGTCTGCCCTTCTTCGACAGGATTTTATTTATAGTAAGGGAAACAAAACTATGTTGTGACCCTGCTGCTAGACTGAGACAGCAATCAGCAAGTTGATCATTATCACCTAGACCAGCAGCAGCCCCTGGTCCCTAGTGTACTGAAGCCTGTCAACAATACCCATACTCAGCCAATTAGAAACTGAGTCACTTTTCCAATGCTTAAACAGTGCCTTTGTCAAAGAAGGGCAGACCCCAGCAGAGTAGACAGAATACACAGCTTGGGTCCACTTTGGAGGCAATGGAATGGTCCGCTCAATTTGATAGAGGACCTTGGTGTGCACTGGTACATGAGAGGTACAGCAAAACTTCACTGTAAGGGCACCCTCTGGTCCCTGCAAAATGTGTCAAATACCTGAATTTGTCAGATACACGAGTCAAATGAACTTTACTTTTACGTCTGTCAAGACTGATGTTATAAAGTGAATATGTCAGATATCTGAGTGTCATTAGAGTCAATATCCTGCTGTACATCACAATCATGTCCCTGAAAGGTGTGCTTCTCAAGCAACAGACAATGTCTGTCCCATGCTTAGGCTGACAAATTAGAATTATGATAAAACATAAATAAGACAACCTGTTGAATGCCCTGGTGTTACACACACACACAATAACTGATGATGATTATTAGTTTAAAGTACATTATTTTACACTCCCAGAAACTGTATGGCACACAAGTAACAGCTGTTAGATGCCTACTTCTCAGCGTGACCTTTATCATGAATCACTACAATGGGTCAAGTATTATGTGCAGCAAGAGTTCATTGCAACCCTATACTGTACAGTAAAATCACCTATGTAATGAGCAAAAATTTTATGCTTTAGTTCCCATGCAGCAGAGGTCACTTTAGTCTAATTGACTGTATTTCTCTTATAATAAAATATTTGGCCCTTAACCTATTGAAACCTGCCTGAAAATGCCTGAAAGCTCCCCCCCCCCGCCAAAAAAGCATGATGAATCTAGATGTGCAGGTGAACCAGTCATTATAAACTCCAAAATATCAATTTTCTTCATTATTTTATCAATGTACAATCAAAAGGGAACACGACAGTCTACACAAAGTGTAAGCCTATCAATACATAAAGCCATCATTGGTAATTGTGACCTTGTCCTGTTATTTTATTTCAGATAAGCATTAGCTTCACTGTCAGCTACAGATAAGCCTTGATCTACTCAAAATGAACTGTTGAATGTTTAAGTCATTGTCATTTACATGCATGATGTACAAAATGCTTTCATGTGTATTTCTGAAATAAAATTTAAAGTGAAAGATTTTATTACCCCCACATGTGGTATTAGTCGTTTGGGTTAAAGTTATGGACAAGCATAACGTACATACAAATTATTTACATTTCGGCAATGTTAAAGCAACATTTGAATCTAAAGGAATCCCTTCAACAGTTATGCATACATGTATTTAACAATAATTCAACGTTTGTAAGTCTATTTTTCATGGTTTACAAATTACTTAATTATGTGTTAATGATAAATAAAACCAAGCTGATTCAGATGCCACAGTATTGATATGAGCATGTATAGTATTCATTTTACCATGCACTCCATTGAACCAACTGGTATACATGTATTTATCGTAAAATGCATCCAAATGAACTGAAACTAATGCAAAGGATTCTCTTTCTACATTGAAACAAGAGTATCGAGATTTTTTTTTCAACTTGGTGGCACAAATACAGAATGGTGACTACTGCATGTTTACAATGACGAACAAGTGAACACATTTTTGGATTTTTTTCCTTTGTAAACATTATGGCACATGCACAAACTATCATATTTAACATTTACACAAACACTCTACAAATGACCCTTCTAAACTCTTTACGCATTTTAAAACTAGGTACCACACAACTCTTGGGGATAATCTAAAACATTTACAATTGGGTTTTATGCAAAATAACACAGATTTGACACATACTTCATACACATGGGCAGCTTTGACAATTGTTGCAAAAACTGTGCACCATACGGTTACCTACAAGATCACGAAGGTTTCTAGAATGTGTGAATTAGAACTTGCACTGAAGACTTCCTTCTAAAATTGAATTAAGTTCTGGGAGATTACATGTGTGCTGACCTACACAAACCACCAAAGCTGCGTGAGATGACCAGACCTTTTCACAAGTCCATCATACTCATGCACTTGCATCAATGGTCACTCTGGTTCCAATAGTTCTAGCCCAAACATATTTACCCAATCAGACCCAAACACCTTCGATTGAAGATATCAGGCAGTGATACATGTAAGAATACATCTATACCAATGGCACATACTCCGTCAAACTGTATCTGTTTTAAAACTGGGCTTGAAGTTTAAATAAATAAAAGAAATAAAAGATTTTTATATTGTTTTATGACCACAGAAGGGCCAGGTCTCGAACCAGCAACCTTCAGCACCAATCACCTGGCCGAAAATGGGAAAGGCACATGTATGCCAACTACACCAAATCCTCATTCCTAATAAGAATGGCTCAGTGGAGGCAGGTATGCGTGAATGGCATAACTGACACATCCCAGTTCCTTGTACATATATTTGATCCATGTTCACAAACCATCCTAGAAGTTTTACTCTTTAACGAAATAAATTCTTATGAAATTCAGATGTCAAACCATAAATGCTCTGTGATGACATTTTTTCCCCTTGGTAATGTCTTAAATCTATATTTACAAAGGTATAGCAGCATTACCTAGAATGGCTCCATAATTGCAGATCCATTGTGTGAGGACAGCATGACATTCCAGTGGTCTACTCTGCCTCTTGAGCTAAAACCTACAATTTGCATGCACAGGCAAAAACAACAAGAGGGCTGTGTGAAGAGCCCATGCTCAGCTGACCTCAACATTCATCATACTTGCAGCTCTGTGAAGTTGGGATAAGATCATGGTCACCCATGTACTGAGTAAGTCTGACCTTTATAGAAGAACACTAACATGTGCAACATCAAGGTCCCAATTCAGGTATTCTCAAGTTATAGTGAAGAGTAAAATTCATGTTTATTGCACTGTGACCCCAGAAATAAGGTCAAATTCACTCATGTACTGTCTAAGCATGACCTTCATAGAGAAACTTTAACATGCAACATCAAGGTCCCATCTCGAAACAGCTATCAAGTTATCAAGTGAACAGTAAATTTTGTGTCAGTTGTCCTGTGACCTTGGGAATGAGGTCAAGGTCCAAACATTACTGGAGCATGACCACTTTCCTATAAAACATTTTTAAAGATTTTTGACAAAATCAGGAATGCACAGCAGTGCCACTTAGTGAACAAGTTTATTTGACCTGTCCACAAGGACCATATCCACCAAGTTTCAGCTTAACCTGAGAGATGTTTCTGGAGAAAAAGTCAAAAATAGCAAAAACACAAAAAAAAATCATAAAAAAAGAAAAAAATTGCAGTGCCACCTGGTGAACAAATTCAGAACTAAGAGTCCCTGGGAGTGACCCTGTGTGATATCAAAGCAATTGGATGAGCAGTTTCAGAGAAGATTTAAAAGATTTGCCCCAAAAAAGAACCCATAAAATCCCCAAATAACTGGAGTGGGACCATTTGGACAAACTTGGTAGAGACCAACCCAAGGCACATCTCCATCAAGTTTGAAGTGAATCTAGCTGACAGTTTTGGAGAAGAAGTCGAAAATGTGAATTGTGGATGACGGATGGACCACAGATGGCTAGTCATAACATAAGCTCAGCTGAGCTAAAAACCAAAGATGCGGCGTACACTGTATGCATACAGCATAGGATGAATGTTGGCCACTCACAGACTTTGGCTGCCATTCACTTCTTAATTTATCATCATGAAGGAAACCCCCCCCCCCCAAAAAAAAAACAAAACAAAAAAAACGTGATGCTTGTACATTTAACCACTTTTTTTCCTTATTTCTACAGAGCTTTGTGGAGGCTTTCAACCACAAAATATGTACCTTGTACATGATAAATGTGGTCTGAAGGTATGACAACACATCTTTCCTTTGATGAAAGCTTGAAGGTGAATACAGTCATGTGCTGTGAACTAAAAGTGGCTACAAATCCAACATCAGAAGACAGCTTGTTCACAATCAATGTACCACACAACTTGGACACCGGAAAATTTCTTGATCTGCTTTAAGATCACCCATGTACATAATAGCACTCACAAGATCAAGTAAAGCCTTTGTTAATGTATCAAGGCATTAGCATCACTTATGAAGAAGTACAGGCTTTGCCTTCTCCATGAGATCCATATCAGGGTCGAGGGAACGACCCAATCCCTCCAGCACAAAGATGGCTAGCATGATGGAAGCGAAGTTACTCTCCATCTTTACTCGGTGTTTGATTAGAACCTTGAAGAACGTGGACAGCAGGTCTCCAGCCTGTACCTGTAAGACAAGACAACAGTGACAGTAATGTGGGCTTTATTATGGAGGAATCCAAGGAATGGTTCTCTCCAAACAATGAAGAAGCCTTTCATTTCATACCCTGCCTTTGGCTTCACTTGGGAAGAGATATTTTTTTTATCCCCGTCCCTCCTCCTACATATGAAAATACAGTGCAACCCCATTATATTACGACACTCAATTAACTGACATGTTCATTAAAGGATAAAATACAGTGACACCTCATTATACTGACACTCAAATATCTGACATTCATTTAAGGATAAAATACAATGAAACCTCATTGTAATGACACTCAAATATCAGACATTCATTTAAGGATAAAATACAATGAAACCTCATTGTAATGACACTCAAATATCAGACATTCATTTAAGGATAAAATACAATGAAACCTCATTGTAATGACACTCAAATATCAGACATTCATTTAAGGATAAAATACAATGAAACCTCATTGTAATGACACTCAAATATCTGACATCTTACTTTAACTCTTTCAGTGCCAACTGCGACTAAAGTTGAACTACTAAAAGCAAACTGGTCTGACTTACAATAAAGGATGCTAGATTTATGTTCCTTCTAAAAAGAACTTTAAAATTCATCCAAGTACCAGCATACCCTGACTAGTTACATAGAATATACTAATCCATGTCTAAAGATTTCCTCATAGCACTTTGGGCACATTATGCCCACAGTACGCCAAGGATAGCTGTTGACTCGGTCCAAAATGGGGCACTGAAAGAGTTAATAACACAAGTCTTCAGGGACAAACTGGTTATTTTCCTATGTTACTTTATTCATTTATCTCATACATTCAGTTATCTGACGGGGGGGGGGGGGGGGGGGAGAGACAATGGTGCCATTATATCACATTTTCACTGTGAAACCAACACAAGTTTAATAGCAGCAACTGTGGAGCGAAGATTCTTCTTTCTCAGAATAAATGCAGGCCAAGATTCTTTTTTTTCTACCCATATAATGTAACACTGCACTGACAAGGGTCACTTATATCGAACAGGAAAGCATGAGCCATGGAGAGAAGAACGAGCCAGTTCAGACTAATCGCTACCATTTTCTGACTACTTTGAAATTCTCTATTAATGTAGAGACAAATTAGCACAATCCACTTACTGGGCTCCAAAAATAGAAAGCCACATGTGAGCCCACACCCTAACAAAACAAGTGTGGTTATGTTTGACACTGCCAAGTTAAAAAAAGTTGAGTTTTAAGCCAAAAATTTGCTTTTTTTTTTGAGTGACAACATCACAGAGGTAAAGCTACAAGTTTATTTCATACAATAATAAAAACACAGGACAGAAGAAGTGAGTATATGTCATACACAGTCATAAATGCGTAAGAATTGGCAATATTTTTTTTCAATCAAATGCAATTTTCTGGGAACTGTTTTTTGCACATCCTATGCAATTTGTTTCTAGCCTCACAAAGAAATGAATTGTCCTATCACACTAAAGTCAACAGACATCAAAAGAAAAACATCATATCCTGCGGTGGATGCCATGAATTTTTTTCTGATGACCCCTTCTGTGACTTTTGAAGCAATTTTGTGGAAGAAAAAAAAAACAACCTGTTAGGAATAACATAAAAAAAATTTAACTTTTTATTTATGCTATTTCAGAACTCACCATTGAATTCGATTATGGACATACATATATATTTTCAATTTCTTCTGATTTCAACTTGGAAAAAGAAGTTTTGTGCAACTTCTGCACTAAAAATGTGAAAATCTTGCCAAGTCAGAAAGAATGCTATAAAGTCTCAAAAAATTCCAATCCTGCAAAACAAAAACAAAAAAACCAACACCTATGGATACAAATCTATGGATATGTAGTAATAAAAAAATATAGAGGTTTAATGTATTTGTGAAAAAGATTATGCGAGTACTATTGATCCAAAGTTGCCAGTCTCACTGCACACTAGCTCCAGATCTTCCACCTTAACAAATATTGAGTTTTTAGATTTCAGGTACATGTATTTTTGCTAAAACTTAAAATGTGTACTTATGGACCTTGTTTCCATTAAATTTGTCACAAGCTGTAGTGATGGCACTTCCTCACTGCGCTCTTAGTTTAAAAGGTTCAAGCCATTTGCAAGATGTGAAAATAAAACTAAGGCAAATGAGAAAAGTATTGAAAAGAATAATAAAACTCAGAAACGATCTGAAGAAATATGGTATTTACTAATATAAATGTACAATTAAATAGCAGCTTGTTCGACCTTTTTTATCTTATATATATATATATATATATATATATATATATATATATATATATATATATATATATATATATATATATATATATATTTTGGCTCAGCTGACCTGTCAGGTCAGGTCAGCTAAAAAATGATGGGTGGTTTTGATCCATTGTCCATCCATCTGTTGCTTCGCCAAAACCTTCAATCAGATCCACTTCAAACTTTGCATGGATTTACCTTGGGTGGATCTCTACACAGTTTGTTTAAATGGTCATGCTCCAGTGATTTTTGAATTTTAATGATGTTTTTTTCCACAAAATCTAAAAAAGTTCTTCTCCAGAATTACCACACCAATTGCTTTGAAATTGCAAAGGGACACTTCTGGATCCCCCTAGGCCTTAGTTTGTTCAACAGGTGGTGTTGCGATATTTTTCTATTTCTTAACATATTTTTGTGTGTTTTCGCTATTTTGATCTTCTCCAAAACCATCACTCAAGTTGTTCTGAAACTTGGTTGAAATGGAGGTAAGTGCACGGGTTAAACAAAGGTGTTCACTATGTAGTGAAAAGTCTGGTATCCTGACTTTTAACAAAATTTTCAATTTGAGTACCTGTCTGATAATGTATGCATCCCTATTGATTCCCATGCAAGTCAATAAGTATTGCAACAGAAATTCACATTTTTTAATTCTCCAAAACCATCAACCAGATTCACTTCAAGTTTGGTGGGTCAGTACTTTGGGTGGGTCTGTACCAATGTTGTTCAAATGGTATGCTCCAGTAATTTTAAGATTTTTTTTTTCATGAATTAATTCTCATCAATTTTTCTGTAAAATCTTAAAAATTCTTTTCTGAAACTGCTCAGCCAATTGCCTTGTAATTGCATTTATAAGGACACTTCTGGGGACTGCTAGACCATAATTTGTTCAACATATGGTGCTTCAATTATTTTTCACTTTTTAAGAATATTTGTTTTCACTTTTCCTGACTTGATCTCCATCAAATTTGTTCACTACATGGTGGTGCTGTCATTTTCTGATTTTTAACAAATTATAATAACTCAAAATTTTTTTTGAAAATAATATGTTCGTGTCAGGAAGAGTGACGATGGCCTTAACACTTTCCAGCCGGAGTCCGGTGTACGCAGACCCACCCAAATTACAGTTGCATTCAGAGTCCATGTACATACATGGACTCACCTTCCTAGACAACTTTGCAGGTTATGTTGCAAGAGAGAGCCACGCATTTGTGCTAAATATCATCTTTAACATGTTCACTGTGTTCCCTGTCAATTTGGCAATTTCAATGCCATCATAAATTTTATACAGTTTTTTTTTAAGTTACAGCACGCACCTGTCAATACTGATACATGTAAAAGACCAAGTGGGGTACACTGCATCTTGCAGCCACAGGCTGTCAAATGGAAGTGCCACTTGATTCTATGAGGTAAATTCCTTGTTGAAGTATTAATTTCAGAGGGAAATTAGTATGAATAGCAGAAAAAAGAGTCATTTATCATCTGATCTGCATTTCTGGCCATTCAAGCCATGCTTGGGATTGAAATATTCATAATATTTTCTTGTCCAATGACGATAAAATTTGATGAAAGCAATGCATATTCTGAGGTCTATTTGCAGTTTTCCTATGCCAAAAGCTTTTACCTTACAAACTTTCTAAATATATTATGCTCACAAATGTGTTTTAACTGAAATTTGCCGAATTCATGTGGCTATGTAGATTGCAGTATTTAAATTGGCCAGCCTATCAAATAAGCTGAGTAACATGGTTGCCATGGCAATGTCCCAAACTATATTTTATACAAAGAATGTATTTTGCAAAAATCAAAGGCATAAATGTATTTGTGATCTGACTTGTCAAGATCCCAGCACTAAAAAAGGTTACAGGAGTGCAACACTGACCTTGGTGAACCATTTGCATGTTGTTAAACATAAGTTATTTTGCAAAATATCAGAATGTGAAACAATACTTTGGTTACCATGGCAACCAAGTGTTACACCTATTTTCTTCATTTTGACACTTATGGTACCCAAGAGCACTACTTCTACTGAAAATGGAGATTTTTAGTTATGACAACTAGTTATATCATAGATACAGAATAAATTATTGGGTACAACATTTGGAGTTTTACCTAAAATCCCCAGACACAGGATACATAAGCCAATGAAATAGCCCAGACTGGAAAGTGTTGAACAAAGTTGACCTTGATATCATTCTGAAGTTCACAGGAACACATAAGTCTGTGCATGTAAGGTCAGCTGAGCACAGGCCTGTCACAGACTGTCCTTTTATATATAAATATATATATATACATAATATTTATATATTAATTTAAACCACAGAAAATTTACTTAACATTAAAAATTAGTTTTCAAATTTACCACCAGGTGACCCTACCAATTGTACCTTACCTTGCCAAGCCGGAGTGTTACTTGTCGAAACTGCTTGATTATGGCAGCAATTTCTTTTTTGAAAGCAGTCACATCTGTACATTCATGATATCTGGAATGCTTCAAGACTAGTTCACCAACTTTCTCTCCCTGTATAAGACAATGTTTCATGATCATTACACATATGCATCAATTGAAGAGTTTAAGTCAAGAAGAGAAGGATGCATGTTAAATAAAACCAAAGACACCAAGATATCTATGACATCTAGCTTTAGTCACCATATTCTGGACAAACTAGAACTACATATTTCATCATGACTGTGTACAAATAAAAGACTGTTGGCTATATGAGTCACATAATTGAGGGCAAGATAGGTACACTTAAGAATTGAATGTTGTGAATTTGGAGTAATGGTCACAGTGCAGTTCTTGAATGCGATGAACATGATGTAACTGGCCTGAGCATATTTTGACAAAAATGCAAAGAAATGCCAAGTCATTCACTAAAAACACATGCTCATGGTGCTATGAGATTACTTCTTTTTTTGTGTGCATTTTCACAAAATTCAGCGAAATGGTATGCATGAGGTGGTGCACATGACACACACATATAGTCGTTCCTTTAGAATAAAAAACAAATTTTCTATTTCTGTTTGTCATTCACATTTTTATCAAAATTACAACAAAATTATCTAGTTCTGTACCAACACTAACATTCTGTACTCAATAACATGCCAATATTATACTGGCAATCATGCTTCCAATTGCTTTAAAATGCAAATTTATAACAAGTAAGATCCATAGAGTTTGACATGTTTTGAATAGTAGTTCCTTACCTCACCCACGACAACTGCAGTGAAAACATCCCTGAAATTTTTCAGATCCTGGTCCCCTAAACAACTGACAATGCCGGCATCTAGCATGACAAGTCGGACAGGATCATCTACAGGTTTCACGTTTACAATGACAGTGTCACAAATATCCACCAGCATCACCTTATTCTCTTCCTGAAACATTAGCAGAATGTCGACAGTCACCACTGACAAGGAGATATTTATGATGCGAGAAGACTGTACTGACATGTACATGTCAAATCAACAGAAAATGTAATGCATTGAACATTCCAATCATCACAGAATTTTTGACAAGTAAGATATTTTATTTTGCGTGTATTTAAGTCTGCCACTTCAGTTTTTTTTTAGGGTAAGCTCTGTGTCTGTTTAATTTCATAAGACTGGCCACCACATACTGTATTTGGAATATGGAAGCGTCTAATTTTGCATTCTTGACACACAGCTCAATTTAGCATGAACGTATTCACACCAATACTATTATTTCATGTTTAGAACGAGCAGGACTCGAACCTGCAACCTTTGGCACCAGTCCGCTGGCTGAAATGGGAAACACGCTTATCCACTTGACCAAAATTTGCTACAATTGGTATCAAATGATGGCCTTTATCATGTTTATCAATGAAGAGGTAAGTATTTTACATACATGTGCCAGCCTTAACAGAGTACCATGTGCCATGGTGATATTGGGAAGGGCAGATAGACACAGAAATAATATATTTATTGAAGCAATGAAAGGTGGTGGTTTACTACTAATACCAATTACCTGTGGAACATACAAATCTGCATTTTGTACCAGAATATTCCCTGGGTGTAAGTCGCCATGCACGAAGTTGTCTACAAATACCTGTTGTGAATAAAGAGAAATTATCACCTACATGTACATGTATAGTAATTAATTAAAATGCATGTGATATACCCAGTTGCTCTTTTGAGGGACCACCTGCCTTTCAAGACAGCATTTATCAGGTCTGAGGGGTGATTGTGTGCATGTTATTTGACCCCCATAGAGACATCATGTGCTTTATAGACCACTTTTGGATGTACCTCGCCTTAGTTTTATAATATGAATACGTCACAGGCACAGATTTTGCAGGAAGACTGTTAGCCAGGAGAGAAGGCCTTAGTTCCAGCTGCAAACAGTTGTTGATAGCCGCTTCACGGCACTGCAGTCAATGAAAAACTGAAAGTAGGGGAAACCCATGTTACACGTGTAAATCGGGTCCCATGCTCCGGAAAGCAGCCATGAAAGACATCATGATGAGGGAATGGCCCAAGGTTTGTGCTATTTTGTGAAGGTGATAATTTCTTTGCACTGCATTTACTCTCCAACCACCACTATGACCTTTGATTTTGACCAGCTATCTGCTTGTCCTACAAAGTCTGCACCTGCCCCGTGACACATCCATATTAACACCAGCACATTCAATTTTTACTATGATTTTTGGACAAACGATTTGAGGGAATGACTTTTCCATGGCTAGGATCTGCCCAGGGAGGAGGGACTACATGTACCATAGAGAGGAATGCATAGTAACTGCAGCACCCATTGGGATCTCCATTTTGACTATTATGAAGTCTAGTTGAACATTTACAGGCAATTTACTATTTTCCTTCTGCCCCCCTCTGACCACTTTAAACTGCAATGTGCTGCTCACTGGACAAGTAACCTGTTTAAGGCACTAAATTTAAGCATTTGATATATTTTCTCATTTCAACTGACCACATAAAAGCTTCTCTCATTAACAAATCCTTTCAAAGGCTCTAACCCTTTCCAATACAGTAAAACCTGTTTTGAGAGACTACCCCGGGGCAGGTCAAAAAGTGGTCACAGATTATGGAGTTTGGTGCTTATCCAAGTTTACTGTTTTTCTTCAATAACTCCAAAGTTATTACCTATTTGAACAAGCACACCATGTATGGAAAGCTGGAAGTGGGGCACACATTTTGAACATAACAATTTTTTTAATCTAAGTTGAAGATCAAGGTAAAAATGCCAGTTGGAATATAGGGGTCATCTTGTGAACGCTTTGCACTCCACAGTTTTTTAAGTTAGGCCTATGTAACTTTTATGACTTATCAAGTGTATGAAAATTTACATGGGCTTTTATCTTGGTGGCACCCCCTGGGTTATTATATAACATACGGGTCAAAATATGAAAATCTTATGACCAGTCCACCATCCTTAATCTTGTATGGATCTTCATGAAATTTAGTGGAACTGTGGATGAGATCAAAATCGCAGTTGTGGTGCCACCTATACTTTGATGGAAATTATGTGTTAAAATGTTACGAAAGATATAAAATTCCATACCTCCAAAAAATCATTGAATTAGACATGCCAAATTTATAGGATATATTGATCATGTCCAATGATAATATGTTATGTAATATTAGTGACCTTGACTTATTCTTCATAAGTCACCAGGCTTGTAAAGTTGAAAGAGGTGATTTTGTAATAGCAGGGTGTGGCTTGGACATCAATAGCAAAGACAATTT
This sequence comes from Hermodice carunculata, assembly GCA_964020975.1. NCBI lineage: Eukaryota > Metazoa > Annelida > Polychaeta > Eunicida > Amphinomidae > Hermodice > Hermodice carunculata. The sequence continues at coordinate 29,054,854 of OZ026619.1, forward strand.
TTTGGTGACAGTCATTAGATTACATGTCAGCAGAGCAATTTTTGTTTGTGTTGCTTTGCTTTTTTTTTTTTTTCTATTCTTTGTTTCTTGCTTTTTTTACATGTGGACATGACAAACACATAATTGCATGGAAAATTCCTTATCCGATTTAAACTTCACCTGGTTAGTGCCCCATTCATAACAATGACAGTAAATGCATGGCTCACCATTTGTAATAAAGCATCTGCGCCGAAAGATGCCAGTTTTTCTTTTAGTCCTTCTGGTGTCTCCCGATCCTCATTTATGAAGTTTGAGATGTGTTCTCCTTCCTGCAAGTAAAGCAAACCTTTAGAACCATGGACATGTCATTTTTACCACATGTATTTAACTTTACACAAAAAAATGCCCACTCCAGAAGGTGTCGATGAGTATTTGTGGTGACCGTGTCCCCCCCCCCCCCCCCATCAACTATTGGATGCTTTCACTTTTTAGTTGAAATGAGTCTCTTAACCTCAGTGTAAATGGACCCAGCAAATGAAGCTGTTATGCTTTTCTTTATGACTCTGTAATTAAAAATCTTTGTGGTTTAATGTAAAATATTCCTGATATAGCAGTTCATGCACTTGGTGGCAAAAATCAGTCATTTTGATAAAGCTACAGATCACATGACTTTATCACATTGATAAAGCAACATATCACTTACTTCCCATGTCTCCACCATAACATCTCGCTTGCAGTATGGCCAGAGTGGTCGTGGAAATCGTACATTAGGAACTTCCAAGAAGTTGTCCACAAACTGGTCCAGACATTCTGCTTCATAACGCAGATCAATCTGCAACACACAAACATGCACTCTTATCTATATAGTACTTTCACACCTTTTTTGCAAAACTGCATTTTCTGTGAACTGATGCCACATACTTTTGTTTTTCTGCACAATGTGAACCCTTTACCTATTTGAATGAAGACTGATTCAACAGCTCTACATGGCATAACTTTGGAAGCCAAGCCAAGCCAAAGAAAGCTGTTGAACTGGACAATGTTTTTCTGATAGGCCTCACCTGCAATTCGTATTCAAATTGTTTTTTTATCATTGCTAAAATAAATCAAAAACACTGAAGCAGATAACATTTGATTACCAGGTGGCTTTGGTCAGTTTTTTTTTTTGGGGGGGGGGAGGGGGGAGAGGATAAGAGTATTTAAGAAATCATGACAGGTGTCCATTGTGTCCTAAAATATAGTGCAGATGTCTCTCCTTTAAGAGATCACTCTAATGAGAGACCACCTATCTTTTAAGACTACTTTTAGCAGGATCTTAATTCTACCTTGTCCATGCTGCATATACTTACTTGACCGCTGTTGAGATACCACTGGCTTTATGAAACCACTTCTAGACCTGTTGCCTGGACAGTCTCTCAAGAAGGCCACCATACCAGGGTTTTCCCCAGATAATCCTAGCAGTGTAGTGAGATTTCCAGATTTAACCTCATTTGAGCAAATTTCAAGAATTATAGCCCTATCCTCCTCTACTTTATAATGGGAAGCCAAAGTCATAGCCCTAACTTCTGGATCACAGCCCTACAATTCTCTCTCTCTCTCTCTCTCTCTCTCTTGATAATTATGTTAAAACAGATCCAGTATGACACTTTTTGTTATATTCTTAACTATTTGTAAGCACAAATGTATTTCCATATACACATACCTGTCTCACCATCATATCACTAAATTCCCTGACACACTCCCCAAGGCTCAGCCATTTAAGGCCTGGCAGTATCGTCTCAAGTAGCCAAGCTGATCCCCTCAGAATGGCCAGGTCTCTGGCCACCGAGTTATGGATGCCTGGATGTACCACCTAGAGGAAACATGTAAAATTCACCATTAAGTTAAATGCTGTTGGGCTGAGTTATCACTGATTCCAACTGAAACAGCGGGGAGCCCAGCTGGAGTATTTTAAGTGATCAATTTGGGGTCTTTGGTCTGCTTTGTACTAATTTTTATGTCTTCAACCTTTTTTCTTTTTTTTGAATTGAAGAAAACAACAGCACAGCTGCAGTTTTTTTTTTGTTTTTTTTTTACATCTTTTCAGATTAAGCCATGCTGAGGATTTCATTTGATGACAAGGCTCAAATGAATTATGTACATATTAGGCTCTGAACAAAAACTAGGTACTGGGTTGGTTTATGATGGAAATTGTAAATTACCAGTATGCTCAGTCACTGATCCTTGCGTCCATGTATATGTGAAGTAAATTACATGTATAAATATACAGAGATGTAGTGCCTATACACACAAAACCAGAGACAGAATAATTAACAGAATTAGACCACAACTTGTCTGTTGGCCAATGCATGTAAATGTATGCAGTAAGTACGCCCCATTCCGGAAAAAACTATATACATCACTGAATACTTATAATTTAGCCCTACTCTCAGACATGGACCAATTTCTTTTTCTGATGACCTGCAACAATGGGGACCATTTTGTCATTAAACAGGTGCTAAAATTCGTCAACAGTGCAATGGAAAAACGAATGTAATTTTTTTTTTTGTTTTTTTGTTTTTTTTGTTTTTGTTTTGTTTTAAACTACATGTAGATAGGTTTTTTTTTTTTTTTCCTCCTAGTAAACTAGATAGAGATTTTTTTTTTTTTTGCTTTGTGAAGCCTTTTACTTAATTCTGCGAATCTACTGTGTGATTAACTTCTCGGACCCACGGCAATCATCTCGGTGTAGCCTGGGTGCTGAGCACTGTAATGTTTGCTATACCCTCCAGAGGGAGCGTCTATGCAATAAATCTTATGTTAAAAAAGTGTATCAGTGCTGGGAGGCTACAACCAAAGTAGAAGAGTCAGATTAATAGAAGTGACATACACGCAGTAAGTATTTATTATAACACAACATTAAGACTTTATGTAGATGGCAACTTTATTTGTCATCCATTCACTCAATCATAGAACTGATGCACTGTTGAGACAACACAATGCATATGAAAAATTTCTTTTAATGAAATTACATGCACATTGTGGAACATTTCTACACAACATTTGTTTGTTCACTTGTACATTCTGTGAAAAGCAGTATTTTCAATTTAGAAGAAACAATAAACTGATGACAGAGGAAAAGAGATCTGTTGCACAGCTGCAAATTCTGGTACATTTCTCTCCACACCAGCATCACGGGCTGACAAGAGCATATATATTTCACGAATGACTGCTGAGTAGACTTGCACAAGTCCCTGGTGCATGTCCCTATTTTCCCATCCTGTGGTCCTACCCAGAAGTGTGATACATTTTCCCCTCCTCATAGTTAACTGTAATAATATTATACCATCTACAAAGTATAGTGTTATTAAGTAGGCCCTACTGTCATTTTTTTAACTGGTCCACACTTCCGCTGTGCCAGTTTCAACAGTAGCAGCTATTGAGACCCAATCAGCTATTATCCCATTATCACTGTGATAAGACTAAGTAAGTGGCAAGTGGTCTTTGATGAAAGTGTGGTTACTTTAGTCACTGGCCACTCAAGTGAGACAAAGCTGACCGTCTCTCTGCGGCTGGACGCCCTCCGCCTGATAAAAAACACAGTGAAGACCTTACCGCGCTAATCTGTTATCTGGTTATAGACACATTCCAAGCCAATCAGCTAGGTTTAGGGGCCTACTTGTATTATTACAGTATAAGCCTACACCATGTGTGGTGGGCTTCACTTAAAGTTTTATTTTGTAATGAATTTAAAATATAATACGGAAGACAGTCCTGTGAGACTTGAGCAAGTCTAACTGCTGAGCAGTCCATGGACATGTGCTGCCCTCTGGTCCTCATGTATACATTCTTTATTGTATAACTTGGAGATGTACTGCTGTGAAACAAAAATATGGTTTCTTTTCCAAACAGCATTCTTTTACATTATGATAGCAAATTGTGAGAAATTATAGTAATTAAAAATTCACTCATGAAATTTACTTTTGACCCTTTCATGTGCTGTCTTTTTTAAGTGGGTGGTTTTGCTGTAAATTTGCTTAATTTTGTTGTATTTTAATTTTCACTTATTTCACTCATGGGACCAAAATGTGAAAATAAAAACACAATGAAACAGTGTATTCACATTGAATTCATTAATTGGAACTATGTCCAAAATACTGGTATTTTAAAAACCTCAGTTAAGTACTCGAAATGCAAAAAAAAAAACCCCAAAAGTTAAAATTTACACAAGTGAAAATAAGTGAATTTACAGTAACACTTTGCTATGTTTACCTTGACAGCAACTGGCAGAAGCTGTTCATCATCTTCCAAACACTGATCACTACAGTCGTGACTTTTTGTTACATCCTCACCATGTTTCTCAGAAGCTGGAATCTCATCACCTAGGAATGTTGTCTTGCTTTGGTTATCTGTTCAAATAGATGTGCACATTTCAAAACAGTCATGTAAGCAAGGGTCATGTCCTGTGCTTCAAGGCACCTGAAAAATTATCAGCATTTACTGTGATTTTCGAATGTGTATGTATTAGTGTAAACCCTGTAATTAAAACAAATTTAAGTTCTGTTGAATATCATACCTTCTTTGGCTCTGGGGTCAGTTGGTAAGCCTGTGTCTTTGCCCTGCTTCCCCTTTCTTTTCTTTTCAATGACCTCTTCCACGTGTTCCTTGGTGTCCATCATCCTTCCAAAGCCTACAATCTCCATTCCTGCAAAAAAAAAACAACAACAAAAACTGGTATTCCACTTTCCTTAATCATGCATAAAAATGTACAGCACACACATAAAAGGACATGTAAAAGACAATTTTTTTTTATCCTTTTGAAAAGTACTTGCCTGAACACATTAATGGCGCTAGACTGAAAGTGAGGCCAGCCATACAAGCAAATACATATGTTGGGCAAACAGTGGGGCATGTTTTCTATTTGCGTTCCTGATCTACAGGGCCATTATACCAAATTTACATGAAATTTATCAAACTGCACTGGAAGTGTCACTACTGGGGAAGTGCAAAAGGGCAGGAGATAAATGAAAAATGAATACATGTGCACATATCATGAATTGTACTAGACAACCTGAAAACTTCTAAGAATATATGGAGCCATAAAAAAGCGAACTTTTACCACTTGTCAATTTTATTTGTTCATCAGTTCAGCATGTTTTTACCAACATACCTTTCACGTATACATACTCAGCTTTTACCAACTTAAAAATAGAAAACAGGAAACATTTTATTACAGTAAACAAGTTCATATTTCAGAAGATAAAGGAAAACTCTTGTAAGTGTATTTTTAGACCTCAAAAATATGTGCACACATCACATTGAGCTCTTGGATTTTTTTTTTCAATGACGAAACATGTCAAGCTCCCATGGATACAATACCTTCAGCAAAATCTATGTCCTGCTGGTCTTCATCATCCTCAGACAACTCCAGCATGACTTCCTCCACCAGGTCCTCGTCTGGTATCATGTCAACCCTCATGTATGCCTTATGAACCTGTTACACAATGTACACAAGTACATGTATATACATTGTTGTTAGTCCATGTTTACATCATGTATGCCCTATGGCCACAGACCACAGTTATAAATCCTTCTATTTTTCATATTAGCATTTTTCAGTCTTAAAAATCAGCATTTTGGTATTTTAAAATTTCGTGAAGGGCATTTAACAGATAAAAATGTCAGAAAAACATGGATCCATGTATTTTTGTCATATAATTCCCAGCTTGTTAATTTTGTGATAATTTGAAATACGAAACAACACCTGGATGTCAGCTTTACACAGGTGTATGAACTGTACTCTTGCCAGGGTCACATCATTGTCCTTCCCCACCATAAAGTTCCCACCTGGCCTGGAAGACAGTGTACCTATATGACCACCAATGAAGCAACTCTGTGATGCAGCAAACCTGACTTAGCTACCTTTATTTAGGCAGAAGCTACAACATGCTGAAAACATAGTATTTTCACAATAACGTACTATCTCCGTTGGGATGCACAACCAGCCAATCACAAACTGTGGTCTGTAACCTTATCCATATACAAGATAATGCCAGGGCTCTGCAATTCTTTTCATCCTTAGCCCTAAGGTTTTTTTTTTTTTTTTCTCAAATTTTGCATTTTACCAGATCTCCATTGAAATCACTAGAGGACTATGTAGGCAGGCAGGCAGGCTAGGTGTATTTGCTACCTGTACAGCCCAACTGTAGTAGATAAGGATTGATCATACAGCATGCAGACCTTAGTGCAAGCCATAAAATGCAGAAGATCAAATTGTTGACAGGTTTTATAAGTAAGTAGATTTATGGCAGGAACAGTGGGGAAAATGATTACCTTATGCACCACTCAGACAATGTACACATGTAGTGATAGGAGTACGGGAAGTCCACAAACAAGCAGCTTTAGTAAAAAAATGACTTGCTCTTTAGTGTAACACTAATTTGGACACGTGAAGTTGCAAGTTAACTTGTTCATCACATATTTTATTTGTCTTGGGACATGTGAAGTGGCCCAATTTCAAAACCAAAAGGTACATGTATACATGTATGTACATGTATACCTTTGAGAGTCAATAGGACAGGTCACAATTACCAATTATCTGTGTATTCAGCTGAATACGCAGTCCAATACACAGAATTCTTCCGGGCTAGAGATGTGTATTCCCATTGGATTGCATGTTAAATTAACCTCAAATTAAAAGACTACTTTTAAAGCTGCAAAAATAAAATTTCTGTGAACATTTCAACTATGTGCATAATTTTACCACCTAAATTTTGCTGTTTCTGCAACAAGTGGTTTTAAAGTTATTAAGCAGTACATTATAATGAAAAGTTAATGGGAATACACAACTCTAGCTCTGAATGACTGAAATGCCCTCTACAAGAGAGTAGTAGAAGCTTCTGTTCTTGCTGTCCCCTATTGGCACATGCTTAGCTAAAATTAATGTTCCAGTTGTGCTACTGTATCTGTGTAGTGGCGCACATACATTATACATGTACACAACAATAATTTTCATACATACATCAAGTGAAAGTCTATTTTTGTAATTCACTTGCATGAATCTGTCCTGTGAAATGAATATTTCACTTGTCTCAGGCAAGTGGAAACTTTTTTGAAAACAGTGACAGATATATATATATATATATATCAGTATACAGTGAAACCTCATTATTAATGACACTCAAATATTCAACATATATTCAATATGACACAAATTGTCATGGAAAAAGGTTCATTTTCTTTGTTATTAGATTCATTTATCTGACATACAGTGAAACCTCCCTATACCGAACACCCTTGGGACCAGAGGAAAGTGTTCAGTATATTGATGTTCGATAGCATTGAAAGTATATACATTGAAACCTCCCTATACCGAACACCCTTGAGACCAGAGAAAAGTGTTCAGTATAGAGAGGTGTTCAGTATACGGAGGTGTTTGGTCAAAGAGGTTTTATTGTACTCAGTTATCTGATACTTTTTTTAAGGGAACAGATGGTGTCATTATAATGAGTTTTCACTGTACATCCTTGGGAGTCAATGGGTACCTGGATATGTAACTAAATATATTCAAGCTGTGCAATCTGTGCAGTGATACATATTTATTATGTACACGACTTAGCAAAATATTTCACATGTTCATGTGATATTCAATCTTTGTAATCGACTAGCACAAATCTTTAGTCAGGTGAAATTTTACAAGATAGCAGTCTGGGGCAGCTTGTACCATCAGCCATATGCTTAATATGGTCATTAAAACTGTCTAAGGTTTACATGAAGCCTGCTTTGCTATGAATTATTCATGTTATCCAAGGCAAATCTGCTAGTCTTTGAGTTATTTTACTTTCCCATTATGTCACAGTATTTTATTATGTCCTGACCAGTCACTCGATGTAGGCCTAGGCCTAATTTTAAAATTTTCATTTCTGCTCACCTTGCTGCTTTTCACCTTGTGTTAAAAAAATTACTCCCAGGAATCATAGTCATGCTTAAAAGTACATAATATTCTTTGCTGTGGTAATTACTAGTATTAGTGGGAGAATTCCTAACTGTAAATACCTCTATGCCATGTGATTAGACCATTTAATACACAGCATTGTAATTTTGCCACTTACAATGAACTAATGTGCTGGTGGGAGATTGAACATACACAATGACATTGTGTTGCATATCAATCATGGCATACGTGGACCACTGCCAACATGCAGTACATGCATTAGCTCAGTGTTGACAACCAGACTATTTCAATGTAATATATATGTAAACCCATATAGAAAACAAAATTTACATTTATGTATGAACAACAGTTAAGGTGTATTCTCATTCATCACACCTGTTGATGGGACAGATATATGTAGTACTTAACTCCCTCTAGCAATGCAAGGTTCAATATTTACAAGGCATACATGTACAAACCTGGGCTATACACCCTGATCCCACTGGCTTCTTTTCAAACTTCACAAAGATTTCCGGCCATTTTTTGCCAAATGCCTCCGTTAATTTCCTCCGTGTTATGTACCAAGAATGTTGCCTTGTACAAAAGTGAAGCTTGGAGAACAAATCACAGAACTCCGCTGGGAAGAGATCTCTTCTTGTGCCAGCCCACTGACCCAGTTTTATAAACGTTGGGCCAGAAATCTCGGTTGCAAACAACAACATTCTCCACCATATGCCTTTGAACCTGGTGCTCAGGTAAGTTAGTGGATACAGGCTCACCAAGGGCATAAAAGTAAAGGTAAGAGATACAACTCTTAGAGTCAGTCTTAATCCACGCCATATTGCAATAAGAATGCGTACAATTATATTTCTTTTTCGCTTCTTTTTCTTCCTTTCCTTTTGGAACACTTCTTTTGGGATTTTGCTCATCACTTCTGGGGACATAGTGTGATTATTGTTACTGTGGTTACCGTGGCTCAAATGTCTTCTCATAAACTCCAGGGGCGATGCAAATGAAAGTGTCAGAACAAATGGTTTGCATTTAGAGATAATGCTGGTTCTGTCCCATGGTTGTCTTGGTAGTTTTGTCCAATAGTTGGTACACTGTCTGGACAATGTGTATGTTCTTATGAAATTTTTGTGTACATGCTTCCAGGCTGATGAGGTCATCTGCAATTTTCCAGCTTGATATCCTGCATGATTTATCCATAAACCCCACACATACTTTACCCTTGTACAAAACATGATTTTGATTTGCTGGTACCACAACTATGCCTGTAGCTGTCTCTCTCTCCAAACACACTGGGAATTGGTCACATCTGTTATTAGTAAACTTAAGTGGACATCACTGAAGTAGATTTTTTTTGAAAGCCCCACATGCTTTTCATCTCACAAGTCCTGCAAATGACAAAATACATGTTTACAATAATATCTGATTGACAAAATAGAAGGTTCAGCAGGTCACTTTGGCAGAATGCCAAATTAGCTACATGTATGTCAAAAGGGCATGATAAGGCAATCACTTTGCAAGGCAAACACGATCAGTCTTTTTGTTGGTGACCTTAATTTCAACTTTGTCGGTGAACTTTGTAAATTATACGCATGTGGAATTAACACATTAAATAATCGTGCTTACCAACACAAAGCCTTTTATTACAAAAATCATTGCCAATATTTGTGAGGACTGCCTGTCATAGTGCTATCTCTGTATGATGGATGGTATACACTTGACATAGTGCTTGCAACCCACAGCAAGCCCAAGATGTAGGTTACCAGAGTATCATACCCTCCCATGGCTGCTCAATTCAGATTACAAAGTGGGGTCAGACGGACTTGGCAAAATGGGCAGGCCCACCTGGCCACTTTAGATTTATCAGATATGCAGTTGTTGGGGCTGAGAACCAACCAAGTAAATGAATGCAGACAATAATAATATTGGACATTGGTTGGGATTATTACAAACTTTTATTTGCACATATAATTTTAAAACTTTCGACAATTGCCAGCTGCAGAATGCACATGTTCATTGCTACCATATGTTGTGACCAAATTGTTCTCATTGGTCAAGCGAAAAATTTGTCATTAAGGGTCATAACCATTCAAATTGGAGTCAACTTCAGCTTTCTCAAGTAGGCGACTTCTGGATTTACTTATTTTGCCAAGCCCCCTACAAAACTACCAGCCCAGTTTGTGCACTCAGTCCTTTGCAGTTGATCATTTGATTAGTCAAGGTAAGGTTAAATATTCAACCAAATAAAGGTGATGGCAGCTCCAATAATGCTTTTGAACCATAAAGTTATTTTCTGGACCCAGGCCATAAAACATGCAAGTACACAAAACCCTATGGCTGTGAGCTGCTGAGAGCCAAGGTGTTTTCAAGGTGTGACACAATCAGTTGGAACATGTCATTCCTGTTGTCTAGTGTTGACAAAACTGTAAAGCAGTTCCCCTTTTGAGAGACTGCTCCAATGACCACCTGCATTTTCAGACATTTGTGAGGCCCCTGGTACTGCATTTTGTAATGCCATGTTTTACCACTCTTTTGAGAGACATCCCCCCTTTTGCGGCTACCTTTGGAACCGCCCAAAGGCAAGGGATGGTCTTTCAGAGGAGGGGGTTGCTGTAGTTATATTGTGCTTCTGAGATACACAGTGAAGGAACTACTATTTAACACATATGCACCCAATTCAATGGCAGGAACAATGAAATCATTGCTACACATATCATATTTATATTATTACCATGTGTGACTAGTATTTATATGCTACATCTATGCTAAGAATATCATAGGGGTTTTGGAGCTATATGCTAGGTCCATCCAAGGAAAAGTATATTTCCCTTTCTGTTTGCAGTGAAACGTACATGGGTTGTAAATGTCCAGAAAAGCTGGCACACTCCGTGATTTTCAGTTGCTTCTTTTGTTAACATATGATTAAGCGTTAAGAAAACTAAAAATTGTTTTGAATTCATATATTACTGAATTCACAGTACAGGCACATGTAGTTGTAAAGCAATTAGTGTTGCGACTGCATGTACACATATCTGGAATATGTGTACGTGGTATCTGCACCAACTTTCTCTGCTAATTTATGAGAAAATTATGAAGAGTGAGATCCCTTCCCTAGTGATTGGATGGATCAACCAATCAATCAAACCAATCAAATACCGTCTTTTTACCGATCATTCATAAGGGCTTAACTTAAAGTCTTAAGGCGCAGCATCTTCTTTGGAACCCCACAACAGAGCGCTCACTGTACAAATTAATTTCATACGGATTACAATGGCATCCGACCCACTCACAGTCTATTTCTGTGATGTGGACCTCAGCGTGGTCATGGATGGAGCCCTGCTGAAATATTCGGTCCCTGGGCCATGCATGGCCATAGCCTATGGCATAGGCATGATGAAGCCATGATCATGATGATCTGGTTCACTCAAAGTCTCAATTCTTCCACTTCGAGTCGACAAAAATACCGTTATGCGTGCCAAATACATGAGCTCTACATGCGCCTTGCATTTCTATAATCCAACTCACTCACATTTTTCTCTACTTGAATCGAATTTTATTGAATCATCTCAATTCTTCCTCATCACATCAGCATTCTTGCCCAGGCAGCAGACAGCTCTCAGTATCAAGATTTCAGAAGGCCGCTTCAATCAACTGAACTGGACTTTGACTCCAACCTCCCTGCCTCCTCAATTTAACTTTGCATCAATTCCTTTTCTATCTTTGTTCATTATTACGCAGTGAACTATATCATGACATTGGTCTAAAACTTAAGTGAGTTGTTTTTGCCGAATATTTGAAACAGTCTGCGCAATATTGTGGCCCATTTTTGTCTATGATCTACGCGGTTCTTTGACCTCGAACCGACGTCCTGACTGGGTGAGGGCCTTCTTTTCAAATGTGTAGTGTTTTAAGGTAAAAGATCGAAAACCGACTTAAATTGCGACAGGGATGCAGAGCATTAAATAGAAAAACGATAAAATGGGCTTCACAATTTGGCATTTTAAGTGTTATATGCAGATATGTAACGATAAAGTTAAGTTGACCGGGACCTGCGAGTGATAATAGCGGCATTTTGCCATGCATAGGCCTCGCTGTTTTCCATTGCCTCCCAAACTCAGCGTCCCCTGCACTCGCTTTTGGCAGTTTTGTTTTCTTTACATTTTAGGATGCACACTGGGAAGCACACAATAGCGAATTGACTGTGACTATGATTATGCAACTCGCTAGGTAAAAGTTAGACCTTGCACAAGACGGGATTTTTTCTTAAAATTAATTTTACTGTAATAGTAATATTTTACAACATCTAAACATGAAAAACTCTGTAGATCTACCCCAAAATCGGTAGTTTTGGAACCTCTGTTTCTACCGTACTATGATGGTCGAGAAGACAACCAGGGAAGAATATTTTGGAAAAGCATTGTGTCAAGACATGATATTGCACACAAAGTCAAAGAGAAGAGGAACCAACATTTGCTGAAATAATAAATAGGCCTAACATCCCAGTTTGAGCATGGTTTATAATGAGATCTGTTCAGGTGTTCTTTCAGCTTTCATTAGTCAATAGCTTTTATAGTGCCAACACTCTGTATTTTTTTTTGTTTTTTTTTGTTTGTTTGTTTTTTTTTTTGTGAAAAAGGTAAAAATATAGGTGACAATACAAAGTAGGAATTTTTAATATTGTCACAGATGGGAAGTAATGGAACTTAAGAGCAATATAGATCTATCTTGCTATGGCTTTAGACTTAGTTAAGGATTGCATAAAAAGACACAAAAACAAAAAACAAAAAAACAACGAAGCAACGAAAATGAAAAGGATGCTGATGAGTGGGTAGAGTAAATTTGTATACATTAATAATTTGAGATGTTAAAAAGCCAAACATTTAATGCTGTCATGGTGCCAAGGAAATTGCCCTACAGTAAACCTTCCATAGGCTTAAGTGGGCACTTACCTTTGGTCCTTTTTCCTATTGACTATAATATAAAGCTAGCTATAGCTATTTCCCTAAAGGAAACATTTTTGTCCAATCTTAATTTGCTTCAGTTCTATGCGACCAACCATAACCATACATATGTGAAAAGGCTCTTAATTCCAATTTCCAAATGTTGAAAATAGAGCCGCCTCTATCCTCACCGTGAAAATATACCAAACTGTGCCATCATCACCATACGGTGAAAATAGACCAAACCCTATCCTTACTGTACAGTGAAAATAGACAAAACTCTATCCTCACTGTACAGTGATAATAGACAAAACACCTTCCAAATGCTATTCTCACCGCACGGTGAAAATAGCACCATTTTTTATCTATTTGTTAATGATAAAGTAAAAGGAATGAAGTGTCTGCAGAACTGGGTTTGGTCGTGAATAATTTTCCTGATGCAGAACTGGGAGGCCTGTGATTGGCTGCTGTCGTGACTTCCTTTTTCGCCTCGCGATATTCTTTCAACACTCCATCTGCAGCACACAGGTTAGGGCTTACAGTTATTCTTTATTCCATCTACACAAGCAACAGATTTGGGCTCATATTCTACACTATAATACCTGGGACATATATTTCCTTGCTGCCAAGTCCCATCATAGATACTTGTAGGGTCGACTATCTGTGGTCCCATTTTCTACATGTATAGACCCCAGCACTCCAGCGCTTTCTTACAGTACCGTACCCGGCCCTCATACTGTATTTGGCTGCGATACCGGGCCTAGCACCCCAGTGATTTCACTCAGTATTGGATAGAGTACCAAACCTTGCTTTCCTGTGTATATATTAACTGCTGCAACAGTCTGGCTCTGTAGTTGCTTCAACAACCAAAATTGGACCCGGTTCAGTAGCCACGTCCTAAAAGGAATGCAGAATCTGAATTTGAAAAGGAAATCCTGGTCTGTAGCAGGTCTACATCTTGTAACTAAGGCACCTTTTACCAGAGGCCACCTGTCTTAAGTCTTTTAACTTTAAGCATGGACCTCTCTAGTAGATCCGTGCTTTAAGAGACCATCATTCCTAAGGCTATGCACAAAGTGTGACATGCCTATTATATTGACATTATTGTCTTCCCTCTACAGGGGTCCCTTCTTAATTAAAAGGCCATTTTGGGATTGCATGTAGGAAGGGCTTATAAAGGAGGGACCATTGTACAGTGGTTCCTGCCTGGGCACACCACTTTTCTTGAAAGACGATTTTTTCAAGATTACTTTGTTTTGTACATTTTATATTTTTTGTACCTCCTATGAAAGACCGCCTGTTTTTAGAAACCATAGTTTGGTCATCCCAGGCATGGTCTTTAAAGAGTTGTTTCACTGTATTACAAATGTGAACCTGTAATATAGATATATCTCATATTGAAATGCCTAAAGGATGGGCTTTGGATATTACAGATAGATCTCGTATTGCAATGCCTGCAGGATGGGTTTGGATATTGAGCACGGAGGTTATTTCTACCTTCCTTGTATTGAGTTACTGTGTGTGACAGGTATGCTGCCTCAGAACATTGCAAGTGTGTTGCGGTGATGAGCTCCGAAGATTAACCCAGACATGTAAGGGTAGAGTGTTTTAAAGGAGCCCTTGAGATCAATGGTAATAACAGGTAGAAGATGTTTATTCCGGGTGTGGAAATGAGCTTGAAGTAATTGTTGCCAGATGTCCAGCATGTGTCCAGCAGCCTCTCAGGGTAGCTTGCAGCATAGTCTGATTGACTGAATATACTGTTGGGGACAGATGGCAGCACCAGCTTCCCTACAAGGGTGCCAGGTCATAGAATTTTCATCAGAGCCTATCTGGATATATGCCATCTACTGACCACAAGAGGAACCGCCCTCAGAACCAACACAATAGGCAGATTTTTAGTTTTGCAGTGCACTGGTAGATTAACTAAATTCTATGATTGAGCCAGGTCTAGGTAAAAGTGTGCTTCTGACTGTTTTGTTTTTTGATGTGGCAGTGGGACTGGGTGCATGCATGTGATTTAAAGTTTTTATCAGCCAGCAGATTTTCTGAAATGTTACACAGAGTAGTTGCAATCTGGCTAACAGTTAAGACTGATTTTTTTAGCAGAGCTAGTTAATTTTAACGTGCAAAAGTGACAAGAAGTGAAGAATCCTTTTTCAAATTGTGGCTTCAGTTGTTGGCTTAAATTGCAGAAATGTATTGACTGAAATCTACTGTAGCAGTAATGAACTGGATCACCCTGCTAATAGTGACAACTGTTTTCTTTTTATAGGGTAACCCCACAGGCTACAATATAAGCCACAGGAAATAAACATTAATTCACATACTTTCTTGTGTTTGGATCAAACTCCATGGTCAGTTGTTTGCTCTTTTCTGCTTGACATTGTAACACTTAATTTTGACACTGCATGTATACACAGCTGTATGACGTGACATTGAGGGGGGACAAACTCGATTTTTCTTAAATTGCAGAACTTTCGTGCATTTTAATTTCATGCAATTCATTGCCATACAATGTAGTGAAATACAAAATGCAACTTATTTTCGTGCATTTTCATTTCGCACTTTGGTTGGTAGTGTGAAAAGCGTGAAATTAAATCAAGCATGAAAATTTTTAGAACTACAGTAGTTGCAACAATGATAAATCTCTGCTGTCCTATTACTAGGCTCATTAAGTTGACAGGTGAAACACTTTGGGTGTCTATTTCAATGACTACTTTTTAGTGAACCTCCTTATCATTCAAAAAAAAAAAAAAAAAGATACAGGGAATCACTTTGATGTTGAATAATTATTTGGAAGGTTAAAATTGTATTAGTCTGTGCCTTTAGCACTGGCCCATGAGACTGAGACCAGTAACATTCCATTTCGGCTAGAAAATTGTTAACATTTTTCAATGGGTAAACTAGCCCCAAAATGCATAACATCCCCTTTCTGTCTAGAAGCCCAAACATTTAAACATGCTAAAAATACAGACTGTTGTACATATATGTATGGAATGACATTGACGCTAATGTCAAGGTAACAAACATATTGGTTAAGTTTTGTATGCTGTATACTTTTTATACTATATCTAGTTTGGTGAAGGATTGATCTGGCCTTTGAATTTTTTTTTTTCTACAAAAATGTTTGAGAAATAAGTATTTCACATCAGAATGAGAATTTTTGGTTGTTGAGCGTATGGATGTTGTTCAGGTGTACAAGTGTAGTTGGGAAAATAAAAATGTCTGAAATTGGCCAGTTTAACCCCTGAAGGTTCATGAAAGATGCCACAGTCAACATCAACCGTAAGTCTTTGTTATTCCTCTGATCTCCTTCGACCTCAAAATGGATCTTAACGCAGGGTTTGGGGTGTGCACAAATGATGCAGTGGCATACATGCATATGAATGAGTAGCTTGTTTGAGTAATCCAGTAGCAATCCTCACATAGTGCTCACTTAACTGTATAAACATAGTGCCCTTGTTCTTCCTCTGATCTCCCCTTTACATGTATGCTGTGAGGTCCAGTGTTATTACATGTACAAGCATCAGTGTTGTATCAGTACAACAGTGACAATCTCCCACTTGCAACCTTGAATGTGCTCATAGGTCTCCTAACACTTTTGTTTCCAATTTTTGGAAGTTTAATATGAGGGAGTTTGGTGTATTAGACAGGTTAGGCCTTGAGACAGGTAAAACATGGGAAATTGCTGGGAGGACCTGGGCCCAGTTGCGTATGGGACAAAAATGTACATGTATTAGCCTTTTCCCCCTTGAATAGAATGTGTTCATATCTAAATGCAGTCCTACTCTAACACCTATTGAGCAAAAGAGGGAGCTACCTGCATCAGGGCAGATCCATGTATTTAGCATGGTCAAAAGTACTTTCTCGACAAAATGAACAACACAAAAACACATTAATCTTAAGAAAATGTATTAACATATATTTGAAATACAAAGGATGCCTGAATTGATTAGAAATTGGCTCTCTTTTGGTTGACAAGGTGTTATTTATGGATGTTTATGTAGTATATAATACAAATCTGCCCTGATCATGGTGAAAGCATCAGTTTGTTGCCCCGGCAACACAGGAAGTGAGCAGGATCGCAGTTAAATATAAATGTCGTTTATTGACATTTGAGTCAACAACTTTACTTTCCTTGGCATGTGATCTTGATAGGGCTCATCTACAATTCTCAGTCAAAAATTGTTTTTCATTACTGTTGAAATTAGTTGAAAACACTGAAGCAGACGACATTTTGACCACCAGGCAGTTTTGGCCGACTTGAGGGGGGAAGGGCTAAGAGAGGTGGACACACGAGCAGATATGACACAGCATTCAGTTAGCTACTTTTTTCACCAACAAATGTAGCCATATTAGCATCTTTGCAGTCTGTGAGTGAGTTGAACAAGTTGCTTTTTATGTGTGTCAGGGTTATTGAAGTACATATGGGTGACTTGATCTGCAACAGATGGCAATGCTCATGGTCCCTATGGGATATGGATAAAGTAAAACTTTTCATAATTACAGTGCACAATTTGTAACAACTACATGCATTTTATTAGTTTATTTTTTTCCCCCACAGGTAACCATGGCATGAGTGTCATGTACCAGTACTACTGGGTCTTTCACCAGCACAACAACTGCATCGTAGGTGTGATGAATGCACTGGAGGCACCCCACAGGGTCCAGTAAAGGCCCCTGTACATCATAAACAACACTACAAGATGGCATGTCTTACAAGGAAATGCCTGCTGCAGAATCTGTTGAGAATCAGGCAGTCTGCACGAGCATCTACGGCAGCATTGCAGAATGGGATCAGGGGCAGGGAAAAAAAAGGCGTCCGCAGGTTGAAGCAGCCATTTAATCCTTGTATGAAGCATTGTAGGATGTTAGCAATGCATCCTGAAGACCTAGATGAGCATGATGAAATAAGCGTTCAAGCAACTGAAGATCCAGTGGATCCAGCTGTGAGAAATTTGTTTGATAACCTGGTGTCTGGACACAGAGCCAGTTTGGCATTGTCAATCACATTGGTTGAATCCCTTCATCCCCGGAAGAAATCACAGGCCCAGCAGTTGCTGAAATTAGTTCTTGATCACAACAAGAAAAAACAAAGTCACAGCTTGCATAGGGTCAACTCATTTAGAATAGGTATGGACGCATGAATATTTTTCTAAGGCTATTTTGGAAACTATGTTCAGTTATGTTGTAAATGACAAAAACTAAATGAAGAAGCAGATTTGCACAAAAACTATATTTTCAAATCCATCAGGCTCACCGTGTTAATGGTTATGTCAATGTGAGCATAGTGGGGTAGTTTTTATACTTCTGCAGATAATTTTTTGCAACTGAACATGCTCAGGAAGCAAGTGAATCTACATAGTCTGTGTTAATGTTGGCAATTTAGTGCAGCTTGCTAACAACCATTGATAGGAACTTTAGTATTGGAAAGGAAAAAAAATTGCAATATGGACAACAAAAATACATACTGACATATATTAAGGACATTACTTTATGAGGTAGTTTTAGTGGATTTGGTATATCCTGTTTTAGCTGATCATAGTGACAGACAGGCTGACTTTTATGTGGAAAGAGTGATAGTATTTCTTCCATGTAATATCCATATTAGGGGTCAGCCATTTTGATCAACATTTTAAATTAGCACTGGCAGTCTATGTGCTAAATTAGCACATAGATTATGCGGGGGGGGGGGGGGGGGGTGTTGGAGGGGTGGTGGTTAAGATCAATGTATGTTTTTAGCTAATTTTGAAAATGTTGATCAATGTTTAGCCAAAAATTAACAGTTTTAGAGTACTCTTTGCTTTTTGTTTTTGTTTTTTTGTTTTGTTTTTTGTTTTTGTTTTTGTTTTTTTTGAGGGGGGAGGGGGGGTTCCAGGAAAGAGTACATACTCTGTGCTATGTTTATGCTTTTGAAAATGTTGATAGTTTTGGCTGACTCCTCAATATATATAATCACCCTATATACATAGAAATGGCCTGGATACTTTAAAAGCTGCTTTGCTGATATACAAACCAGGGCTATAGATGATGAGTAAGCAGGCTGATAGATGACAAAAGCGGGTTGATAGATGAAAAACTGGCCCTCCCACCGGTGACTGGGCCCCATCGGTTTTGGTTGTTAAAATGTAGCATAATGACCCTGCATTTTGGTACTAATGTAGAATAAAGACCCCCCATTTTGATCTAAATGTAGAATAAAGACCCCACATTTTCACCCTTGAAACACATTAAAATATAGGGTTTTAACCCTCCATGGAGCACAGCCACCCATTTCTAGACCAAGTACTCCTCTTCCCCAGGCAATTTACATATATCATGTCTTGACCAACTGGTCACAATAATATAGAAATCAATCTGTCAGCGTCCAGGATATCAACATACATGCACCACACCATGAAGCAATAAATCAGGTATCATTAAAATTCCTTTATTAAAGAGACAGGAAAAGATTAGTTTTTATCCATTTCAAAGGATTAATTTAAAAAATGTACACAGCATTGATTATACAACAAAAAGAAATTTTGACATGAAAATAACTACTGCTGTGATATACACAAAGTGATACACTGTATGTCAATACACGGAAGAAATGTGCCAAGTTCCATGAAGATCCAGGGGCTTGTCTTTGAGTAATTAGACTGTAGCATAATTTAAAAATATTATACACACTGACACAGATTAGGCCCCCTACTGCACGTTCCCTGCAGCTACATATCTGTTTCATTTTATTTGAAAAAGACAAGACAAAGATCAGTACAAAAAGTTTGATAACTTTGTTATATAGCCAAGTTTGCAAGTAAACTTTACAATGTAAATGAAATACTGAATGTCATGTCTAGATCAGCTGACTTGTCAAGGAGCTGTCATGTGTAAAATAAAATTCTGTGTGTGTATAGTTTTTAAAACAAATTTTGAGCCTCTTTGTATACATTATCGAATGCTTCATGGCATACATGTACCTTGCTTTTGCTTCAGGTCTATCTGGGCCACCAGGAGCAGGTAAAAGTACTTTTATTGAGGCATTTGGCAAGTTTTTGACGGGCAGAGAACACAAGGTGGCAGTTCTGGCCGTGGACCCATCCTCATCAACAACTGGAGGTATGAGACATTAGTGCTGGGTCTGTAACCAGGTAATATACATGATGTAGTGAACAGGTAACCATGACAACAACTCTAGCTACTAAAATATGCCTCTTGCACATTTACACTATTGGTTGCGCCGTACTATATCTCATCATGTGGACCAGTAACTTTGTTTTGTTTTATAGTTAGGCAGTATCATTCAGTATCTGTTCATCCTATTTGTGTGTTGCATTGAAATTATGTGAGGTATATGCAGTAAATATTTCTCATTTCTGTGGCAATAACCTAATTAACTGATGCCCCAATTTACACATAAGTCAGGGGAAGTAAATATCTCAACTGTGTGTGGACATGATGAAGATTTTACCCCATTATTATATTCCCAAAGTGGTGGCAGAGTCGCTGTTATTCTAGTAGTGGAGAAAATGCCCAGCTCTACACAATTGTACTGTTAATAATTACACATTATTGTTAGGCTGTTACTCCTTGTGAACAAGCCATGATGTTATAAACGTGTGGAATTCCAAGTACACTTGCTCACAACTTGAGGTTTATCAGTGCATGATAAATAAAAATTAAATGGCTTTTCAAATAAGTTCTGGAGCATTTACCTGATTCTTTTTTTTTTTTTTTTCAACAATGAGACTACTTCAGGATTAAAAGGTTTGTTTGAATTTTAGGGTCTTTGCTGGGGGACAAGACCAGGATGCCTGAACTATCCAGGGACCTAGATGCTTACATACGCCCATCACCCAATGCTGGGGCATTGGGAGGGGTCACTCGATGCACCAATGAGTCCATTGTTCTGTGTGAAGGAGCTGGCTATGATATTGTTCTTGTGGAAACTGTTGGTAAGATCTTGTATATACACTTGTTAGGGCCCTGTCTGTGTCATAAGATATCAATCCCAGTCCACCCCCACCAGTGTAGCTTATCTTAATTTTACCTGTCCTTAGAAACTGTCTGTCATAAGGGACCACTTTTCAGAGTTCTCTTGACTGTAACGTATTGTAAATTTTGCTGTGTTCAGGCACATGGATGAACCATCTTGTTTAGTTGTGCAGTTAAAATGAAAGTGCAAATGAAGACATTCTCACATTACCAAAGGGAGGAATTATATTTTCCAAATACTTTAAATTTCAGGTGTTTTTGTTCTGGAACACTATGTGTTGCTATTTGCATCATGATATGAAATTGGGACAAATTTAGTCGCTAATTTATGCCTACAGTTTAGTAAGGCACAGTTTGCATCTGAATAAAACAAAATTGTATGTATAGAGCGAGCGGGACTCGAACCTGCAACCTTTGGCACCAGTCGCCTAGCTGAAATGGGAAACATATGTAATATCATATATAATATATAATGGGTGAGAAATTTGTTCTAAAATAAGTATCTGTAGTCTCAATGAAGCCATATTTCCTTATGCATTTTGGTTACTCATTTCCTCCACACATTGAAGAAATTCATCCGTGTTACCAGTGATTGTCATTGCAGTAGGAGTTCCAAGATTTATGCACGTTTCCTGGTAAACTGCTGGATAATTGAGTTTCACTCCTCATTATGGCCCATTTAGGATTTGCACATGTTTTAAGTATCCATTGATTTATTACATGACTAGACACCTGGTTGTAGGTGTGGGGCAGTCTGAGTATGCAGTGGCCGATATGGTGGATCTCTTCTGTCTTATTCTACCACCAGCTGGAGGAGACGAACTGCAAGGTACTATGGCATACTGTGCCAGTTTAACCCTTTCCCCCTCGAAGTAAGAGTGGGTCAACAGGTTTCCTTGGCATGGGCTGGGCACTCCGTGTCAAGGAAAGCTGTTGACCTGGGGCATGTGATCATGTGAAGTCTCATCTACAATTCTCAGTCAAAGTGTTTTTCATTACTGTTGAAATTAGTTGAAAACACTAAAGAAAACATTTGACCACCAGCTGGTGTTGGTCGGTTTAAGGGTTAGTTTTTCCTGAAGGAAAGTGGCCTATATGGTGTATTTTTCAGTGTATATTTCATAGGGGATTATGTGTACTTCTTATCACTGTCTGCGTATTCATATAACTGCTTCAAGCAGATATTGCAAATGCTGTTAGGGAGAAACTGTAAAGTATTCATTCCTAATTGTATGCATTCTCATGAATATGACTTTTAAAGTTTGTTATATTTGTACAAATTGTTTTTCTCCAGGAAGCCTGAAAATGTTAATTTTATGATAGAATTGAAGTTTTGGGGTTTGACCAATTATGACTTCACGTGTGTGACAGGTAACTACAAATGTCCTGATAGAATTATAATTGTTGTTTGTTCATAATTTCTCTGCTTGTTTGTTCTACAGGTATAAAGAGAGGTATTGTAGAAGTTGCAGATTTAGTCATTGTAAACAAAGCAGATGGAGACCTAAAAGCAGCAGCCAAAAGGATCCAGACAGAGTATATCAGTGCTTTGAAATTTATACGCAGAAAAAATAAAAACTGGAGACCACGGGTAAGCTACTTCTTAAGGTAGCGGCCATATTTCGACCGCGCGTATAGAATTAGCGACTTTAACCCCTTATAACTTATTCGTTTTTGCCATTTCACCCGGGAAAACTATACCTTATTTTAATGGTACAGATGTCTAGATTTGAAAGAACCAGGTTTTGTATAAATGTGACGAGTTTTGATGGTGTCCTGAGTAATTTTCCTAGAGGGTATCAGATAGCACTTTTTGCAGCGCCTACTGGAAAAATATTCGACAATTAAGTCTAAAAACTATGCAGGATTTAAGTACTGACCAATACACAGGAACCGTTCTTACCGTTCATGAAATGAATGAATATTGAAAATGTTGTTGAATTCTTTCATCGCCATCATAAAGTCTTACAATTCTGTCACTTTTAGCGCTTCAAAAGTCACGGAAGGAATAGTTAGAACGGAAAATCCCAGATACGGTTCCTAGCTTAGGTATTTACCTTCCAAAATCTGTTCATTT
This sequence comes from Hermodice carunculata, assembly GCA_964020975.1. Taxonomy (NCBI): domain Eukaryota; kingdom Metazoa; phylum Annelida; class Polychaeta; order Eunicida; family Amphinomidae; genus Hermodice; species Hermodice carunculata. The sequence goes on from OZ026619.1 coordinate 29,077,751, forward strand.
CGATAGGATAAACCTACTGGTTTTTTTAAAATGTTGTTTACAAAATTGATTGATCTTGCGAAAATTGTTTTCTGAGTAAATCGCAATGAAAGGTAGAATGGCCCGTTTTCGTACATGATTGTCTGTAGCGGGAATACGGTTTGTTTTCTCCGGCTCAACTTTGTAGTACACATGGTACACATGCAAACCTCACATTTGATGTATTGCTCGTAAAACGTATTGATGTTTTCTGTGTTAAAAAACATGTTTTAAAACTCAAAGACTCCAAAGGCAGCCACGCTGTTGGTTTTACCTGGCTGGTTTCCCATGCGGCTGCCTGACTTCAAACGGGAATTGTAAGTGGATTAATCACGTGACCTGACGTGTGATAACCTTGACCCTAACAACCAGTGTTTAAATATGGCGGCTGTAAGTGAAGACCTCGTGTATTTCAAATGTTTGTTTTACGGAGAAGTTCACTCAGCTGGCATGTTCTGATTTTGGTAAATTATACGTTCTTATTGCTCACTCAATACCCCCGAAACCTACGTTTTATTTGGGTTAATGAAAATGTCCAAGCAATAAATAATTTAAATGATTGGCATTCTATAGGCTTAAAGCATGATGATAATATTCAGTTATTTATAAACTTGAAAAGGAAACAAAGAATAAAGCTTGCCCGAGTTGTGTTATCTGGTTCGCAAGCTCTCTCTGTCCGACACTGTTACACTCTCGGCAATCGGACGCTGGCGTCGTCCTGCTTTTGATTCTCTCTTTGTTTTTGACATAATTCTTTCCTACTTGACTCTCTAAGTCTGAAAGCAGTGACTAGGGACTATACGGTTTCTGTGTACAGTATATGAGACGACTAAGAAAGTAAGGTCAATGCCCGCACTGTTTTATTACACTGATTGATGAAAGTATCAGGGGCCGGTAATCCACCTATGAGGTTGCTTTCTGAGGGTAGAGTCGTATTATTGCTGAACACACAGACTCCACCCCAGTCAAAAGTTTCAAAGAAATGTCTTACAAATGCCGGGAACCCATTAGTTTCAACATAATTTGCGACAAGTGTCCATTGTAAGGTTTTGACCACCACTGCAATGTTTTCCTGGAATGTCAACACACGAACCACGCAGACAACGAAGTGCCGCCTGAGATGAAAGGATATATCATTACAGGAACTTGCGTGCAGCATTGCATGTACTGAAATTCACCGATCACCAATTGTGTTTACTCATCACGTAACAAACTGATCAGAACACCAGCAAACTTTTATTATTTTAATGCTCATAGTATTATTATTGCATGATGAATGCTGATTTTCGGGCAATCCTCCGTTCGGCCGCCTTTGCTGTAATCTTCCGATCCCGTCGATCGAGCCGCCATTTTGACAAAGGGCGATCGTCAAAACGGGTCATCAAGAGTTATTTTATTTCAATCATAGACCATAAGATAAACAAAAAGAACAGAGAATTTCTCGGTCGATACAGGAAGGGTTGAAGTAACATCTTTTCGTCATCATATCATGTGGCAGTGTCAATTCACTCAAGCGATGCCCCATTGTCTCATTAGTCATAGTCCACCGCATTTCCGCGTTGTCAGGGCCAGAGGCGGCGGCCGAGTGCTATCTAAACTTGGCGATTAATTAACATAATTCAACAAACAGACCAAGCACGTGTAATTGACAGCCCAAACTTAGTGATGTTTTTCTTCATTTTTCTCCTATAAATATTTATTTTTTTAAAGTCAATTTTGGTGAGCACAAAGTTTAGATAATGGGCTTCATGAAAATGGAAAAAAGTCATTTTATGATGAGTCACCATATTGCCGCTGTAGTCGAAATGTGGCCGCTACCTTAAGGACACCCATACTTTCACTTTCATTCTCTTGGTTACAATTACCAATAAAGTTGACTGCCCAGATGTAATAACAGCAGTGCATGGAAATATTAAAGAATCGTTACTTGTCTCTGGATTCTGCAGAGCATCCTTGGATGCTATTTTTTCTTTTGGTTGTGTTCATAATCCTGTTGCTGGGCCTTACCTGAGACAAATGCGAGGTCTTTGGTGCAGTGGGTGTAAATTAGTACATGTATCATAGTTGCCTTTTTAAGCACCCAGAAAATTCAGAAATTCAGCTAAAATAGGCCTTCGTTGTAGATCTATATTTGGAATCTTACCATGATTATAGCTGAATTTGTGGATTAAGAAAATGCTTGGGGTGCTAAAAATATGGTATTTGTCTCTCAAGAAATTTTAGCATCAACTTCTAGTTAAACTTTACATATAATCATATATACCAAATTTTCATAATTATGTGACAAAGTACTTGGTAATTTAGCCCTTATTTTTTACTAAGTTGTAAATTACCAACTTCTAGAGTGATATCCACACATTGTAACAGACAGTAGGTCAAGTCACCTGTTCTGACTAATCGTATAATTTCCTCCTGAACTGCTCATTTCAATATTGTGGCACCATTCCCACTTGAGGACACAGTTTAGGATAGATACTATATCAGAAATAGAATAAAGAGAGTCTTAAGTGCTGGAGGTATTGTTTTTCTGTCACTCGGGATTGTCAGTCGTGGGTAAAATCACTCATGATCTGCGTTCATTCTTCTCTAACAACAATTTTTCATGACAGAAAAGTAGTACTACAGTGAAAACTTGTTATAGTGACACCATCTGTTCCCTTAGAAATGTGTCAGATAACTGAATTTATCAGATAAATGAATCAAATGACCAAGAAAGTGAACTTTTTTTCCCTGAAAATTTGTGTCATTATATTGAATATGTCGGATATTTGAGTGTTGTTATAATGAGGTTTCAGTATAACTCACCCTATTACATGTACACATACACAGGGAAAGTTTTGCTTTGGCTGGAGTTAAAGGCACCACGGAAGTACCATGTATTATGTGCACATCCAATTTGACAGATTTCCTAATCTGTTCCAGGTGCTAAGTGTATCTTCGATCACAAAAGATGGGATCCCGGAACTCTGGGAGAAAATAAAGCAGTTCCGGGAAATAATGAAGGAGTCAGGAGAAATAGAACGCATCAGAGAAAAGCAGCACAAAATCTGGATGTGGAATCATATCAAAGAAAACATCATGTCTCTCTTTCGAATGCACCCAGTGGTACAATCACAGCTTCCTAGGTTAGAAAATCAGGTTGCAAAAGGTGTAATAACTTCTGGCCAAGCTGCAGACAAACTTTTAGCAGCATTCACGCATGAATATGGAAATAATTCCAACTCTAAGTGAATTTTTATTGATGGTGTGTCAAAAACTTCATTTTTTTTGCATGATTAGTGTCAAATTTAAAGGACTTTTGTTTTGCACATGATGATAATGTGTAAAGCTAAGGTGATACTTGAGATTGTATTTTCAGGCTTATGAATGTGATAAGACTAGTGTTTGACACTGTAAGTTATTATGTTGAGATGTTGATCTGGAAATATTTAAAAAAAAAAAATAGAGGAAAAGAAGAAAATAGGGCGTGTAAGTCTAGACATTCTATCAACTTTTGTATACATGTACATGTGTATATATATATGCAGTTACGCATATATGTGATGACTGTTTAAAGTGTTATGAGAGCAAAGAAAATTACAATTTGTACATTGTATTTCCACATAAGATTGTGTATCAAAAAAACTAGCCATGTGAAATTGATTAGTTGATCAAAGATCTTACTTGGCACAGGTATCAAATTCTTATTCCTCGGTATGGTGGCAGTGTTGGATGGATACTTATTAGTCATTTTGGTTGCTCACATACATGTGTATTCAAAAGTAAATTGACAATTAAAAAAATCAGAAAATTTAATTTATATTAAGGACTGTGCAGATAGGAGTATTATGGTAGTGGCAACTCTTCAGGGAATAAAAGTTGAATCTTAAAATTAAGACTCGCCTGCAGTTTTGGGACATATTTTTGCAAATGTGCGACAACAAAACTGTCCTGGTGTATTGTGTATGAGTTTCAATAGTCCAGATTAATAGGGCTACCCAGGCCTCCTTTTGGTAGTTTTGCTACCTCACATTATTAATAACTGAGTTGAAACATCAAGTCACTTGAATTCTGATTTCATCTCAGTTGAAGTAAATATTGCTGCTGTCCACAATTCAGCAGAGGAATCTGCAGTTGTCAACTAAAATTGAAAACTTCCACTCAGTGACCAGTGTAACATTGCAAGGTCAATGAACAAAACAGAAGTTTCCAACCTTGGGTTTGTGTTAATAATTTTTTTTTACCCCTGGTCAACAATCAGCATTAGTTCTATAGGTATAGCATCCATGACAAAATGAAGACATACAAAATACTCAAGGATCAATTTTGAGATTCAATATGAATCGTCCAACTTTGACGAAGACAAAAAAGCAAGTCTGGCCTTGTATTTGTCTTTGTGTTTTGCTTCTTGGTTGACAGGAAGGAGTTATCGTATACAGGCAACTGGTTAGGGTTGATATTGGATCCATTTTAGCTGCATATTATCTCATTAATTTTAAATGAAAATTCTCTTAACTTTATGCTGTTTCTTTTATTGACATGAGAGGGAACCTTGTGACAAGTAACTTCCATGTAATCCTGTCCAATGGCTGTAAATCCCAACCATTCCTGGCTGAAAGTCTCGATGCAGGTCCCCAGTGTCAGGGACAACGTCACATCATGTCAGCACCAATATTCTGTACATCTGTGCAACATTTTATTTTTTCAAGGCATTTATTTTCTAAAACTTGCCCAGAAATGTTTTAGACAAATGATTAAGCAGCACATCACATCACCCTCACATGTGTAGAAGTTCCTTTTTCTGAGAGAGGGGCTCCTAGAACCAGGTACAACAGGGCCTTTGTCCTCCATGCATGGTATTGTTTTCATGCAATGGGTGACATGCAGGTGCTGGCTATCTTTTGCCTAACTGTGTCCTCTGTCTTCCACATTGTGATAAAAGGCAGGGTTATTGTGAGCACACAAAGTCAGGGGGTGTTCGACTGTGTAGTAGAATCCACTATTGGAAACTGATCAATTTAGCTTCAAGCTTTATACTAAATACAACTGATCTTGATTTTATTGATTGATGGACTTGTCAACTTGGAGAGCAGCAAGATCGGAAATTTCAGTTTGATGTATGGATCTGCTGAGCAGTTAGTATAGTGATTCTGACAAAATGAAAACTTGTGAAAATCAATTATTAAATGGTCTGTCTTCGAGAACACAGGGATAGCATACATGTGAACCCAGTATAAACTTTGAGGACACCTCTGTTGAAGAGTGCTACCTGATGATTTAGCTTAAACTTTTATGGTCTTGCAACAGTAAACCTTTAGTGAGTGGTGACATCTAGTGGTTGTTGTTCCTCTTGCTTACTGCACTGATTTAGAGGAATAAAGTGGAGTGACTGCAGATTAACTTTTAAGTGTTCAGTTATAAACAAGTTCACTGAAATTAAAAGAGGTTACCATACTGTATAATACAGGGTATCTCAAAAATTGTTCACCCAACTGGAAAGGGGTTAACAAATGGAGAGGGTACTCTGCATCAGCTTTTATGATACTGTAATATCTGTTCTGTAAGTCCCAATTAAGTATATTACACAATATCTCGGAATTAAATCTTGCCTGTTTTTAGGATGGAAAAATTTTTTTTATAAAAACTGGTATCACACCTTGACATGTTCTTATGTTCACTCAGAATTACTTTTGTAAAACAAAGTTCCATAACTTACTGCTTCTGGGACACCTGAATTGTCATAAAGAAAGAGGAATAACCACCTAATAAGAACACAAGGGTTGAACATGTTGAATCTGATGAACAGTTGTTGGGTATCTTGAATAGTGGTACTTCACTGGTCATTGTCAACCACCACAAAACAACTGATTTCAGAGTCAGCAAACTGAATCTTTAGTCGGGAAAAAAAAATGATGACAAAAAATGACAAAAAACCCAACCTTACCAAAAACCAGCATCCAGTCAATGCCTTGGCAACGAAGCATGTCAACTGTAGGCAACACTAGAGGACCCCCCCCCCCCCCATCTAGCTGTTGCAGGTGGAGGGGAAACACAAAGCCTGTTTCAATATATCACTTTTTTCAAATAGTTTGTCCACCCCTGAGAAGACTGGTTGACTGGTGATGTTGAAGTGCAGCAACTTTCAGCAAAGGGAAAACCAGTGCATTTGAGCCCAGGTTGTAAAATAATAATATTTAAGAATGCTGTAAATCATGATTTAGCTCATCATGGATGGAAAGATTGAAAATTTTGGTTTAGGTTTTGAATGTGCTTTGGTTCCATTTGTTGCACAAACCAAATACACAACACCAGGACATTGGCACTGAAGGTAAACATGACAATATCCCATTTTTCTCTTTTGGCAATCAAGAAGTCAGTTTGGGTTGTGATGTAGCAACTGTAGATACACATGAAACCTCTTACACACAATGTGTACTCTCTGTCATGTAAAACAAATATGCACGCATTTTATGTGGATTTAAATATCCAGTACTTTGATACATATGTCCTGTTCAAATATACCGATTGTGAAAGGCTTTTATGAGTTTTACCCTGCTTAAAATTTCCCTGCTGTGTGTCCACTGTTGGAATGTTTCAAATAATAAATGGAGAGAAAAAAACATGTACATGTATATGTATAATAATGAGAAATATGATAGAGTTGGTGTTCAGGTTTGTGGGCCTGGACTGCTTTGTAGGTGAGTTTCAGAAAGCTGAACTATGATTATGAAAAGAATGTGCCATATGTCTAGAGAACTTACTCACAACACCTTTCAAAGGTGGTAATAACCACAGCAATCATGGGCACATGTAGCACAACTGCTGAAAACATAGAGGTTGGCAGGCGCTCAACCATAGCCCTGTCAAAGCTTTGACCTTGCTGTCCACCTGGCAGTTCCAAAGGTAACTGGTACTTGTCACAAACAAAAACATACATGGAGAGCGAAGACCATATTTATTATATGTTACATGTGCCTATGAAAGCAATTTTTACAAAGTAGTCGACTGCCTTATACTCTGCCCCCCCCCCCCCCAAAAGTGAGTATTTAATTTTGTCTACATGAAAAGTCTGGTCATGTAATACATGTGATATGTTGCCAGCATAACAGATATAGCAGATTAAATCTGGAAGAAATGTGTGTACTGTGACATCAACATGTTCTCCATGTACAAGTGGGCTGCTACGTGTGCATTATTTCATCACCCCTCCATGGCTTAAGTTTAAACATAGAAACCTTTCATTCATCATGTTCAAGTAGCAAGTATATACATGTAGTTGGTAACTGAGACACAATATACATATATAAATGTACTGTGAATTCATTTAATTTCGCTGATGCTTCAAAACTGCCAAAAAAAAGAACCCGTTACAAAAGATTGTTAGAAATTATACCAAAAAAATAGATAGTGAATATAAAGTTTCAGTGAAAGGTCCAAAATGCAAAATACTGTGAAAAGTGAAACCCGTGAAAATAAATGTATTCACAGTTTTTATATAGTGATTCCTCTTTATAACACCCTTCATTTCAAGGCAGTTTTGCAATAACACAGTGTACCCTGTGGACCCCGACACCAGCTTTATAAAGAAGGAGTGCTGTAGATCATCATCATCAAATTAACTCTTTCAGTGTCAACTGTGACCAAAGTCAAACTACTTAAAATGAACTGCTCGGACTTACAATAAGGGTGTTAGATTCATGTTCCTGGTGAAAATACCTTTTATTCAAGTACCAGTATGCCTGTAGTTACATAGAAATACAGAATTCCACATGGACGTGTCATGGGGAATGGATTTAGACCGCACGAGTTTTAAAACTGTTCACAGAATTACCCATGACATGGCCATGTGGAATTTTGTCTCTCCCATAGAGCGTTAAATCCTATGTTTTCGTCAAAATCCTACTTGGTTTAGCGTGCTTGCAGCAGCCGTTTTGACTCAATTTTGTTCACTTTCAACATTGCGTTGCTAAGGTACATCACTGAAGAAAGAACTTTCAGTTACTCTTTTCTATCTTACGTAATCTGATTGGCTTACAAAGAAAACAACAACCAATAGAACTCTCTTTTATTTCATTTTGGTCGTAAAATCGTTCCACACTTATGTTTGGAACGATTGTGTTTCCACATGGGTAACTATGGGAGAATATAAAAATCCAGGTCAGCAGCTTTCCTGGGCGTGCTTCGGGCACAATGCACCCAAAGCGTGCCAAAGAAAACTGTTGACTCAGTACAGAATGTGGCAGTGAAAGAGAAAATATCCTTTGGATAATGTGTATATCAGATTGAAAAGAGGATAAAAGACCTGTTCATCTGCTAACAGTCCAAGTGGTAAACAATGTCATGTTCTAAAATTGTATATGTTCAAAACGACAACCAGTAACAGTAGTTTTGTGTTAAATGTACATTGTAGGAAAGTGTTCTCATGTTATTTAATGCAGTGGAGTACATTTAAAGTGTACAGATTTACCAGCAAAATAATGTTGAAGGTACAGACTTAAAGTTAGTTCTCTGGCAAAGGGTCAACATGGAAAGGTATCAAAAAGGCCCTTGTCTAACATGATGTCCAGAGACTGTAGCTTCTCATAGAGTAGTCCCTCCTTTGAGAGACTGCCCCTAGTGCCACCCAAAAGGTGGTTACATTAAGCAGGTGGTCCCTCAAAGGTGGTATAAATAGCATGAAAAGTACTTCATGGAGACCTGACAACTATGATCTCTCAAAGGAGGTGGTCTCCCAATGGCGTGCTCTTTCAAAGGAGGGACTACTGTAGTAGTAATACATGTTACTCCAGTTTCTCACTTAAATTGTAGCTACATGTGACAGGTCAATATTTTTACTATTGTATTCTTAAATTTTGGCTGGTGTGTTTACCTACAGATACTCATTGGTCTTTTGATTTTTTAATTGATTATGCAAGTGGCAATATAATACTATTCTGGGTGATTCATGGGGCATACAAAATACTGTAGGAAATATGCCTTCATACAAATAGTGCACCATAATCTGATGAATTCTGAGAAACCTGATCTGTTTTTGTTGAACAAAGTTGTGATTAAAATAACCTACATGTATAGGTCATGTCGGTGCAGACAAGATCTGAGTCTCCCAAAAGAATGATTAAATTGTTGGCCAAGCTACCCTCTGTAACAGAGGAAACATTTTGTTCACATTTACCTAAACAATAGCATTTTGAGGAAGACTTACATGATGTTAATGTGCTCTAAATTCACTTGATTTGTTGCATTTTTATTTTTGCCTATTTTCCTAATGACGCAAAAAATGTGAAAATAGTAAAAATAAAACTTCAGTGAAATGCCTGAAATGCAAAAAAAAGGTGGAAATTCATAAATGTGAAAATAAGTCCATGTACAGTAGTAAACAGGTGTAGAATATCTCCAGCTGCTTTACTTACAAGAAAATTGCCTTCTCACAAAGTGGAAAAGACTGTTATGCTTGCTGTAACATGGAGTGTGACTGATGTTTGATGAAAGCTGAATAAAAAATATATAAACACACAGATTTTGATGTGTTCTTTGCCTGCAGCATACACTAAAAGTAGGCTGTGTTCAAAGCATGTGTGTGTTTGAATGAACTCTTTAGTGCCAAGTTTTTGGGCTGAGTAAACAGCTTTCCTCAGTGTGCTTTGGGTGCGGGAAAACTGTTCACTCCAAAAATTGGCACTAAAAGAGGTGACTGAAACGTGCTGAGGAAAGCTATTGATTTAGACTTTTATATTCCATGTAACGACAGGCATGCTGGGACTTGAATGAAAAGTCCGTTTACAAGGAATGTGTTTCTAGCATCCTTATTATAATTCATATCAGTTTATATGAAGTAATTTGACGTAACATCATAGTTTAGACTGAAACAGTCAAAGATAAAGGTTGGCAAAAAAAAAGAAAAGTCTGATGAAAGAGTTGAATCTTTTATTTCATTGTCTTGCATAAAATAGTTTTACTGTGAAAGCCAATGAAGTACTTGAACATAAGCTAAATCAGCTAACTTTCAGTGTATATTGTATTTAATTGAAAATGCTTAACATTGTGTTGCTGTTACTCTCATCCTTTCACAAAAGGAATATAAGCCTAAGTACAAAATCAGGTGCTTTGGAATTTACTAACAGGACAAGGGTACCTTTTTATACTATTTTTTCCCCCCACAGTCTCTGGGATATCTGAACGACACCCTTGCAACACACAAAGTTGCAGATACTGCCCAAAAATTGACACCAGTGGTGTGGCTACCAGCTTACACACAGGACGCACTTACAGCACACCCCCCTGGTGGCACGTGCAAACACAACAATTTAGTGTACCTTATCACATGCACACAGTGCCACAAACAATATGTGGGACAAACTTTACGGAACCTCATGGATAGGCTCCGGGAGCACTTTTATTACATAAATAAAAGTGACAGACAGCAACCACTTGGCAGGCATTTTGCCAAACAGGATCACGTGGGCCTACCACTCAAGGTCCAGATCCTAGAACACATTCCAACTCCACCTAACTCTAAGCTCAAAAAGACCGAGAAGCTTAGACTCAGGAGGGAATATTATTGGATCCACCAACTCTGCACTATGGAACCTTTTGGTCTCAATATCATGGGAAAATAAGCATACTTGCTCAGTTTTATGCTAAATTTTTATGTTCTATGCCTATTTTCCCTATGATCAACAATAAAGGTTATAAACATTAGTTTATACCACATGACAGTTAAAATCATTTCAACCCTAGACTCTGTTTATAATAAGACATATTTGGAATTCTTCCCTAGGATTCTGTTTATAAGATACACTTGGAATTCCTTCCCAGGATTCCTATTTCTTATCATTATAAAATTGACCCTACCCTAAACTGGGGATCTACTTAGTTCCCCAACGTTTTCCAGGGTCATTTCCCAGCATTGAAAACACTCAATAGAGCTTTTTCACTGAACCTGTGACCTCACAGGTTGATCTCCATGGAAACACGTGTCAACATGCACACAGTTTCCGTCACCACGTCACGAGACGGGTGGACGCGTTTCTTTTGGATTTCACAGACACGGGTCCTGCGTGTGACGTTACTCCAAATACGTAGCAACGTCCAATGTTATACCAGAGTATATAAATAAAAGTCCTAACTGTCATGATCAGTTCCTGAGGATGCCCCACTGGCGGCGAAACTGGTCGAACTAAATCTCTGTTATTTCTAGCTTAGCTGTCAGGCCCTTGCCTGGTCTTTTTCATTCACCTTTTTATACTAGATGTAGTTGAAGGTACCCTTAATATGAAATGATTTAAAACTAACCCTTTGGAATTTACTAAAAGCACAATGGTAACTTCTATACTAGTTGAATGTGCCCTTAATATGAAATGATTGAGAACTAACCCTTTAGGACCTGTTCATACATTGCCTGAGAGTCAGAATGGCAAGAAGTGACAAAAGTGTCCAAGGCCTGACACAAACTTGAATTCCAATTTGAAGGACACTATTTTGAAGAAATCTATAACATGTACGGTGTCAACATAGGGTATATGATGATATATTGCAAGTGACTGAATAATGGTGCTTTAACTCTTTCAGTGCCACATTTTGGATTGATTCAATAGCTTTCCTTGGCACGCTTTGGTCACAAAGTGCGCCAAGAAAAAGCTGTTAACCTAGTACATTATATTGTGAAATAAGCATACTGAGACTTAGATGCAAGATCTTTTTACAAGGAATGTGAATCTAGGACCCTTATTAAAATTTAGAGCATTTTACTACTGGTAGTTTAACTTCAGTTGCAGTTGGCAATGAAAGAGTTAATAAATTAGAAACAAATTTGGACTTCATTATACTTGGCCTAAGTCACACGGTGAAGGCATTTTGGACTAAGTGTACCCTTTTGTCCCCAAAATGTAATGCCAATGTATTTCCATCAGTTGCAGGAGCAGGGGTGTTATTAGTCCAGGAGCATTAGCAGATATATGGACAGAGTATGGAAAAAATTGATAGAAACCTGAATTTTTCAGGAGAGGTGCAGGAACACATAATACATACCCCTAACATAAAGTTCATCAAGTTCATCCTTGTGGCAACTTCACAATTCAAGATGGCCACCACAGCTATCACCAATTATGCCTCTTTCAAAACATGTTGTAATATTTCTGCAAAAAACAAACAAACATGTCACGGTAATTACTTATTAAAATGGAATTTGATGAGAAAGTGCTTTTTTTCTTCACTGGATCAAATATAATGCTGATTAAGATTGCTAATTAGCATAAATAAAATTTCAAATCAGCACTTTTAGTATTGTAAAAAGATATGAAAGCATTTCATTGAAGCCCCCCCAAGTTTAAATGTATTTAAGTCACCAGATAAATGTTTTTCTTTCGTTCTCCATTTGGTAAATTTCACAATTACTGGTCTTACTTTGCTTTGTTTCTTTGGTCCCAATCTATGTGCTCTCTCTATTTCCACCTCTCCTTCATCATCAGCATTGTCAAATTTTAACTCATTTTTTAAAACAGTTCTTACTTCCTTCTCACACTCTTCCCATGTCTTTCTTTCAGGGCCAGTTTTCTCAGGGATACCATAAAATATGAGGTTATTCCTGTGCGACAGCTCCTCCAATTTATCAACTTTGCCCTTTAATTTTCCATTCTCTGCTTTTAAGTCTTTAATTTCTTTCTTTGCTTCCTGTTCATTCATTCATTCTCTGTTCAACACTATCGCCCTCCCCAGATTGTGATAGTGTTCCTTGTCTGGTGGTAGGCCCAGGGTTGGCTTCTATGTCTCCTGCCACCAGCAACAGCATACATAGTACAAACTTGACAGACCTTGACACTGCCAGCCTAGGCCTGGTAATGGCAATCACTGCTGGCCTGAATTTGTCCTTGGGTTTGGGTTGTAGAAAACACCCAATTCAGCATCTCCACAGTGTGACACTCACCCCCATCTCTTTTCCGATACTTATTTTGGCAACCCAACAAAATTTAGATCATCCACTGAAGTTTTTGTTACTCAAAAAGGCTTCCATTTAAGAACCCATGCAGGGCTCAAATGCATGCAACCAGTGCTGCCACCTGTCCCTCTCTGGAACAACATCTGGAATATTTAACCGAAACCACTAAAATAAGGGGTGATCTGTAGTTTTTTCTCCAATCTGTATACGAAGCAAGGTTGTTTACGATGGACAAGAGTTAGTTTTCCTAACTTTTCCTCTTTCTTTTTTCTGTTTCTTTTACTTATTTTGTTGTTGTGTATTGTATTTGGCAAAATGCCTCCATCTGTAAGTTGAGGTGCAGCAAATAAAGAATCATTCAACATAGGTGGTACTAATGTTACGCGCCATCAATGGATCCGCGCAATCGATCGATCGCGCAGCGCCATCAATGGATCCATTGTTCGCGCAACAGTCGATAGATAGCGCTGCGCGAAGAATCGCTTTGTTGAGTGAGTGAGTGTTGCTGGCGCTGCACCATCGATGGACAGATGTGTCAAATTTAGTGTTTTCTGAGTGACGTCACTTTCAGTCTGTGATTTTTTCAAAAACCACAATTTGAGTGCACTGACAAGAAAAAACAAATTTACTTTAAGTTTACATTCATCAAGTACTTACAGTTCATGAACAGCCAGGCTTTTATGATTTTGTTTTTACCTCCGAGTTTTGTTATTTTTTACAAAAAATTATGGAAATCTGTTACTGCAGTCGCAGAGTTTGTATCTTGAAACAGAAGAATATCGAACAAACGAGTGCAAGAAAGCAAAGTCTAAAAAGTCATTATGCACCCTCATTGTCCACTTTATTACTTCAAATACTTGCTCCAGTCTCAACTCAAATACTCGAAGAGTGATGGATCAAATTCCCCGATCCGATCAAATTACATAGTGAATTTAAATAAATAAATAAATAAATAAATAAATAAATAAATTATATTGAGTTAGTGTACTCTTTGATTGAAAAAATGATTGAAAAACTGTTAGGCCTACCTGTGTTTAATGGGGTTTGATAATTATAACGATAATGCGCATTTTATTTGTGGTATTACATGTATGTAGGCCTATATTACCAATGTGTCTAAAATAAAATCCACCTGAATACCTTTATTGACAAACCTGGCTATCTATCACACAGCAAAGGCAGATCTGATACTAGTTTTATTATTTCATTACAATTTTTTCAAACTAAATTATACATCGATCGGGCATCCTTTGCAAGCGCAGCGCGATCGGTCGATTGTCGTTACTTAACATTTTACTTTGATCTAGATGTGTTAACCAATTACATACCTAACTAAAGTTTATGTGTGTGTTTTGTACTGGTCGTTTGCCGTCACATTTCCGTGTGCATTTGATTTACGGCCGAGTAAAGTCTAGAATCATCGAATCCAGGCAGTTGAGCTAAAGATGCACACAGTGCAGTTACAAAATCACGGTAACAACAAAGGGCCGTATTTGGTCACTTGTACATGCATAATTGATAGGTTCGAGTTTGTATGTTAAAGTCAATATAAGTTTATCACATTCTGATTAATAGATTCGAATTTATTTAACAAATTATCCACCGATTGTGCATCCATTGTCAGCGCAGCGCGATCGATCGATCGGTGCGCGATCCATCGATTGTTACGCGAACAATAGATCCATTGATAGCGCTGCTCGATCGGTCGATTGTGCAGATCCATCGATGGCGCGTAACAGCAACAGTGAAAGGTGTGTACAAATTCTGCTGGAAAAGCTGCACTGCAACTATGACTTCTACTGGTTTCGAAATATATTCAAAGTGAAAATAGAGGTTGCAATAAACTGAGAACATATTGTGAAGTCAAGACCTCCTTCAACAGAGAAGAATATTTAAATATGAATCTTATGCTCGACAAACGTAAAAAATTGAAAAAAAAATCTTATTTGTATGCTGTACCATACTGACTATGTATCAGTTTATGTACAATAAAGCTTATTATGTATTATTCATATACACAGATCATGACTGACTCATATGTGGCACAAATGGTGTTGTAGCTAATAAGACCGTCAATGCAGATAATGCCTTTGCTCTGGGTACCAAAACAGCAACCAGTGGTACTGGTAAGAAATACTCAGATGTGGTATGGAAAGTATAATGTCCATGTCTGGACTTGCGTGGTTAAAAAACATAACCAGCAGGTCTGTATCAGTGCCAACAACAAAAACGACAGATTTCATTTGTGGCTATAGCTACATTCATACCAGTTGACACTATAAGCCAATCAGCATCAGCAATGCTCTGCTTGACTTTAAGACCCTGCACTCGAATCCGTCTTTCAGTTTTTGTATGAGGCAAGCCTTGTTTTTCGCATTGGGCAAAAATTTTCTGCGGATGCTTTGTGCTCAGCACGCCGTTGCTGTCCAGTAGCTTTTGCGAAGTAGGAACAGCCGTATCCATCAAACCATGGAGCTACTATAGATGGAGGTACAGCTAACACTCATCAATGGTAGAAGCTCTGTGACCGCCGCTGATAAAATCTGGCCGCTTATCTTAATTGCCTCTGCCCCGCTGCGAATACACAATACCGCATGCACTAGCTAATAGTAGCTCCATCATGATCAAACATACTGTAGCATGACTTCCATCATGATTAGGTGGGTCTACATATGAGGCACAAACTTGACCGTATGTGGCAACATCAGGTCAGGGAACACATGCATTCATTCACTTTCGAGCTCAAGATGGTTGCTAGGGTATGCTTCCTGCTCTTTTGCGATCATTACACCTTTGTCAAGATGTTGGTTGCTTTGCAAACTCTAAGTTCCATAATAGAGGTTAGTTTCTATCTCATACCTTTCCTGTACCGGTCTGACACTTCAAATTTGGTGGGGATGTGCCTTGGGTGGATCTCTACAAAGTTTGTTCAAATGGTCACGCTCTATTGATTTTTTGATTTTTTATGATTTTTTGTTCTTTTTGGGGGCAAACCTTAAAAACTCTTCTCCTCTGAAACCGCTCACCCAATTGCTTTGATATCGTACATAGACACTCCCAGGGACGCCTAGTTTCCAATTTGTCAACCAGGTGGCGCTGCATTTGTTTTCTATTTTTTTAATGAATTTTTTGTATGATTTTACCATTTTTCACTTGTTCTCAGAACCGTCACTCAGGTAAAGCTGAAATGTGATGGATATGTTCTTGTGGAAGGCTCAAACAAAGTTGTTTACTATGTAGCACTGCTTTGGATTCCTGATTTTTAAGGAATTTCAATTCGGGTACTTATCGGTCAATGCAGCTTTCCTATTGATTACTATGTAAGTCAATGGGCATTCTAATGCTAATTCACAGGACAACTGACACGAAATTTACTGTTTACTTCATAACTTGAGATCTGTTTTGAGCACCGTGATGCTGGACATGTTAATGTTTCTGTATGAAGGTGATGCTTAGATAGTACATGAATGACCTTGACCTCGTTTCTTGGTCACAGTGCAACATACATGAATTTTACTCTTCATTATAACTTGAGAACTACTTGAACCTTGATGTTGCACATGTTAGTGTTCTTCTATAAAGGTCAGACTTACTCAGAACATGGGTGACCTTGATCATTTCCCAAGTTCATGGAGCTGCATGTGTGATGAATTTCAAGATCAGCTGAGCATGGGCTGTTCACACAGCCCTCTTGTTACATGCAGTTACCGGGTGTGACACTGTGTCTGCCCTTCACAACCAAGGGAAGAAATCTATTGCTCTCTTGAAAGACTGTCACAACTGGGCGTGCTTAAATGTATTCTCTGAAGCAGACAGTACAATTGACCAAGTAGCACAGGCAGGTGAACTGGGAAATCAAAGTCTCTTGACAGCCACCGTTATTCAATATATTTTCGGTCTGTCCAATGAGCATCCATATCTTATAGTTTTAAGTTACAATCACTCCCACCTGCATTTGCAGCTGCGAAGTTCCCACAGCTTTAGAACGTACCACACAGTTCAGCAGTGGCATGTGAATGAACTTCCCCCAACTGACTGGGGTTTGCAATATACAAGGATGGATTTCTGGTCCCAGTTGGAACTGACAAGCTAGTGGCCCCACATAAAGTCCTGAAGGTGGTATCCTGTGGCTACAAGACAGGATGTGGAAGAGCATTTGGGTGCTTCAAAGCTGGTTATGAATGTTCTTTGTCGTGCACAGTTTGCTCTGGACATAATTTTTTTCAAAAAATGTCTTACACTGAATACAGAATGACTGAATTATAAGAAAGTTTACAGTCTATGAACTTTGCAGATGTTGGCAACGTTTATATTCCTAGAAATATTTGATAATTAGTAGTTACACCTGTTTCCACTTTTTATTCAGGATCGATCGTCAGTGTACATATGTAGATCATAAGATCCCAGCAACTTACAATCTTAATTAATAGATTGCTATTTGTAATGAAGAATATTCATGTCATGTGGTTTTCCCCAATCTTGAAAGTTTTCATGAATTTGTGAAAAGCCATGAAAAGCCATGTAAGATATCTTTCCTTTTTTTTTTTTTTTTTGACATGGTTCATCAATATTTGAATACTTGGCACGATGAAACCCTATTTCTTAAACTGTGGGGCTATTGGTTTTTGCCAAGTTGGTGTTTTTTTTATTATTAGAAAAGTATTACGCACAATAGGTGTCTATTTACACATGTATGGTGCTACATCGGTAGGAACTCACAACGTAATTCTTTTTTCCAGCTTATGCGAGTATGCTGTCCTAATTTAGAATTTGTCTGGCTCACTGTCTTATAATATTGTATCTGCATTAGCTGAATTACTGGTACCTGAAATTCGGTATGATGCTTGTCTTGTATGTATGGGAAATAGGTCAGTATTGACCTGTATTTGAATGTCAATAATTTTTTTTCACTTTTACTTTTTACTTTGTATGTTATTGTATATTGTTTGTGCATTGAGCATGTAGACTCTGTGTCACGTGGTGTTGTGGATTTTGACATTTTTTTGAAAATGTATGAAATGAGCCCTGAAACATCCTGATTATGATAAATAATGGCCAGTCTTTGAAACTATCAAAAGAAGCCCTAAATTATGCACTTTTTATGTACATTGAGCTATCTTCCTCCGTTATTTGAGTGGTTAATAGCACAGCTACTATACTGAAATGTGTTGTTTGAACCAAATTCAATATGACTTCCATAACATAGAAATATGTGTTGACAAATGTCTCCATGTTATCTCTGATTGCAAACTTGTACTTGCATTTATGATCTCTACATTTAGTGTGAGGCCCTAGTAGCCATTTTGAATTTATGTTAATTAGCTGTAACCCAAATAATTTCTTAGTACATTAATTATTTACGTATGAAATTCAAATACCTATTACATCCATTTATGGGCAGGTGCGATACACCATTTTTAACATGGCCTAAGACCAGGGGCGTTGGCATGGTTTTAGATTGAGGGGTTCAAATGATATAAAGAATGGACCTGCAAGCAGCTAAAGGCTGCGAAGCCTCGCTTGGGGGTCCGGGCCCCCCTCCTCGGGGGAAATTTTGAGATTCGAAGTGCACAATGGTGCATTTTAGGGGCAAAAATAAGTTTCTTTAAGTGCTTAACTCATCCACCAAGATTGAGGAAAAATTTTTGTTAACTAGGAAGAATGGACACTATAAAGCCTAAGCTTGGAACAGTTAAGTTTCATTACTTTTAACCAGCCACACTTGTATCATTTTAGTGATTTAAGTCTCTCAAGCAGTAGTTATGATCCCTTAATCTGATCATCAGATGTTGAAAATTAAACAACCACTGGTTGCAGCAGTTTTGATTTGTGCGGTCTGGTACCTTTGGTCCCTGCTTTACTACTAGATTGTAGATGGAAGAGGAAAGTCCATTTTGAAAGAATGACCATGTGATACTCTCTACAATAGTATTCAACACAATTTATTTTATATTTGTTTTCGTTAAAATATAAGATCTACCTGATTTTTAAGAAGTTAAACACATAGCCTTACACCTTCTATTTCCGCATATTTCTCTTTACACTATAGCATGAAAATAACAATAATAAAAATCATTTTATTGGAAGTTATTATTAAAACAGTTTTTACCGAAGCAGTTCATGTCATTATTCATTCAGCGCATTCCTATCAGGAAACACTATACAATGCGTAAAAAGTTCCACGATAAGCATGACCTTACATGACAGTAAAACTAAGGTTCAGTGGATGGATGGTAATATATAGGGGGCATAAACTGCAAAAAAACTGATGACATTCCTGTTGCTAGAGATGCATAGCTGATCAAAATTATTTTCTGCGAGTACTCCTGTGGTGTGGGGCATCAGTGAAAATTAAGTCAATTTACATGGTACAAGTCATTATTTTCTTGCACGCGTGGAACTTTACTGAAATAAAAATGGGTGACAATAACAGATCATGAAAACCTGACTGCATGATCACCTCCTCCTCCTCCTCCTCCTCCTCCTCCTCCTCCTCCTCCTCCTCATCATCATCATCATCATGTGAAATAAGTGAAATCGCATTAGAATACATAAGAGCCAAACTTCAAGGTAAACACTCAGTGCTTTGTGCTTCAAAACTGTTAAAACAATGTCTGGAAGAATTAATATAATATCATACATCTTTATTGGGTGCACTTAGTACACTTACATATCAAGTACATATAGTAACATACAGAAATAGAAAATATCACGATTTGCTTGTTGCGTTAGGAGCATAACTATGAACACATCATGTCACCAGCAGGTTAGTGTGCATTCAGTTGGATGAGAGCAATATCCGGTAATGCATAGATGATAAAGCAACTTCGTCACTTCACTGTTATTTACGAGCCTAACTTGCCATCTCGATTGTCGTAAAATTCACGAATAACCTATGCTTTTGTTTTTTCTGTTAATGATTCGGGTCCATGTACAATCTTAAAAACAAAAAAAACACAAAACCCAAAAAACAAAAACAAAAAAAAAAAAAACAGAAACCAAAAAAAAAAAAAAAAACCAAAAAAAAACAAAACAAAACAAAAAACAAAAACAAAAAACAAAAAAAAAAACAAACAATAAAAAAAAAACAAAAAAAAACAAAAAAAACAAAAAAAAACAAACAAACAAAAAAAACAAAAAAGAAAACAAAAAAGAAAAAAAAACAAAAAACAAAAAACAAAAAACAAAAAAAAAAAAACAAAAACAAAAACAAAAACAAAAAAACCCGCAATATGATTCACCCTCTGATAATTGTGACCTCCTCAGGCCATATTTGGTGGCCAAGTGATTAAAAGATCTACCAACTTTTGATCTTGACCCCTCCCTGACTAGTTTGAAACATAACTTTACCAATGAAATCTCACCGGTATTTTTGGTGTTAAAAATTATGGATATTTCAAAATTTTCCAATATCAGCTTTGTCTTGTAATTAGAGAAGTTGGGTCATTGATCAGGATAGCATATTCCTAAGCCTTTTGGTGTACATTTTAAAGGTAATCCTTTCATCCAAATTTTGTTTTCCCTTTTTCAGCAATTGATATGTTCTCCTGCAGAATCCTCAACTTTCTCAGATTTTAATCATATATATTTCAGGTTTTAATAGTTCTATAGTGACTAGGAATGTCAATTGAAGTCTTTGAACTTTGTTCAATTGTTGTGAACTTGGTGAACTTCGCATGATTGGCTTCAGGATTAGTTTCTGCACCTTTCCCGAAAAAAAAAGTCAGCTTTCTCATAATTTTTCTCTACCTGTTAAATGCTACTGGGTTATTTTGTACTGGACATGGAAAAACTCATGTGGTACAATTTAAGACATTCAATCAATTACGTACACATACAAACCAGTTAAAGTATAATCTATGCATAAATCAGTTTACAAAGAAATGCAGTCCTTGGAATTGTATTCAGTGGATGACATGTAGTAAGATAAGTTTGAAAAGAGTTGTGGTTTAAATTGACTCCTGTCACAGAACTGGCAAAGCATAGAATTTTCTCACCTCCAGCTGACTGGAGAGGGCATCGCGGTGTGGACACTTGTGGGTACAGGGTGATGCATGTTAAAAAGACCAATCTTCAAAGTAAATTTGAGGTCAATTATAGTAACATTAACATGAATTGAAAAACTGTTTGATTAGTATGCCTGTCAATATCGGTAATGCAACAGGCATTTTTAATTTGAAGACGTTAGACACTTTTTATAGGCAAAATTAATGAGACCCTCATACAGTATCAGTGTACTGATCACCACACATGCATAGTTGTCAATTGGTTTCTGGCATCTGTGGGGGTTAATCACCAGAGTAGTTTGTGAAATCTTTAAACTGAGTACATTTTGGCATGATGTGCTCATGATGCCACATCATATGGCTCTGTGGGATAACCATTCATATAAGTGTGGTGTTTAAAGGACAACACGTCATTGAAACTTCAAACTTTAGATGGCTATAGCACCTGCAGTGAAGTTTTGCATATCGTTCTGAATAGTCAATATTTTGAAAATTATGCAAATTAGGGCAATTAAAAAAATTCAATTGCTTCTGGCATCCAAAGTATTCATCCGATTTTGATGATGTTGGACCCAAATTGTAGATATTTTAACACTGCACATTGTTGTGATTTACATGTGACCTCTAAAGGTCAAAGGTTAAGGTCATTTTGCCATTTGAAATATTCATGTAGCTATAACTCGGTCAATTATCCGTCTGATTTTGATGACGTTGGACTAAAATTGTAGAAATTGTAAGGCTGCACATTTTTGTAATTTACATGTGACCTCTAAAGGTCAAGGTCATTCGGACGTTTGAAATATTCATCTAGCGATAACTCTATCAATTTTCATCCAATTTTGACCATGTTGGGCTCACACTGTAGATACTGTAACACTTCACATTTTTTTCATTTACATTTGACCTCTAAAGGTCAAGGTCATTTTGCCTTTTGAATATTTTATCCAGCCATAATTTAGTCACTTTCCATCCAATTTTATTTATGTTGGACTCAAATTGTAAGTGTTGCAACACTGCATATTTTTGTAATTTTGCAAATTTTTCACACACATAGACAGATTTGTTTTCAAGCAAATCTTTCTTTTCTAGTTTTACCATGTAAACCTTGCTCTGTGGCAAATGCCTATGTTAAAACTATATAGTTAAGCAGTGGTGCCCCAGTAAAGCGGCTTTCTCTGTACATTGGAGGCGAGGAAATTGCTGGGCACAGTTGTCCAAGCGTGGGGGAAAGTCCTTAATTGATCAAAAGGACACGAGGCAAAAACAGCAAAATATGGGTCTTGCTTGCCAAAGAATCAGTCCATTAGCAGCCCACTGTGGCCAAAGATGTTTGCTTGTAAGATTTTGAGTCTGAACCGCCTTGGGCATAATGGATCCCAGATGCAAAGACAGCTTTGCTTATAAATTGCAGAAATCCTAAGAATGCGGAGTTTAAAACAGCCCTCGGACTGATCACTGTATGACAGATATGGGCTTCAATAGGGGTTTTGTGTCACTTGTTTGTGACTTTGTTTGCTATTTCTGCAATATGTTTATAAGATTTTTTTGTGGCATGAGAATGATGAGGTACCTGGCCTAATTTCAGCACTAGGGATTCAAACATTCAAAGTGTCATTTCGGGGACAAGTCGTCATGACCATCAGGGAGACATAATAACTACCAAAGGATATAGCAGCAAATACTCGATTTTGATAAGGGACACACACCGAAAATTGGTCGAATTTTCAGCTAATTTCAGGGAATGTCCCTGATGATGAGGGCAGTTGGCATATCTGCAGCACATTGACAATAACATAGTCAAATCGCTCGCTCTGTGCCATGAAACAGTAGCTGAAAACGTATCTCTGTTGCTTTGATTCAAGGCCTCAGCTAAAGCTCACGACACGTGCTGTGCAGTGACAATAGAAACAGTTTTGATCAGGGCGGACACATAGTGGAATGCTGAATCCCTGGGCAGGACAGACGACGTACGCATGTCTGTGTGTGTTGTGCACTTGGCAGTACAGGCAAAAGGCCACGATTTAGGGTGGTCATGAAAGGTTGCGAAGCGTCGACAGTATGGTACCAATTCTACGACAGGTAAATATATCATGAAATCTTATGTGCTTGTACCCAAATTCAATGCAGTTCTTTCATAAGATAATTAAAGAGAGACCTGATTTTAACTTTGCCGTGATGTGTGGAAATCTCCATTGCATTTCCTTTGACATATTCAGATTCACGCCAGCACACAAGCATTTCATTCATATTTACCAAATTTTGTTTAGGCATCTTATTTTGTTCTATAAGACAGGATGTCACAGTAATCCATCAATTTAAACCACGAGACCTAAACAGCCTCTTAGTTTAGGATGGAAACCTGAAGTCAAACCACCGACTTTTAAGTTTTAAAACAAAGAAAGGATCTTAGTAAGTTTGCTTAAAAGCCCCGATTTGTTCGAAAAAGGGTAAGAAAGGTAGGTGTACTTCTTTTGTCGAACTTTAACAACGACTGGTGTACATTTGGAAACTGTTTCGGCAAACACTTGTATCATCGCGTAACAGCAGTGTATCCATTTACCACGAATGGTGACGACCCTGAAAACCGGCAATCATGAAGCCGGAAAAAAACTTCTTGACTTCCGTACCTCTAAATAACGCGTATCAAGACTTAATGATAATAAACTTTGCTAAAAAAGTGCACTTTAAAAAAAGTTAAATTTCATCTAATATGGCAAGCAGGGGGAAAAGATCTTGACAGTTGTCAGTCTTGTATCAGTTGAAGCGGGTTTAGATCTCCATAAAAAGTTTATCTAGGGAAACCTCTGCACGATTTTTGAAAGTTTGTATTTGGGTTTTCATCTAGTGGCCATCCATCCCTCGTTGTCCAGCCTTGCATTAACAATT
The DNA here is from genome assembly GCA_964020975.1 of Hermodice carunculata. Classification (NCBI taxonomy): domain Eukaryota; kingdom Metazoa; phylum Annelida; class Polychaeta; order Eunicida; family Amphinomidae; genus Hermodice; species Hermodice carunculata. The sequence continues at coordinate 29,101,574 of OZ026619.1, forward strand.
CACATTTTCAAATTCTCCGAAAGTGTTAGCAAGACCCACTTCAAAGTTGGTGGGGATACCTTGGGTTGGTCTCTTCCAAGATTTTAAATGGTCATACTCCATTTATTTTTATATATTTTATGGTTTTATACCTTGAGGGGATATACCCTGGCTATTTCTCTGTTCAGTTTCTACAAATTGTCGTATTTGTAGACTTTTTTTAATGACTTTTCTTTTTCTTTTTAATTTGTTTGAAATATCTGAAGCCAACTGTTTCGAAATTGTATAGAGACACGTCTAGGGACTCCCAAACCTTAGTTTTTTAAATAGGTGGTGCTGTAAGTTTTTACTATTTTTTGTTGTTTGCTTTTGTTTTTTGTTGTTCCACTTCTTGCTGTGATTTCTCAGTTCCCTGTATATTTTCCACCATTTTTTTGTGTATATTTGCTATATTTGTTTTCTTCAGTAATATATTGCTCACATTTTGCCGACATGTGATCGACATCATGATGTATCTGTGGAAGGATCAAACAAAGTTGGCCACGTGGTGGTGATGCTGCATATCTCTGATTATGTGTGGGTGCCAATCCAAATGTATTGTTGTGTCTGTGTGCCAACACAGACATATTGTTTTTCTGGGAAATCTTTCTTTCTTTCTTTCTTTCTTTCTTTCTTTCTTTCTTTCTTTCTTTCTTTCTTTCTTTCTTTCTTTCTTCTTTATAGGCAAATTTGTCCAACATTTCATTTGAAAAGCTCCAAACTTGGCATGATTATACTTCCAGACATAAAGTCTCGAGTTTTTGTAAAGAGGTTCAACGATTTTGAAATTAGGCAAATTAGGGCCATTTGAAAATTTAAATCTTGAATATCTTCAAAACAATAATAGGTGCAGGTAACCAATCCAACTTCAATCAATATGTTTGTAACACTGCACATTTTTGTTATTAACATGTGACCTCTAAAGGTCAAAGGTCAAGGTCATTTGGACCTCTGAAATTTTCATCCAGCCATGACTTAATCCATTTTTATCCAATTTTGATCATGTTGGGCTCAAATTGTACCTATTGTAACACTTCACATTTTTGTAATTTACATATGACCTCTAAAGGTTAAAGGTCAAGGTCATTTGGACTTTTGAAATTTTCATGCAGTCATTGCTCGGTCAATTTTTATCAAATTTTGATCATGTTGGGCTCAAATCATAGTTATTATAACACTGCACATTTTTGTAATTCATATGTGGCCTCTAAAGGTCAAAGATCTATGTCATTTGGACCTTTGAAATTTTATCTAGCCATAACTTGGCCAATTTTTTTCCAATTTTGATCAAGTTAGTCTCAAATTGTAGCAATTGTAACACTGCATGTTTTTGTAATTTACATATGACCTCTAAAGGTCAAAGGTCTGTGCCATTTGGACCTTTGAAAGTTTCATCCAGTCATAACTCGGCCAATTTCCATCCAATAGGATGCATTCATATTCAGATGCGGTCCTACTCTAACAGCTATTGAGCAAAAGAGGGAGCCACCTGCATCAGGGCAGATCCATATATTTAGCATGGTAAAACGTACTTTCTCAATTAAAAAGAAACAAACATAGTAATCTTAAGGAAATGTTTTAACATATATTTGAAACATGTAGGATGCCTAAATTGATTAGAAATGAGCTCTCTTGTGCTTGAAAGGGTGTTATTTATGGATGTTTATGTAGTATATAATACAAATCTGCTCTGATCATGGTGGACACATCAGTTTGTTGCCCTGGCAACGCAGGAAGTGAGCAGGATCGCAGTTAAATATGAATGTCTCCTATTTTAATCATGTTAGACTCGAATTGTAGGTATTGCAACATTGTACATTTTTGTAAGAACCTGTAACTTCTAAAGGGTAAAGATCAAGGTCATCTGGCCCTTGAAAGTTTCATCTTCCCATAACTTGGTCAATTTTCATCTGATTTGGTTCATGTGCTTAAACTGTGGGTGTTGTAACACTGTACATTTTTGCAATATACATGTGATCTGTAATGGTCGAAGGTCAATGTCATTTGGACTTTGAAATTTTCATCCAGCCATAAGCTTAATGGAATGTGAAGCACCAAAGGACAAAAGTTGTAGCCCGTAATATTTACAACTTTTGAAGGCACACACAGATTTGCTTTGAAGCAAATATTCTTTTCTAGTTTTATCTCGCGTTTCATGGCACCCAAATTTGTTTTTTCAGACAGTATTATTCCCCAAACCACCAAACTTGCCATGGTGACTGACCTAACAATGAAATTTTGCCACTTGGTTTGGAATAGTCATGATGTTTAAAATTATGCAAATGATAGGCAATTACAATTTTGAAATCTCCATATCTTCCAAACTATTGCAGATGAACGCAAAATTTCAATGTTCATGTCTAGGTTTGTGACACCTGCCAATACAATGGACAGTAAATAAAAGTTGTGGAATTTCAAATTATGCTAATTATGGGGATTGAAAAAATTTAAAAGTTGAATATCTCCAAAACTGTTATAGATAGAGTAGCCGTTCCAACTTCAAAGTATAGGTTTATGGCAGAGTCGCATCCAATGAACTATGAACCAAAGTTGTAGGATTTCAATTTATGCAAAAAAGGTGAATATTCGAAATTGAAATCTTGAATAGCTTGTAGGCGTCATTCAAACTTGAATTTAATGGTTTGTAACATAGAATCCAATGAATCAGAAACCAAATGTTGATTTATGCAAATAAGGTAAATACACACAAAATTTAAATTGACAGATTGATGGATAGATTGATTTGGTCTGGAAAAAATTTCGTTTCTGGTTACAAATTGCTATGGCATCCTGTGGTGTACATTACTAAAGACAAAACACAAAAAAGCCACACGAAATTGCCACGCGACAAATGTATGCACCAGAGGGCCCGGTGGCACGAACCTATTTCAAATGCACTGAAGGTAACGTTAACCCTTGATCCAAATAAGCAGTCAGAATAAGACTGAGAAATTTAAATAAAATAAAAACAAATAAAACATATCAAAACAAAAAGCAAAACAAAACAAAAGAAAAAAAAAGACTGAGAATTTTGCGCCTAATCGGCCTCGAGGAAGAGGATTGACCTGTGGCGTGTCATCCTCATGGGTCTCATAACACTCAGCAAAAACGTTTTCTATAAACATTTATCCCTTATGCGTAAAACAATGAAGCAGATGACAATTAAACCCGGGCGCTTTTGGGCGATTTGAGTGGCGAAATTTTTAAGAAGACGCTAGTCACTCAGACCGTTTCAAATATTTTCAGTTCTTTTGTGCTGGTCGTTTACTGTGTCTGGAAAGTTTTCGTTTGTCCTGCTGAGTTCACTGCCTTGGTGGCTTGCCATTTATTCATATTTGCTGCGAGGAACATCCATAGGGCCACATCAGTCATGGAAATATGCACATTTGGCACTTAGACTTACCATGTTACAAGTGGCCGTAATTCCGAGGTACCAATGTATCTTGTTGCTTGCAGAGCAGACCAAGTTCCGTGTTACTACACTCAGCGGAGTAGACAAAATACGCCGCTTGGATCTGCTTTGGAGGTAATGCATCTTGTTGAATGATGATAATTTTTTTTTCGTTTGTCGTATAGCATTATGATTTGGCATACATGCCACTGTTATGTGAGGCTCGGACCCATGACAAACTGAGTTTCAACTGAATTTTTCCTAGTACCGCTACATGGATGAAAGAATGCTCTTGATATGAAGCAGAGCAAATCAAACTGGACCGGTCAAGTAGCTTCTGTGAACACAGACCTAGTCTGAATACAGAAACAATACGCTATTACATGACTCATTTGATAATAATCCAAATAATATGCATATATATATACTGCATGTCTACTTATTAACATCTTCAAATTTTAAATACCCATAAATTCACAGAAATGCATAAATTGCTCGTGTTCATAACAGAATGTTCGGGACTCGTGCTCGCCCTCCCCCTCAGGAATAAAAAAAAAATACCTGCTTTGACTGAATATCGTGTTCGGTGTCACGTTCTGGTAGAAACAAACTTTGTTTTACTATACACTCCCTTAGGCGACTATAACAAAGTGGTTATTAGTCGTAGCAACACGCATGGTCCTGTGTGCCTATATAATGCATCTGATTTTCATGTAATGTACACAACACGCAGGTCATGCCAACCTGCAAGAGTACCTAGAACAGACAGTTCGAAATTTAAGCATCTTCTTCACATGGATTTACAAGGGGCACAGTGGATTCGAAGGGAACAAGTCTTCTCTTGCACGTGGAGTTGAAGAATTTTATGCAAAGGAAAAACATTTTTGTGATTTTTGAAAACTTACATATGGAGCGACCTCTACTGTGGTAAGTTTAAAATGTGCGTGTACCATGACATATGCGATACATGTTTTATAATATATTGTTGTACCTTAACCTCTTTGATAATCGAATTTAGCCACTTTAGGGTGTCAATCGTCAAATCATTTCGGCTGTTTCACTCTGACTTCAGCTTCTTTAGTGTAGACGTGTTCCTCACAGAATTTTGCGTACCTTCAATAACAAATATGACAAATGCGGCACCCGGATTGGTCACTTTAAAATAAAACACATAATAATGTGTCTACGGAAAACTTAGTGTTAAATTACAGGGAGTTTTTATTGCTTTTTTTCACGTCAACAAAATCAGCACTTTCCCCTTACGATGCTTGATTCACGACATAATTGTGAGGAAAGCAGGTAATTAACATGATGATTTTTTAGGACTGTTATTGCCTATTTATTTTGTTAATTACTCTTATCAAATTACGTCACATGGGGTCTGAATTTACCAGACTAATTCTTTTCACAATAAACATGAATAAAATTTGGGTAAAGAGTAGTTTTGTTTCCGTTATTACTATAAATGATAAACTTCCCACGGCCAAAGTGTAGGAACGTTGCAGGAACTGACAAAACAACACGAAACTAATCCACAGGAACAATAATTTTAAAAGTAATCTTGATAAGTCTTTCTTAATAAACCCCAAAAAACATAATGAGGGATGTTTTGTCGAAGTTCAGGATTTAAGAAGAAAAAAAAAAGACGGAGTGGGAGATATTTACAAATGGGATTTTATGCTTTAGTTGACCATTGGCTTGAACATTCGTTGGATTGAAGAGATATGTCAGATGTCATGATGCGTTCACTGCCATTTGCGATAACTGGAAAACTAAGATAATGCGTCGAAATCCTCTGTCTTTTGACATCGAGTACATTGCATTACTGCAAATAGTCTTAATTACTTTTGTCAGCATCATTTTGCTACTATAATACTAATACTAGTGCTAAAGCTACTACAACTAGTCACAGTGATAATACTGTCAGTATTATCATGATTAGTTTTATGTTACACAGCCTTACATCAACATTGACATCACAAGCTTTCCTATTACATTTTTAAATTACAACTCATTGCTTTAATATAGTGAAGAGTACTTTTCAAGAGAGAATATTTTCCAAGTCTCTCGACTGCAAATTGCTTTCTTGTTTTTCTCTATAGCAGCAATTATGGAGAATTAAAATGAAACTATGGTCGCAAATTTAATTTCAAAGGAAACTCTGTTTTTGTATATACTCTAAAGTATCAGTTCCTGTTGCTAAATCTGTTTAAAGTATTTTTCGGCAATCTAATAAGTCTATCTTTGCGTTATTGGGCATCTTAGTGCTAAATTGTGGCTAAATTTACCTGAGTATTTGTAGATCAGCTGGCTGAAAAGTCGGGACCTTGACTAGTCCTATAGTATCCGTCTTGTATTTACAATTTACATTTTTGACTTCTGAAAGAGAATTGGCTAGAGCCGCTTTAAACTCGGTGAGGATGTACCTTGGCAATATATATATATAAATATATATATATATATATATATATATATATATATATATATATATATATATATATATATATATATATATATATATATATATATTTATTTATTTACTTACCAGGCCTTGCTGTAACTCCTTTTTGTAGATCACAATTTTATTTTTCTGGTTGTGTTTTTTTGGGGGGGGGGAGGGGAGAAATTCTTGAAAGATCTTTAAAGTTGTTCGGGTAATTGCTTCAAAATTAATCTGGGGCATACGCATTGACTCCCGGACCCACTCGTATTCACCAATGTGGCGTGATATTTTACGGTAAGATTGATTGCATGTTGCGTTCTTCCATTTCGACTAGTTCCCCCAAAACAAGTTTAAAATATAGAGCATTTTTTCTTATGTTGTCTACAAGTGCCGATGCCAATAACTATGGCAAAACAGAGTTGGCGATGATTATATTATTGGCGCTAATGACACACCTCGGCGAAAATGTACTTGATGCACTCAGAAAATGTCAGCAATTAATTACTGAAGTGTCTGTCTAAGGTCAATAGCCTCTTTAATTTGAATGTATGCAGGAACGATACAACATCTTGGTTACAGGTGTATACTGTTACGTCTCTGATTTAGCGACATGCTAGTATCTCGCATGCCTCATGAAAATATCGAAGGTAAAAAGGTATATCAAAAAATAAATATTGAATTTCAATGTTAGGCAGGAAGCACACAATATGAGGGTTATAACATGTAGTTGTCAGTTGCATATTCAGAGAAACCAAAGGTTAAACAGCTGTACGTTTGTTGCTTAAATAAATTTATTATAAGTTATAGTCCTGTACAGTGACATACTTTGGTTGTAGTAGAATAAGGATAAGAACAATAACAATAAACTAAAAATTCCCACGTCCTTCCACAGTTACAACCACTCTGGAATCCATAAATGACTTGGTCCAATCTGAAGTTATTTTTTCGATTCAGTTTTTTTTTTTTTTTTTTTTGGTAAACGCTTCTGAATATTAAGTTGTTTTTTTTTTGTAAACGCTTCTGAATATTAAGGTCGTCCTCGCTCACTACAAAACTCTACGAGGCTGTTAACTGTCCAGTTTGATATCAAGTGTGCGCGTGCAAGCGTAATAACCTAAGTCACTATCACATCTGTGTACGATTGTACGGAATTTAACAAGTAACTTTTTTATCGAGATATGTGTAACCGCTATGTTGCAAAAAAGAAAAGTGCATTGTATCCATATTAAATATTTCAAAGCGTTAATATCTTTGGCCTTTGTTTCAACGGAAAGTCCCCCCAGGGGTTCATTTTAATATATATGTGAGAAAATTGTATAATTTTGAGTGCATAATGTAAAATACGATTTCAATGAGCAATTGCATTATTGATAACATTCAAAAGGTCAAACTAGCATTGCCATTCATTTTAAAACGGATTAATATTCCATGTGGCCTTTGACCTCATACCACAGCAAAATACATGCGCCGTCATCATGGGGATAATTAAAATGTAAAACATTAACTCTTTCCCCTTAAATTGAGACAGTCAACAGCTTTTCTTGGCATGGGATGGGCACTAAGTGCGCAACCCATGCCAAGGAAAGCCCTTGACCTGGGGCATGTTTACTTGATAGGTCTCTTTTACAATACTAAGTCAAATGGTTTTTCATTATGGATGAACAGAATTGAAAAGACCGAAAACACTAGCACACAAAGAAACATCATTCTGACAAGTTATGTTCCTATCAAGACCACCAACCACAAACTGAAATAAGTGTCCAGTATTTCCAGCTCTTAATTTCAGCAGGGAGCCCGAAAGTGACCGTTCCGGGGTCACTTATTTTGGCAGCACTTCGTACTATGCGGTCTTGTAGGTTGGCTATTATGTAGTTTTTTCCTGCTGGTCACACTTCAGGTTTTTGTGGTTTCTGCTGTAAATTTAGTCACCTCTACTATTCTAATAACTGATGTCTTCTTGCAATCAAATTGTCATATTTCAGATGATGTTTTCCAATGCACGTAATATATATATATATATATATATATATATATATATATATATATATATATATATACATACATATATATATATACTCTGTCCCTATATATATATATATATATATATATATATATATATATATATATATATGTATATATATATATATATATATATATATATATATATATATATATATATATATATATATATATATATATATATATATATATATATGTATATATATATATACATGTTACAGGCAGGGAAAGGTAATGGAAAAAGTTGAACCCAGTTTTGTTGAAAAAGAAAGCTTTGCTGCAATTGATATTGCCAAAAGTATGTAGGTAGATATGAACACATGTACATCAAGTTAATGTTCTTAATTTACATACACGTGACAATTTATTGTCAAACGTAGTAAACCGTAAAATGCGATGAACATAGTTTCGTCTATTTCAATATAAAATATAATATATACAAATATATATGTATATATATCAAGAAAAAGGTATAAAAATGTATCTGAAAGATCCATGAGTTCTACCATGAAATCAAAGCACGATCACACAAATTAATACTTATCTATTTCAACTCTCAATGTCGTCCATTTAACTTTGCTCTATTTTTTTATACAGTCACTTTTTATTATTTAGTGACCAGGCAGCATGATATATATTAATTTTGGCCACATGAGGTATATATCAGGAAACAGGTATAAAATATGTATGACCGATCCATGAGTTTTACCATGAAATCAAAGCATGATCACACAAATTAATACTTATCTATTTCAACTCTCAATATCGTCCACTTATCTTTGCTTTATTTTTATACAGTCACGTTTTAGTGACCAAGCAGCATCATATGTATTCATTTTAGCCTCATGAGGTGCTTTATTTGTGTACGAAAGCTGAAGAATGTTCGTTGATGTATTTTGAGATATTGCGGTAACTATTATTGACCGCACGCCAGATGGACGAACAAAGGCCGCCCGAAAACATGGAACTGATGCATAACTCACTTAGCAGGTGACATAAAGATGTCCCTGTATCTATAAGCTAGCTATCTTTAGAACTCAATTTCTTTAAAACTGGACCAAAACTGTACAAATTAACGTGACAAATGAGTTTTCACATAAATAGGTCACAACATCAGAAAAATAAGTAAGGAAAACTAATAAGATAATTTATAAGGCAAGAACAGCTGTAATGGCTAAGCTTAAAGCGTACCTTGACCAAACACTCAAAATCCTCATCACACGCTCGCTCATTACAAAATAGATCAAATTTACGGATATTTAGGTCACTGCTATCTAAAAATCCAATCAGTACCTAGGTACCAAATTTGAGAAATAAAAATGTCATTTCAGGGACATTTAAGTCAGACCATCAGGGACAGAGTATATTAAATATGCTCTGTCCCTGATGGTCTAACAAAGAATATACAGGAAAATAATCAGTTTCAATACGGAACAAACGCCCAGAATTTTAGTTAATTCCAAGAACTGTTTCTGACGATGAGGGACAGTTGGCATCTCTGCAAATTATGACGGAATGAGATGACAGAGGTACATGCGGAATGATTGATTGGTACCCGAAAACATAATTTCTCCGCGATGTCGGAGGACACATAAAATCCGTCTCACTTAGTTTTAGGAGCTATCCAGCCAAAGTGTCTGTTATTGTTTAGTGCAGATGTGAGGACGGAATAACAGGAACTGCTTAAAAGAGTTGTGCACGTCGCTCAAACTGTATTTACAATGTATTACGTGTCCCTTTCAGTAACATATAATGATAGCTCATCAAGCGCTTAAGGGCTTCTTGGAACAATGCCTCTGTGTTTGCAATAACATAAGGTAGAAGTAAAGCATGTATTCATTTCCCTTCTGTGTTTGTGTGTGTGTGTTTTTTTTTCTTCTTTTTTTTGGTATGGGCAATACCAAAAAATAAAGAGCATACCAATGCTGTGAATGCTTTTAAATACACAAGGCATAAATTACATGGAAGTATGATATAATGTTCTGAGACCCTGTTGTGGAAATATATATGATGATCAAAGAATCATAGACCTGTTTAGGAAATACACCTGACCTTGCGCATCCTCCCTGAATGACCTCAGACCTGAAATCGGAAAATTCCCCCAGGGAACACATTTACCAATTGTTCTAGAATGCCCAAAGGGAAAACACATGTCTGTCAGGAAACGCAGCTATTACTACAAGTATGGATGAATGAGTGATAGGCATGAAGTTGAGTATTTAATATCAAAGACAAAGTGACTGATAAATAATGTTTTTACTTTACTTGAATTATATATTTTTTAGACAGCATACACGTGGCCATTGGGAATAACGATTGTTCGTCATTGTAAAAGCAAATATTTAGGCGACATGCATGTAATACTTGCCGCAGTACATATTGAAAACATACATTCTGGTGCCAGAACAGGAAGTAGAGCACACACAAATGGCGCGGTGTCGTCATTCCCTGGACCTTTATAGGAGAAATAACTTGCGTCAATTGTTCTCGAGAATTAATAAGCAGTACTTACTTCATTCGTTATTATTGAGTGTTTCAACGTATATGCCCTATTGACTGATATGCAGATTAATTTCTTTTTGTTGGCAAAGTAACCCCCTGTCCATTGTAATACAATAAAACCGGGTCTGATTCGTAGGCAAATTTTATGTTTTGTCGGGCTGTTTGAGTGCATTCAGTGGGGTGCTTAGAGTGGGGAGTGGAAAGGGAGGCTGGGGAGTTGGTTGAAGTGATGCATTACCTTTTGGGTTATCTCTGTTCGAATATATGTATACCTAGAGCGTCTATATTGGGTGCCTCCCGCGGGTTGGAGGCTAAATTTTATCCTCTTGTAATTATGTTGTCAATCATAAGATAAAAAAAAGCCAGCCAAACAAACAAAAACACCTCCAAGAAGCAAAAAACACCCCAAACAAGCAAACTAAAAATGACCAAAAAAAAGCAGAAATAAACAAAACAGAACAAAAACAAAAACCAAAACAAAAAAAAACAAAAACAAAAAAAAACAAAAAACCCCCCCCAAAAAAACAAAACAAAAAAACCCAAAAAGAAAAAAAAAAAAAAAAAAAAAAAAAAAAAAAAAAGCAAACCAAAAAACCCCAAAACAAAATTAAAAAACCCAAAACAAAATTAAAAAAAAAAACAAAAAAAAAACAAAACAAACAAACTCCCCCCAAAAGCAGTTAGTATATACAAGCGCTGTAAAGTAGTGACATAAAACAAAGTATATCGTTTAAATTTCAAAAATGTAAAATATGTTAGGTAGGCCCTTATTATTCCATTTCGAGAGATGTATATTACAATATATAAAACTTAGCAATGCCCAACACAGCAGGTTTGTCATTGAACAACATGCGCGACAGTTTTTGCCCGGGGCATTAGCCCACCCAGGACGGAGAGTCATAAGTATAACAATGTTGGCGTAGACCATTATACAGGGAACTTAATATCGCTATAGCTTTGAACATGCCTGAAACAAACCAGGAAACAATGCGTCGGGGTGACCCAGAAAGTCTGTAAATTCACTTTTGATGTAAGGGGTACTATTGTTTTAGAAATGCAGCAACACTTGGTTGTTGTCTGAAATAGATTTCCATTATATTGCTGATCTATGCTTTGCTTGGAAAACAGTACTAGCTCCGGGGAGCAGACAGCATGAAACTTCGTCTGGGTAAATGAGGCAACTTTACGGTGTGTGAAATAACGGTGTGGTCGTGTATTTCTTCCTCACAAAATATATATTTTGCCCCCTCATATCGCAGACACAAATCTGATGATAATGTGAAAAGCAGAAATGCAGGTTTGCACACGAAACACGTGAATAACTAAATTACATGTTGACTCTTTAGCTTTACTTACTTTTGTTTGTCATCATCGGCCGAATAATTCCCAGTAGCGTGGGATGCTTCGAGTGGAATTATAGCATGAATCACATTTAATGCTCAATGCTCATAAAGTCACAGCCATGATACTTTTTCCCATGTCATTTGACACGGTAAATCAGTTTATTATGTTTTAATATTCTTGTACAAAACTTTAATGACACTGGAGGTCCGTATATTCAGATATCGAGAAAGTTTTTTTTTTTTGTATGGGATTAATCATATCTTACCTTACATACTAGTATACTCGAAAAAGACACCATAAAAGGACAATTAAAGCTTTGGATGCTTAGCAAGCAAATCCAATCTAGCCCAGAAACACTTCCAAAGAACGAATGTCATAGAAATGAGCCTTGCTTCGTGTACACATCGGCTAGTGTACATGCAAAACACTGCAAGATGACTTAGATATACGTACCTGGTAAAGGCTATTCGATGTTTTATGACAATGACTTTTGTAGCATTTTAAACATTAAGTTCAAGAGTCACTATAAAGGCATCAAAAAACTATTTGTTACCAGTATGCCTTAACCCATTCCTCTTGAATCAGGATTGAGTTTTTAGACTGAGTCGGCAACTTATAGTGGCGTGGGCACTTAACTCTCTTAAACAATGAAGCAGACGATATTTCAGCACTAAAGTCAGATATACGATCTCTTTCCAGACAAAAAGCTCACAAAAACTACATTACAGTGCACCATCCTATGCAAAACTTGTCCCGTGGGTAGCTATTTTTTCCGCATCAGGTGAATACTTTTTTTTATATATATTTCGAGAATTTTAATTTAGGAATTTTTAATGCAATGACATTATAAAATATTGCAATCAAACAAACCCTGGTACCTTGTAAAGGAGGGGGTTGCATAATAAACAAAATCAAAACAATCATGTCACAGTTATTGTGTTCACCTACCCAGGCTATGGCATAATTGGCAGTGGAAAATAGGTCGTAGGCCTGGAAATATTAATTTGAGGTGGTACAAAACTGGTAAATCAAGTTGGCAGCGCGGGAAGAGGTAGGCCTTACAAGCCCAAATAATAAACTAGACCCAAGCAAAAGAGATATTTTATTGGCACATCAATACTTTAACCCCCTTACTCAGAAAGAAAAAAAGGCTGCATCCACCACCTGTGTGTACTATGAAACAGCATGAGTTTTGAATGGTTCACACAACACAGTGAGACGAGTGGTTCGCTTGACGAGGGGGTCACCTCTCACTCATAATGCAAAATATGACATCTTAATGCAATTCAAATGTTTTTGTACAGAATTTCTTGCTGTCTTCTCCATTCAATCACTGCCTTAGGTATATTAGTTCCCTAGCTGTCACCATGCTCACCTCTCTACCCTCAGTAACAATCATTTTACAATGGGTTTTCTGAATTATGGGATATATATATATATCATAAAAGTAACGTGTTGCAGAGAGGGTTTTTTTTGGGGGGGGGGGCAGATTTTCTAAACTTACACACTTGAGATTCATTGTTCTGCAATATTTATATTAAACTGCAAAGATTACACATATTTTGACATAAACTATTCAGTTTAGTACATACTGATATTAGACTTGTGACAAGTACCGCATTGTGTCCCATAACCATAAATGTGACCCCCCTCCCCCCCGACTTCACCAACTGGTCATGCTATCAGTTGTGTCCATGCTATCCGAATAAGTCACGTGGTCAGAGGGCCACTTTCTGTCTCATCTGCCACGCTGTTTTATCCACCCAGAATGTCCCTGCTGCCATAATTCACACACGTTCACCCAATACCGCTCAAAAGTTTATACATGTATATATTTCTAGCCTCTCAGACTGTAGGCCAAATTATTAATTTTTACTGCAATAGGTGCGACAAAAATAACGACCTGTGAGGCAAGTTTTCTTTTCTTTACCTTTTTTTTAAATATAAAATTGTGCATTCTGATGTAATTTTTATGAGCTTTTGTCCGGCATGAGATGATATCTCTGACTTTAATCGACGTTTGTCGATTTAAGGGGACACGATTAATTTGCCAATGCTCTCATGTATGATCGACCAGCACGTCATTTTTACACTTGCAATTACTATCTGAATCACTGTCCCCATGATCATCTTCACCATCATCATTATGCATGTCACATAAGCACTTACCTCTTGCAAACCTTTACCTCCTTTGTAAATGTCATCTTGTGTATTAGTGTTACCACAACTTTATCACCATTTGATGATTTCTTTATTGCTTCTTCATAGTAGTAGTAGTTGTAGTAGTAGTAGTAGTAGTAGTAGTAGTAGTAGTAGTAGTAGTAGTAGTAGTAGTAGTAGTAGTAGTAGTAGTAGTAGTAGTAGTAGTAGTAGTGGAGTGTGGAATTTGTAGTCAGTGGCATAACAGATATACCCCAGGAGTTCATATAAAAAATGGAACAAGAAAAATGATGTCCTAGGTCCATGGTTACCATTACACAATAATAGGAAAGTATTTATGGAGTTTACTTTGGTGTTATTAAGCTTTGAACACTGATATTGAAAATTATGATGGTGGTCTTAAAGAAAGATGATGTTGATATTATTCTGAAGGTCACAGGGCCACTTCAGTCTGTGCATCCAAGATCAGTTGAGCAAAGAATTGTCAAAGTCCTCTTGTTTAATTAAACATGTTCAGTCATCATTTTCTGTAATCTGGACACATGGGAAAGGGGGAAAATCGTGTTATGTCATTTACCAAGTATCGCCAGCCATACTACTTACAGTGAAAGTCTCAACAAAATATCAATGAAATATCTAAATTGTTATACTTTCATCCTTCATTGTTACCGCTAGTCACAAATTCCATTTTGACCATTGGTCCGCACAAATATGAACTTTAGGCATAAAGCTATTACTGTTTCGGTCAATGCGATCGTTTTTTTAATTTTCATATCTCGATAACACCTTTATTATTGCAATCTCAGCTATTACATATATCCATTATTAGATTATGATTATCATCGTCAGTAGCATCTAATTTGCATCAGCATGGTTTCTTGAACAATCCGTATTACTATCAATGCCGTAAATATCATCGTTTTTAATGCATCTTAACATCACCAATAGTGAACCTAACGAAATTGAATGAGATGTCATATCCCTGGTTGGTTGACAACAGAACTCTTACATCAATCGTTATCTAGATGTTGGCCATACGTGCAGCTTCATGACCCAGGACAAAATCCAAAGTATCCGAACATCAGCAAAGAAGTGGTCTTTGTCAAGCTCTTGGAAAGTGATCATAAAATGACTCATGTTTGAGTGATCCCTCCGAGTTATCTACCGTTGAACTGGTTTATCTGCCATTGGGGTGACTGCATTTTGTGTGCGGATGTGTTTTTGTTCCCAATGCATGACTTCATCTAGAAAAGATGAAGCAAATGACCATGCTCATTTTGTATTTCATCCCATAAGGAGTACTTTATCCCCCTGATATCGATACATTTTCATTTTTTTGTTTTTCTTTGGGCAATGCTAACGTGCCCACGTGGCGTGCACGTTCCTAGGACAATTTGTCTTAGCGAACAGATTTTGTGATATTTACATCTTTTTTTTTTTTTTTTTTTTCAGTTGACTTTCGTTTTCGACATGTGTCTGCCCAGGCTTATAGACAAACACATCAGTTATAATTTGATTGTGATGTGTTTTTTTTTCAGAGTATGTGTATACAAAAACACTCATTATGGTTTCATTTATTCTTCAACAGTATGGGCATTTTGTTAAACATAGATTTTTCCTTTTTTGTATTATCAACACATTATAGATTTTTTCATATTTTACAGTTTTGTGGTTTATATACCCATATGGTATATTACCTTCAAAATCTCCTACGCAAAACAACCTGCTCTGCTTGCTTCCAGTAATCCTG
Organism: Hermodice carunculata; assembly: GCA_964020975.1. Taxonomy (NCBI): domain Eukaryota; kingdom Metazoa; phylum Annelida; class Polychaeta; order Eunicida; family Amphinomidae; genus Hermodice; species Hermodice carunculata. The sequence continues at coordinate 29,117,201 of OZ026619.1, forward strand.
TGGATACTTTTTATATACAGGCTCCGAAACATGTTCTGAGTAGTTGGAGACCCTTTGTTTATTTGGGCTTATACAGCCTATGTCAAAATTCTACAGAAGAACGTTACAAAAGTACTTCCATATGTATACAGGTGGGCAGTGTCAGGTTCTCATGTTGATGTAGAGAGTTCGGACTACGGGATAGGTAATGACTACCAGGAAGTGGTTCTGGAGGAAAAGACACAAATACAATACCATACTATTATTGTTTAACTGGATATTACATGCTTATAATTCTTCTCATTCACTTTGTGATGACCAGGGTTTTGTGGTACTGTTCTTTATGTGTGACGCCTGCTACTGGTACTAACTCCCTCGATTGTTTTGTTTTGCCTGTCACAAGGGCAATGTGCATATATGCTTTGGAAATCGTTATTGCTATTTATAAATGCTCGTACCTCCATCGATATCCATGCCTCATTTGCATTTGAACTATGTATTACTTCTCGCATGGTTAGTTTTGAAACCTTTTTCTCATGATTTGTCGGTATTAGGTTTAAACGTCCAATCATTCAATACCAAATTGACAATCTTAATATTTTACTTCACGAGCTGTCATCCAAAGGTTTCGAATTCAGTACTATTTGTCTGCAAGAAACATGGATAACATGCCACCAAAGAGATATCTCGTTCTTTGACTTGAAAATTATACCGCCATATCTTTACCTGCTACTTGCAGTTCCCATGGTGGCCTTTTAATTTATTTACATAAAAACTTTGAACACGTTGTTCGGGATATAATAAATGGTTTGTGGGAAGGTCAGTTCCTTGATACAACTTCCAGATTTAACAAATATAAACACAAGTTATCTTCTTGGGTAATTAAAGATATCTTGAAATCGATAAAGTTTAGGGATGAGTTATTTAGAAAGTTAAAATATACAAATTAAGATTATCCTCAATACCAAATTAAAAAACATAATTCAAAGACCTTCAAAATCTTCAAATCCTCTGGAAATCTATTTACCAATGTAAAAAAGGATACGATCACCAACAATTTGATATATTTAAATCTGACATCAAAAAGACTTGGGATACTATTAGATTAATTTTTAATTTAAATGAAGAGAAATAAGAGTTCCCAGTATTATTTCAAGTAAATGTTAATTTATATAATAAAACCGGAATTGCCCAACGCTTTTATATGTTTTTCACTGAAAAAGGCCCTATGTAAGCCAATAATTTAAATACTGCGAATGTGCCACTCTTTATTTCTTACTTAAAGAGGCGAGGCAATACTACTTTATCTTTCTCAAATGTTTCAGAAACAGGTATCCAAGTAGTCTTAAACAAGCTTAAACCAAAAACAAGCTGCGGCCATAACGAGCTTTCTACATAACTTTTGAAAGGTGGCCGCTGCTCTGTTTGTAAGCTTTTATCACTGATCATTAATGAGCCTTCAGACAAAGGTATCTTCCCCAAAAAATTAAAATTGTCAAAGGTGCTACCTATACAAAAAAAAGTTCATAGCAGTCTCTTGGACAATTTCAGGCCCATTTCTCTGTTCCCAGCTTTCTCAAAGGTTTTGGAGAAAATAGTTAATTGTCAGCTATGTGGTTTTTATCTAAGTTAATAATTTGTTTTGTAATAGTCGGCACTGTTTTAGACAGTTACATTCCTCCGAAACTGCAGTACTTGAGTATATGGATCGGGTGTGCCAAATTCTTGATTCAGGGGAAATTCCAATAAGTATTTATCTTGACTTGTCGAAAGCGTTCAATACCCTAGATCATGAAACGTTACTTTTCAAATTAAGTCCTTAAGGTATTCATGGAAGTGGGCCAAATTTAGTTTATGAGTAATATAACAAATAGGCTTTAATTTCGGGACTTCGACGGAGAAAGTTCCGAATCTTCAGTTATCACCACGGGCGTTCCTCAAGGGTCAATTCTAGATCTAGACTCCCCTCTTTTCCTAATTTATATGAATGATACATAGCTTACGAAACGTTTAATGCTATTGTCATTGCTAACAACACAATGTTGGTTAATTCTCTATGCTTTTTTTTCATGAGAATGCCCCTTACGTCTCTGAGAATGTTTTCCTGTATGAAAATATTAATCTGGAATTAAAAAAGGAAACAAATGTACATTATTGGGTTACAGCAAATAAACTATCTTTGGATGTTCTTAAAACTAGGAATATTTTATCATTTTCCTCAACGTGAAATCGTTGGAAATTTTCAATTGAAAATAGATGATATTCCGATTAAAAAAACATGAGGATATGACTTCCTGTGACTCGTAATTAATGAGAACGGAAATTGGAATTCCCATGTCAACAAAATAGGCAACAAACTTTCTTGTATTATTATTATGCAGAAGAGGCTACAAAAACTAATTCTCATGCAAGCTCTTTTACTTCTACACGATTCATTGTTTTTGCAACATTTAAATTACTGTATTTTTTATAGGGCCATTCTTGTGACCGCAGAGAAAAATTACAGAAGAAAGTAATTTGCCTTATAACTTCTTCCGATTTCAATGCACATACTCTGCCTCTATTCAAAAGATAACAAAATACTCAAAGTCCAGGATTTATTGCGTCTTAAATCTTTGAAATTTTATTATCAGTATAGTAAAAGTCAGTTACCTCAATTTTTTTTCGATATGTTTCTTCATTGCCAGTCAGCCATACGTATCATACCCGATATCGAGAAATTCCTCGCTACCCATTACTGTCACGGCAAACTACACAGTATTGTATTCGATACTATACTCTGTCATTCATTAATGAAATGCCTGTAAACATTACTGAAAGATAAATACCCATTCCTACTCTGGTTTCTCCAAACATGTTAAACATTTCTTATTGGTAAATATTCAGAAACTTGTATTATAACAAGTTGCTATGTCTGCAATAGTTAAATATGTATATGAGTCTTCGTTTTCTTTAACATCATGAAATTTCAGTTTAGTTTTATAGCCATGGTCTACGTTATTTTGTCACCATTCCGTAGGCTGGTGGGAATATCCTGACTTCCTTGTATTTACCTGTTACTATTACTGGTCTCGATGTATATTTATTTGAACTGAATTGTTTTTCATCTACTGTGATAGAACAGTCATGATGTAATACTATTGCTTTGTGACAAGTAAAATAAATCGTTTCTTTGGGTACACGACGGGTTACCACCAGTTCTGCGGGTATCATCACCATCTTTACTACTGCCAAAATCGTCGCCACCACTGCTGCAAGTTTCTTTACAATCTGCAGGGCAGCATTGTATATTTTGTGCCATTTAGAACTGATTAAAACGTGTGTATTTTTTGTTCTTTCTTGGTTAAAAAGACATAAACCGCTACAACAAACGTCCTCACCATATGATGTATCAGGCAACCATCTCCATTAATCCCAACGATGTGTATTTGATAATTTTATCAATTCAAAATTTTGTGCACATGTTTTTTTCTTTGAATTTGACAAAGCATCAAATGTTGCTCACAGTAGACCTTGCCTAACAGAATTAAGAATTAAAGTTGCAGACATCCTGAGAATATTCGACGACTGGTCCTCGGGTTCTTCTCTGTACTGGTCAATGTCACTTCAACAAGCATAATGAAGTGTCATGCGATATAGCTGGACGCTCGTATGACAGTTTAGTGCACCATCCTCAGTTACCGCAATATATGTACCTGCCTTCCCTAATTGGTAAAAGATGACAAACGTCGGAATGGCAAGTCATCCTCCGCATCTATGTATACTAAAAGTGCACATTAAAAACTCGGTAGGTCGTTGGTGACACACACTGTGGATACGCAACTAAGTAACATTTAATTATTAAGTGTCTGTACCTCACCGTGCTTCGGTTTCAGTGGCACATATTTGTACATTTAGTCTTTCACATATCAATCAATCAATCAATCAATCAATCAATCAATCAATCAATCAATCAATCAATCAGTCAGTCAGTCAGTCAATCAATCAATCAATCAATCAATCAATCAATCAATCAATCAATCAATCAATCAGTAGATTAGTTGTAGTCATCAGTGGATTTTACATTTTTAAATTTGGGCTCGATAAATAAATCTATGTGTTCGGTTGGTGGGATGGAAACGATTGGCTGATTCCATATATGTACATACATATATACACACGACCGTGGGTACGTACAAACATAGATACATACCGATAGAAATAAGGATAGCAATACGGATATGGATAAAATATAGATGTATAGTTGTTACTAGAAGATAACGTAAATTTCGATATGTATATTAATATAGTTGTTATTGATGTACATGTTGGTGCAGTTGTAGATGTTGATGAGGATGTTGAAGTAATTGTGGATATAGATTCATGTGCAGAAATAGAATTTTAGTGAACAATTCTAACAATAATATTCTACGTATATATATATATATATATATATATATATATATATATATATATATATATATGTGTGTGTGTGTGTAAAAAATTCTCATTATACTGGCCACGGTAATTTATCATTTTGTCGTCGCGGTAATTTTCATAACCATATTTCAATGATTTCTACAACATTACATGCCTTCAGCTGAGCTGTACATAGAATTGTAAATGAATTGAATGGTCCATACTGTTTTGTTTCTTATGCTACGGGATTGTGTAATACTGATCATATTATAATGGGGGCACCAATGTTGTCAGTGAAATAGCAACAAAAACATATAAATCAAAAGGGCGAACCAAATCAAGAGAGGCTGATAGTAAATTAAGCTTAGGAACATCTATCTGAAAGTGTAATTCATAAGCGTTTGCGACGGTTTCAAAAAGCAGGACACCATCAGTTTGTTGAGGAGTGCATTCCACCAACACAACCATCAATCGTAGAAATCATGGTAACAAGGCTCCTGGACGGCTTCTTAAAGAATATCATTTCAAAGGCGTAAATTACTTCCGATTTGCATACCATGGCGGTGATTTCTTTAACGAAAAACGTTAGGTGAGCAGTGACTTTAGCAATTTGTAACATAGTAAATGTTACACTAAATTCAGATTTTAATTGTAATAAAGTTAATGTTTTCTGTAAGCTAACAAATTGAAAATGCTATTTATAACTATTTTGTAGTGTTAGACGGTGATAATGTTTACATAACAATTACACAAGGGACTATCGTAGTTCACCACAAATGTCGGTTTACCTCCTTCAGTATTGACGACAGACTTCAAATCTGCTGCAAAACTAAGTTTATGCAATGAGTCACTAAAGCGGGTCTCAAATTTTGAAATTTTATGCCGTTTTTCGCCAGATTCAGCTAAAAGTAACTTTTCTTTGATGTGTCATCATATCAACTGCAAACGTTTGATTTTACAAAAAAGACCCCCCGCCAAATATTTTACATGTGAGACACGCGAGACACGCCTTTTTAATTTGCTGTGTGCCCTATAGTTTGCCATACATTTGATGGCGAAAAATGTAGCAGTTAAATCGAAAATTTATATCAAGGAACGGAGATCACTTTTTGACAGTTTTATCATTACTTTGAAAACAATGCTGCAAAGAAACAATGCCACAGTGCCATATAGTACAGCTAAGGTGCTATGCTTTCTAAAAAAAAATGTATATTTCATTGCAATTTTAAAATGAATTGACAGTGTTTTATACAAAAAGTATCAGTCAGCACCAATATTACTAACAATGTAACATATTTCCCGAAGTATACTTACATAAACCACTCATTGAACAGGAACTGGACTTTCTCTTGTAATACTTTCTAATATGGAACATGATGTGTTATTTTCCAGCGCTATATGGATATTTTCCATGCAAAATGTCTGGTGGCATATCGTTCAATCACAGCCTGAGTCCTTTGGTAATGTACTTCTCTATTTTCTCATTTTATTTTGATGGACTTTTTGCTGCTAATGTAGATGATGTATCATCATCAGAGAACACAAATAGTCACGTATTATAGACAGAAAGTTTATTGACATGTTAATCTGAAGAAGCCAAATATAGAAAAAAATGGCCATAAAACAGTTTTGTTCAAACAATTAAATGTGTGAAGGAAATATCAAATGAATATTTGACACATGTGAAGGTTGAAATAAGTTCTGATAGTTTGAATAAAATTTATTATTTATTTACAAAGAAGTACTGCTGATTTCTGGAGCTAATACATAAATATTGGTTTCTTTCTATTTGAGTTAGTTGGGGTATGATATATTGGAACTGAAGATTCTCGCATTACGAATTAGTGCAATTTGGAAATGTTTAATTTCAGATGGCAAAAGTATCAAACAAAGACTGATAAATTTCTGCAAATATTGTTTGCATATTTTACCAAAATTTGGAAAATATTTTTCAGTTTCTGTATTCAAATTCAGTTATACAGTTTTGCGCAAAGACACAGGTTCGTTTTGTCTCGTTTCCTTTCAAGTCAATATCGTTATAAAGCATATACATTAATACACACCACATATAAATAAGAGATGAAAGAATCTAGTTCAAAGTTGGTGCAACTTAAAGACTTTCAGTGGAACAGTTTTACGTGTGCAGATTTAAAGTATCATGCACCTGCATGAAATATCTTTGGCCTGACTAAAACACAACTGTACGTTCTCAACCAAACGCTTTTCTGTATAGAAGCTATGACTAACCTTAAAAGAAAGCTACTGTGGATACAAAGGAAACACTGCTGGGCTGTACTCTTATAATCAGCGGGATTTCATACTTCTTGTAAATGGAACAACTTTTAAAATTATTGATAGCGACCAATATTTCTATGGTCTTTTGCCGCCGTGATAATCCACTTCATTCTCTTCGTTTTCAGCACTTTTTGGTGCAGCAGTGAAGATTGGCGTCTTAGTGTGATGATAGAATGATGCATAAGCTGATTGTTTCGTGTTCAAAGGAGGTGTTAATGAAGCTTGTGAATGTGCCGTGCATGGTAGTGATGTGATCTGCTGGCAGTCCAGCCCTGCTTCTCTATCGTAGAATCTTATGCCTGCACTCAGATTTGTCTTTTTTTGCCTGCTAATCATGACAAAAATCGCGCTAATGCAGAGCACTAACAATTCTATATCATGTCCTTCAAAGACCTCTCATTCAATCACCAACAAGTCTGTAGTTTTGGCGAGAAAATCCTCAGGTCAGCAGATTTCCCAGTCGGCCATCGTGCACAACGTTCGACTAAGAAAGTTGTTGACTCACCTCAAAATCTAGCTAGCATAGTGGGGAGTTTATCCTTTTACCATCTAGGAAAGTTGTTGATTGAATCCAAATATAACTAGTATAGCATGGAGTTTAATCTTTTTCCTTTGCTTCCTTAAAAGCTAAAACTAGTCTGATAAGACTTTTAACTTGGATGCATGCAGGCTTGACACCGTATGCAATTAGTAACCACATAGTATGCCAACGCAAAAATAGTGTTAATAACTGCTTTAAGCTCAGAATGTGGGTTAACTGTTATTTAAAGTTTCTTTTGCATTTTAGGGATGCATAAACCAAATCTCTGCTGTAAAGGTAAACCAAATGGTTTATTTGCCTATCCATATGACTGTTCAAAATTTTGTACGTGCGCCAATGGTATTGGATATATTCAAACATGCCCAAAAGGAATGCTTTTTGACAAATCAATTGGTACCTGCCAAGTTGCCTTCCAAGTTGAATGTATCGCTCATAAGGGTCAAACTCCCGAGGAAGCCAATTATTTATCAAGAAACACAATCCAGGACGAAAATCCATCTGCTGCTCGAAGAGGGCCGATTGTAGACACAAAACCAACATCAATGGTCATCCAACACAGTGATGCGAGAAGAGCACCAGGTATTATCAGAATTAATTTGTGAAAGAATACAACCTAAAACACAAAAACAAAAACAAAAACAAAAACAAAACAAAAAAAAAAAAAAAAAAAACAAAAACAAAAAAAAAAAAAAAAAAAAAAACAAAAAAAAAACACCTACCCCCCCCAAAAAAACAATCATTCAATTTTGTTTTGGTATTATACTGACTTTTTTCCACGAACAAGCCATGCTTAACTGTTTCGCGGTGCTTGTTTGTTATCTGAGCCTGGGATACTGGCACCTTGACTGCTACTACATGTGGTATTGATTTATTTGTCTATTATTTTATCTGTTTGTTAATTTATTCATTTACTTTATTTTATTGTCTCCTCCCACGTTCAAATATGCACTGGTGTTTTGCCACGTGATCCATGGACAAACTGTCATGAGTCTGAACGAAATGATTCTTGTTGCCTGGAAGCTGGAGTTCCTTGCAGCGAGTTCCTTTCGCAGTGGCATATTCAGTGGTGGTTTTCAGGGTGACCAGAAATCCTACAAATTTTCAACAAGCAAGGGTTAGGCGTCAACACGCACGTAGTTCCAAAACAAATATGAATATTCCGGTTCATTAGCCTTCTTTATCCAAGCTGTGCTAAGAAAAGCCTGGACATTGATCCAGTCTACAAGTTGTTACTAAAAGGTAACGGCAGCGCCACCGGTATAAGCCTATATCAATATCTGCGTGAACTGAACAGAGTTTTGTTTTACGTTGTAAACTCCTACATTGTTTTTTTTCCCCCAAAACGAAAGTGTCAATGATCAATATGTGCAGGCTTCTATTGCAAAAAATCAATCTTTACTGGCGACATGCGACATGCAAAGAAAATATTGTAGCATCTTTTACTCACTGACGACGTGCGACATGCTCAGAAATATACACGTGTAAGCGTTCGTACTTTTTCTCGGCACGCACGTTGCTAGCAATGCACACAGAGAAAAAGCTGTTGACATGGGCTATTCTGCCTGGAAGTATACGCATGCTGGTACTTGACTGAGAACGGTCTTTTTACAAAGAAAACGAATCTGTATCCTAACGACAATTTAGAGAAATTCGACTTAAGTAGTTCGACTGTAGACACAGTTGGTACTGAAAGAGTTAACAAACGTGTAATATGGTGGCATGGCCCTCATACATACGCACACTGCGGACAAGTCAAAACGTGTACAAATTTTGAAACGAGTGTCATTTTTTCTTTCATAAAGAAAAATCAGGTTTGGCGTTGATCACATTGAACCTGTTCAAGATTTGTATTGGTGTACAACTGATAGAGTGAAAACATTTGTACCTTTGGATTTAATCATATGTTTTTTAAGTTACCCTATTCAGCTTTCATGCAAGCAAAAATACTTACAGAAAGAAGCTTATAATCTAAATTGCTTTAATATTTTAACTTTTTAAGAATATGTTTACCCTGGGTGACCCCTTAACTAAAAATTTAATGTAAAAGGAAACAAAACTAAAACTTACTAAAAGCTTAAAAGGGTTAATATGACTAGGCGAAATTTCTAAGCAAATCTACAAACTAGAAAACTAAAAGGAGTTGAGAAAAACAGGTACTAAAATACATCATTTAAAAAAGTGAGCCTTATACTGACATTTAAAATCACACGCATTTTTACAGTTCTTTAAAAAGTCCGGCAGGCTATTAAAAATGCAAGTACTTTCATACACAAGCGAACGTTTGAATATACTTTTTTTAGGAAAAGGAACATGGATATTATTTCCCATTGCGTATCGTGTTGAATAGTGATTTATTTCATTTAGATTTGGTCACAAAGATAGTTAGGTGCTAGACTTTGCGTGCATTTGAACATTAAAATAGCCATATGAAACTGCCTCCTCTCTTTAATTGTTTGCCATTTCAAACTTCTAACAATGTCTTCACCCCTGAAGTTTACATAATCATAATTATTCGAGACTATTCTTGCTGCAGCGTTTTGCAGTTTCTGTGCTATTTTAAGCCCCTTTTCCGTACATGTTCCCCACATAGTGTCGGCGTAATCAATACAAGGTAGGATTGTTGACTTAAATATTAATTCTAACGTTTGTCTTGGTAAAATTTTACTTAATCGTCTTAGTACGGCTAGTTTCCCCATGACTTTTGAATGCAGTTTCTCCACTTGCGTATTCCAAGAAAGATCCGCATCCACATGCACACCTAGATATTTAATACAATCTACTTGTTTTATTTCATGGCCATCCAAATTAATTACCAAGTCATTTTTAGCGTTTCTTTTACCGTCGATAACCATTGTATTTGACTTGCTTACATTTATTGATAGTTTGTTACGCTCATACCAGTAGGCTACTTCATTAAGAGTGCGTTGCAGGGTGTCAGTAACTTCTTTTATTCTTTCACCCGATGTGTTGAAAATTGAATCGTCACGTCAATTAACTCAACAAAGTCTTTATATTGGCTTTTCATGTCATCGAAACACATTGCATAGCTACATAAAACACATCTGCGAAAAGTACATACATTTCTGCATATATATTTGTGTTGTATTTTAGGAATACAAATTCCTGGATGTTTACAAATAAAAAATTGAAAAAAGAAGAAAACTTTTTTTTTTGTTATCTGGACTATGGTGCATATAATGTGTCTTGTCCATCAGTATAAAACGGCCTTTATGCACATAATTATCTGGCTGCTGTTCAACGGCCCTTAATTAATTTTTGATATCTTCTCTTGCGTCCATATTGCCAAATAGTCTACCTTGGGAGGGGGTAAACCCCCTAACCAATCCCTCGCCCGCTCAGTCGCCACGTTCCATCGCCATTCGACTACAAAACCCCTTCAAGTTTAAGGGCTGGCTGCGCCCCTGTTTCGCCATCAAGACTCATTGGGTTCAGACCATGAAGACGTGCGGCTGATTGTGCTTCGCCAGTGTTGTACGTGAATAAATTACTTGATTTTAGGGCAAAAGAGCACAAACGAAAATATTCTAATACCGAGGGACCTCCCCACACCCTTCCCCAAGTTGGCGTTCGGCATGAACACAAAACGTCAACTACAAAATCCACCAGTTGCCAATTTACCCACTTGCACTTTCAAAACCAGCGGGGAAACCCGGCAAGTTGAAGTGCACATAAACTGGGCCATTGCCGGTAAAACTTGCCTGCACAAACACATTTGACGAGAATTGTCTCGAATTGACGCAGCGAGGGAGGTGAATCTTATCCTGGGGGCAGAGAAAACATGGCCGCACGATTTGGTACGGGCGGTCCTGGTTGGGTTGTGTTATAGTTTATCAACCTTGCTCCACGGAGGCGGATTTCGTGAATATGACAACAATGGTTTGTTAATTACTGATATGTCCAGTGCATAACCTTTTCTTATCAATGCACCTTACTTTTGAGGTATATACATGTGGTAAATCCCCTTCAGTAGCTCTGGGTTGACCGACTATGGTAGACCTATGTGAAGTAGCACGTCATGCTCTTAATTTATGCTTTCACATACCTCTCATTGACGCCATTGTCGGAGAAAAATATTCAACTCAAAGAAAGATAAAGACAGATCCAAATAAAATATTCAACCAAAGAATTTTGGTTGTTTTTAAGGGTCCGTCCCATGGACGGATCCTTTATGTTCTCGGGTTGTCCATCCGTCCGGATGGCCGTTCGGATATCCGTCCGGATGTGCACATTCTCGTTATTGCAATATCTACAGAGTGCCTCCATATATTTTGCTCAAATTTGGCAATATGCTTATCTTGTCTAGCAAGATGAACTGATTAGATTTTGGTGTCACCCTGACCTAATTTGAGCAAATGGTAGCCTAATTACATCGCTGACCCTTCAGTCAACGCTTTGCGTTGAAGGTATGCCTGGTGTCATATTACAGCACAAAGTAACCAAGCCAGTCGAAGCTAACACCAATAACATTACTCATGGAGACAACCTAGGTTAACAAACATTAAAACAAATCGGGATATGCTCGTAAAAACGTCTTGTGATGAACACGAACTGGGACATAAACATTATTCTTTTAAATTGGATTTAATCCAGCAATGTAGTATGAGAAACGGAGATACGGATAGCGTTGCATTTGTGCATGCAAGGATCAGATAGGCCAAGATCCATAACAGAATCTTTGTTTCATGTTTCACTGTTATTTTTGTAGAAAATTTATGCAGTCGGGAGGGTATATATGCAAAACCTGGGGATTGCAGTCACTACATACTGTGCTCAGGCGGGAGACCTTATAACACACAGTGTCCACCTGGAACATTCTTTGATCCACGGCTAAGACTGTGTGGGACAAGCAAAAGATTCTGCAGTTCACCAGCAGGTGGCGCTTCGGCCCCACTGTCAGTCCAAAAATTTACTCCGTCAGAATCAACACGTAAGTCAATATGTCTGTTTCAAGGAGTTATTTTGGAGCCATTTTACGATCATATAAAGACTACCAGATTGCATGCAAAGTAGGTTATTAGAAAGGACATTTTCGGTACCCAGTGTGGTGTCGCATGCAAACTACATGGTGATCATTCTGAAAAAATACTATGTTTCTACGGCAATACTTCTATGATCATATCGTAGTTTGGGACGACAGTTGCGATTTGTTGTTCGTAAACATACATATATACATGCATACATACATAAACTAAACTGAAGGGATATTATGCACCTACCAAAGATAAATGACGAACTCATAAGATCTTTCCGATACACCACCTTCATTGAAGGTGTTGTGTTGCCCGTTAATCTAAAGCAATTAACTATTGACAAAGTTAAAGAGAGACATATATTTTAATTTGGGCTACATAAAGTTAGGCCTACTCGAATATTTTGTCACGTTAGCAGACAGTCAAAATATGTATAATAGCATACATATCAGTAATAACCTTACATGTGAATGTTATGCTTCATTATTAATTATATGCGTTATGTTAACAAGCTTAGAATAATACTAAATGGATATTATAACAAGGGGTGTCCCAAAATGTATGCAGTTGAAGCTTGAAAATGGACAAAATCCTGCAACGGTTTGAACCGTACGAGTATCTTAAGTTAACACAACACCTTATCAATTTTGGATAATTTTTTTCATTTTAAGATTTTGGGACATTTTGGTAGAAACATGTTGTCTAGCATATGTCCAAATTTAGTAGTTCTAGCCTCAATACAATATAAAGAAATGAACAACTTTGAACTCTGAGTTACATTTTTAGTGCAGACAGGTTCTGTAAAACCTGTGGTCAATCGAGCATACAGGTTTATTATGTCACTGATGCATGTTTCTGTGATATTTGGCCTAAAAGTGAATTCACTTTTCCAAGTTACTTTTTCTTATGAATGCATGTATACATACAATTAAGCAAAAGGGAGTAGCGACAGTTTTATTGCCATTTGGTTTCTGTATGAACATAAGTTGATACAAAAATCTATGCAGACGAATACATTGAACGATCATCACAGTCGTGTTAGGAAAACATCTATTTGTTAACATTATTTCCAGATTCAGCCAATAATACCGACATTTTTGAAAAGATAAAAGACTTCGTGCAGAATGGTCTTATGGAAGCTAAAAGGCGAGCTTACACGATGCTGAAGAAGGAAGCTCTATATGCTACTCAATATGGTGTGTATGGATACTTATGGCTCTCGTGGTATTTATACGATGGTGGCTTGGGCAGTATTTTACTACTTTTCCCGCACAGATATACGTAAACCATTATATGCCTTTCCCAGGCATAAGAACCAGAGTCATACATGTTTCAGTTTTTAGCCGTGTGTCTTGGTATCTGTATTTGAACATGTACTTTTATATCTGTTCTGTTTATTTCTTTTATTGTATATTTATAATGTATTATACTGTGTCGAATTGTATTATGCTATACTATGTTTGTAAATATTGTTTATTGTAAGCTGGGCCGGATGGCAGAACAGTTTTTAACTGAATCGGCCACCCAGTATAAATAAACACATAAATAATTAGATAAATAAATAAATGAATAAATAAATAAATAAATAAATAAATAAATAAATAAATAAATAAATAAATAAATAAATAAATAAATAAATAAATGAATAAAAATAAATAAATAAATATATAAAGAAAGAAAGAAAGAAAGAAAGAAAGAAAGAAAGAAGAACATTTTTTTTTAAATCTAAGCATAGCGTGGATCGTACCCCAAAGCCCGACATCCGACACAAACAAACAGCTCGTGAAGTCCGTTATTTCACATATTTCACATATAAGCTGTTTCCTATGGCTGATTTGATAACTGAGGCATGGTCACACTATGGAACTATCTTTATTCTAAGCATGTCCAATTGAAAAATGAAGCGCAACACAGCGGAAGTTTTTTTGTGTGATACAAATTCGCTATTAGAACTGGGTTGCAAATAAAACAACTATAGATTCCATACGAAATCAATGTGGTTTACGTCGGTGAGATGTGTCGTCTCATGTACCATTGCCCTTATTTGTTGAAATCGATCAAAAGCGTCTATGTATTAAGTTTTGCTCGCTGATCTTTAGTCCAAATTTTGCTATAGTATTAATTGTCGTTTATAAAAGTTGCAGAATACCACCGTAAGAGAAATCGCCGGAGGCAAACTTTTTGGTATTAATGTTTTCTTGGCTCTTACCTTCCGATTGCAACAAAAAGTACTCCAATAAACTTGCAAATGTTCAATATTATAGATATAGTCATTAATATGGTGGCTTCGTATGTTTCTGATGAAGGGAGTCCTAACCCATTCAGCGGCGTTGCTCGTTTTTTGGGTTCATCTCCATTGGCCAAACAACTGACTTTGCCTGCGATTCAGCAGTTGGAATGTCTAAAGATAATGCGTGACCAGTAAGTATGTGTCACACGAAAGGTAGCGTTCGTCCAGATCACGTGTTTTGCACTTTATACAAAGTATCATTGATAAAATCATGACAACATGAGAAGTTGAACGTGTTTTGACACCCTCCAAATGAAAAAGAAATTGAATACATTTTGATTTTTCTGCAATATTGTAATGCTCAGTTTGAGTACAAAGCATGGTTAATAAAATTTTATCAACACATGAAGAAGATAAATGAGAATACCTTACAATTGTATATTACTTTTGTACATTGAAATTTTACAATTAAATGATGTATGTGCCAATTTGACACATTGAAATTGACTAACACATTTTACGAAAGCTGCTTTCGCACTAAATTCCCAGGCTGCCTCATTAAATACAAGGTATCCTGTAATATGACGCATACATAGAATTAATTTGTGTAAAAAAAAAAAAAATAATAATAAAAAAAAAAGAATAAAGGTACTTGTACATGCATGTAGTATTGTCGTGTACTACCCCACTAAAACATCAACATGGGAAATAGAAAAGGTTTACCATTTCACTTTGTATCGATTCTAAAATTGCCCAGATAATGTGATGACTTAACACGTTGTACACTTGTTGAACATCTGAAAATAAAACTGTGTTTAATGTATGGTGTCTGTTTCCAAAAGTTTTAACTTAGATGGATCCCAGATGATGGAGCTTTTCAAGCGGTTCAAGTCTGTTCTCAAGCCAAGTGGACTGACCTTGACACCAGATATGGCGTTGCCAACGCCCACGGCAGATGTGTGCCCTTTCCCTGAGAACACGGAAATGAACAATTGTAATCCTAGATACAAGTACAGACCTATCGATGGCTCATGTAATAATCTTCAGCGTCCCCTTTGGGGAAAATCCAATCGGGCTCTTGGCCGTTTTCTGGAACCGGACTACGGAGATTGTAAGTTGAGAAATCAGAACTTTCTTTTAAGAACTTTGCATGTATATTTCTTTGTTCTTATAGTACATAGCATACTCTACTGTAAAGATGACTTCTCAATAAGCAAATATATAAATTTAAAAAAACAAATACCCCTCTTCATTCCGTTGCATTTTTGTTCTTGCATTTAGGAATATGCCTTAAACTGGGTAAGTTTTAAGACAAAAATTGGTCAAATTTAGGTCTTCAAAAATGCTACAGGAAGTCCATACGCACCACATCGGAATGATAGAGATGTAATGAAATTTACATATTCTTTCAGTTATTGAGCAACCACGTAGAGCGAAAGATGGCGGTGAATTACCCAGCGCACGACTGGTCAGCATGCATGTGTTTCAGGACAAGTCCAGAAGGAGTGCGGTGCACACGATGATGCTTATGACTTTTGGGCAGTTTCTTGATCATGATTTAGATAGGACAGCAGTGTCAAAGTTGACAGGGGATGAAAGAGGCAAGCTAGGAAATTCTGTACTTTCTCCTAATTTGAAGTGTGAAACTGATTGTGCATTGATACTGTAGTACCAAGTCAGCATTAATTAGGGATATATATATATATATATATATATATATGTATATATATATATATATATATACATACATACATACATACATACATACATACATACATATATATATATATATATATATATATATATATATATATATATATATATATATATATATATATATATATATATATATATATATCTCCAAAATCCAGACCCAATCTCTGGGCAACCGTAATGATCAGGTGCCATGATACGGTTGAGGTGAGGGTAAAGCAATGGTGTTACCCACAATTGTGGGAATATAGAACACATATGATAGATGACAACTCCTTTTCATATCAAGCTCACTGTGGTTTTCGATAACATGACAATAGCAATTCCAAAAAAAAAAAAAAAAAAAACCAATTTCTGCCACGTTGCTTTAAGGCAAAATCAACATATAATTCTCCATGTTTGGAGGTATATTTTGCCTGTTTGACTCTATTGTCGGTGGAATTCGAAAATACTAAAACGGGTCAAGTTGTGGGGAACTTTCTGTAGGATGTTTGCAAAGAACTTCAAACTTTGACAAAAATGAGAAAATGTGCGAAAAATTCATTTTCGAATTTATAACTAGGTAATGCCACAGGAAAAAAAATTAGAGTGAAACCAACCATTTTGCCTCATATCGCACTTTTTAAAAAAAAATTCGTCTTAGTTTTAAAAGAAGGTATAATTCGAAAAATGCTGTATCAGCCATGGCGGAGTTGGTCTTGAATTTTGACAATGAAAAACGAGGTTTTGTTGTCAAATTAATTGAACTTCATCAAAATTTATTTGTTTGGTATGGTTTTCCCAAAAGTTTTCTACTCTGGAAAGTTAAACCATTGTTCGTGTGTATCAAACATTTGCCAAAAATATAAGGATATTTTGAAAAATTAGAATTTTTCAGATTTTCGGGAAATTTTATATTTGTTTATCAATTTTGAAGTTCAGCCGAAACCATACAAAATTCCGAATTTGCTTTTTTATATTACTTTTAGCTATATTCTACATGGTTTTGCAAATATAGATAATTTGAGGTAACCAGGGAACTGAATTGTATTCTTCAATGACGAATGAAGGCCATTTTTTCATGTACACCCAGAATTCTACACGCATCACAAATTTTCTTGGCCATCATGCATTTGCAACTAAAGATTACCCGCCCCCCCCCCCCCCCCCCATAATGCACAGGTGCTGCAAGGCCGTTTTACCTCAGTACATTTTAGCTTGCTTTTTCATTATTACCAATATCTTGCCCTACAAGCAATATTTTATTAAAATTTGAACAATTTAATTCTAATTCAGACGAAACAAGAGTAGTGCAATGCAAATGGTGTGAAGTCTTCAATTTCTGAGTCCTTTACAGATAACTAGTGACTGGAACGTAGTCTGTCTTAATTTATTCATTGTGGAGCCGGATTAATGGCAAGGCTCGAACGGTAACAAGTATATATATATATATATATATATATATATATATATATATATATATATATATATATATATATTATATATGCAAAAAATAAAGAATTGCCAAATGCTGTTCAGCATGTAGCTTAGAAATGACAGAAAACATGGTATTTGATATTTGCATGATGGCCTTAATAAATCTGGTAAAACTAAATGAGTAAATTCTTGCTGCAAACTTTGTGTATTGAACCAGGTGGGCCATCTAAAGACGTGTGTTAATTTGGGGTACACTATCTTAGTAGCATTACTCTGTAACAGTCCCGCCCCTGAACCTGAAATTACAAGACGAACAAAGGTAGCAGCGTCAACAGAAAAATGTTTATCTCGCAGGTACCGGTGAGTTACAAGATGTCAGGTGTGGTGACGTGGGTTGTGACACTAAAGGGTATGCAAATCGAGCCTGCTTTCCAATCTCAGTGCCCAAAGGTGATCCAGATTTCAGGAACACAAACTCAACATGCCTCATGTTTGTGCGTACCCAGGAAGCATTAAGAGACGACTGTTCACTCGGTAAGTATTCATGTTCGACAGTCCAGATCACTTCAAGTCTTTAAGTCTAAGATATGCCAACCAGTTCCTCGAAGTATAAACTTTTCTGAGTTGTATAACTTTGGCAATAGATTCATATCGGTTCAGCACACATTCTTACGTCTAGGTGCCAGCCAACTAAATTCTCATTTACATAAAATTGGTGTTCTTGACACACCTAAGTGCCGCTGCGGATCATCCGTTGAAGATACATGGCATTATTTTTTCGCATGCCCTCTATATACTGTATCACGATCAACATTACATTCTGCCATCACTTCTCTCGCCCCATTTACTCTGCAAACAATATTGTATGGTTCTTGTACATGCTCTCTGCTTGATAATGAATTAATTTTTTCTGCTACCCACGATTACATTTCAGCTACTGGACGCTTTAAACCATCAGTGATAGGCTAAGCAAGGTCATTAGTGTTTGAGTTCATTTATACATGTACAGAAACGGCAGTATTACAATGTAGACTTAAGACAATGAGCCCTTCTATCTGTCCTGGTCTTGTGACTGTCATCCTCAAGTGTGTTTTTGTCTTGTTTTGTAATGTCCTGTCTCTGTCTCTTCTCCGTAACAGGGATTTGGATAGGGCTCAGCCCTTTTTCCCAATTATCATATTATTTCTGTGAAACTTTATTCGTGTACTTTGAGAAATAAAATATGTTTAAACCAAGTATTAATTCCTTTTGACTAAAACCCATTAAAAATCACCACAAAGCACACTCAGTGCAGAACGTATATTGAGGGCCACACCAAGCGGCCAAAAAGAATACACTTTGTTTTGTGAAACCTGTCTGAACAGTCATATTCTCAGAGTAAAACTAACATATACACAGTTCTTTGAATAGTAAATAAATGCAAAATATTTCTAAACACAATTTTTATTTTGTCATTGAGGCTACATTTCCTACATAAAGTTGCAGAGTATTTTCTTAGTTTTGCGACACAAACGCTTGTCATTTCTCTATCATTTCTTTTCATATGTTTTTCTGGCAGGTCCAAGAGAGCAACTTAACCAATTAACTTCATACATTGACGCTTCCTGTGTCTATGGCAGCACACTTGAGGAGGCCCATCAGCTTAGAGACTGGGCATTTGCATGTGAGGATTGGATTGACCAAATCATTTACAAAAAAAAAAAAAAAAAAGAAAAAAAGAAAATGGACAAACTTTAACCACAATTGTTGCACAAAGCTTTCGCGCAAATATCAATATGATACATAGCTGTGTCGTTGCATGCTAAATATTTTTGAACATTAATAGCACAACAGAAACAGCTCAACTTAATCTCACTGTGATGCATAAAGAGCACCTGTAGGAAAATTATAGAGGGTTGGTTGGCAGGCCATCCCTCTTGCTCCCTTGTGATATTACATAAACTTGCATGAAGCATTTTCACTTTGCAGACGAAACATTCTTTCGCCAAGTTTAATACAGCATGCTCGTTAATAATTGGCCAGTTTTCAATGAAAAGTCAATGCACACGTTTTTAGGTCAGCTGACTACTCAGTCAGCTGAGCTTTTCGTCTGCCTGTAGTCCGTCCACATTTCACATATTCGGTTTCTTCACCAAAAAGTCGACCAGATATATTTTAAATTTGGTGGGGATGTACCCTTGGTGGGTCTCTACATTTTTTATTTTTTTCCCCCGGTGATCCCCAGGGCTTAATTTGTTCAACAAGGGGTGCAACGAGGTGGGGTTTTTTTTTGTTTTTTGTTTTTGTTTTTATCTGAGCTGATTTATCTGTATAGAATATATTGTATGGGTCTCTGTCTGTCACCTTGCGTCGTGCGTCCGTCAGCAATTCACATTTTTGGTTTCTCGAAAACCGTTGGCCACATATATATATGTATATGTATATATATATATATATTATATATATATATATATATATATATATATATATACATATATATATATATATATATATATATATATATATATATATATATATATATATATATATATATATATATATATATATATATATATATATATATATATATATATATATATTAAGTGCCTCCGGCTGTGCCCAGGCACCAAATTAAACTGACGTCAAAACAGGTAATGTGTAAAAGGGGAACGAACATCCATTTTAAACACGTTTCAACAAAATTAATGTTCAAGTTACCTAAGGCCCATTTAACAAAAAACACATGTGTGGCTCCGGTAACCTGACACCCAACTAAAAGGACCCAACCTTAAAATCAATTGAACAAAAACCGAAAACCAAAAACCAAAACAAACAAACAAAAGAAACCCCCCCAAAAAACACCCAAAAACAAAAACAAAAACAACCCCCCCCCCAAAAAAAGGGGGGGGGGGAGCGTGCTTTCAAGCCGCCCTTCCCTAATAATTATTGATCGACCCAGGCCAGTGCTAGAAACTCAGAGACCCAAGTAGTCCGAAAAAGTACATCATTCTTTTCTGTGGCGCACATGAGAAACATGTGGTCCAAGGGACGAAAGCAGGCGCCCAAAGGCATGCTGGGGGCGGGAGGGGGGGGGTCTGGAGGCATTCACCCCCCCCTTCCCCGAAAAAGTTCGAATTTAAGCATGCAAAATGGTGCATTCTGGGGGGGGGGGGGGAGTTTTGAGTGGATCTTGAAATAATGGTGCAGTAGTACCTGCAATTACCGACGCCAATTACCCATTGCGTTCAAGACTCACCGTTCAAAAATACATTCGATATTTTATTCCATCACTAATTAAACACCAGTAAATGTAACTGAAAAACTAACGCACTCTCTTTTTCTGGTTTTTCTCAAATACGTTAAATTATTTCGTGTAGGGAAATATTCAGAAACTTGTTCCACACAATACTGTTACTTTTGTAATAGCTAGACGTATGTACCAAATTTGTCTATCTGTCTTCTATTTAATATCAGTATGCTTTAAGTAACCTCATGATTTGTTTCTTAGCTATGGTCTACATTATCTTGTCATTTCGTTGTTGGTAGACCCCTTGGTAGCAGATTTCAAATCCTTGGTGGGGGTTACCCTAATGTCTCATGATTTAGTGATATCTTCGAGGTTTATGTATTATACTAATATGGAGCTGTACCAAACGTTTTCTTTCAACAGATGTCACAGGTACTAATTAAATTTCAGTGTATACTTATATCAAATAAAGTGATTCAGAGTCTGAGTCTGAATCTGAGTGCATGCGTTTCTATTGATTACCACGCAAGTCAATGAGAGTTGCAATTGAACTTCACATTTTGGACTTCTCCAAAACCGTCAACTTCATTTACTCGAAAATTGGTAGGGGTGTGCCTTAGGTAAGTCTCTACCAATGGTGTCCAAATGGTCACACTCCAATCATTTTATTTTTTTTAAACGAATTTTCTTGTTCATGTTCCAGTAAAACCTTAAAAACTCTTCTCGAAAACCGCAAAGCTAATCGTTTTGGAATTACATAGGGACACTTCTTGGGACTTCTACACCTTCATTTGTTCAACAGATGCCATTGCAATCATGTTAAGCTTTTTAAAGTGTATTTTTTTTACTTTTTCACTTTTCTTGACGTTTTCTCTCAAAACCTCAGTTGGATCCTCTCCAGGCTTATTGGAAATGTACGTGCACTTGACCTCCGCAAAATTTGTTCACTTCATGGTTATGCTCTCTTTTTTTTTCATTTAAAAAATCCAAATTCGGAAAAATCGTTTAGGGGATATGTTCACCTTAGCAACCGCCATGATGGTCTTAAACAAAGCTGACCTTAATATTTTGAAGCTCACAGGACCACGTCTGTCTGTGCATGTACGGTCAGGTGAGCGCAGGACTGTCGCAGTCCTTTTGTTAAATTCTTCCTCTTTTGAAAACCAGAAAATAAAACCGCTGCGCAAAATTGTATGTCTTAGAGATAACTGAGGTTCACTAGATTTACAAAACCTATAATCCACGCATTGCGACTTTATTGTTAAACCAATTTCTCTGTTTGGGAATGATCGTAGCACGAGGAAAACTACGTATTACTCCCCATTACCACCAAGGCTACAAACCACTTCTTCCCCAGAAAACAAACAAGTTTTGCCGAGACACCACCTCAAGAATACAATGCTTTGAAGCAGGTAATTTGGAAACCAGAAACAGTATTTGTTAATATCATATTTCTCAGAACGGTTTAAGACGCCCCGTTCTGCCGTAGGTTAATAGTTGGTTACTATCAATGGCGATATGATTTAAAACATATATATAACCAATGCAAGAAGAATCCGACTGTCTTGGCGGTGGTGGGCAAAATAGAATTTGTTGTTTTGATCTGAAAAAGTTGTTCACATATATGCAGTTTAATGTTCAACGCACACCATAGAGAAACAGAATTGTTAGTTTGGGTGCCAATTTTACATGATGTGCGTTTGCAAGTCCTAGATATACGTCACTCCACTACACCTAAGTATGCTCCACTTCGAAAAATGTTATCTTTCTTCTTGTACCTTAAGAAGCTTTAAAAAAAATTAAGGAAACGCGTATAGTTGTCATGGCTATCAATATCAGAAAATATTTCTAACACATTAAAGATATATGAATGCTACGCAACATTAATGATTTATCCTACATTGTCAAGGTGATGGGAGGGTCAACGAATTTGTCGGTTTAACGGCAGTGCATACTCTGTTCCACCGAGAACATAATCGTATCGAAGAGGAACTGCACCACCTAAATCCTCATTGGGATGGGGAGAGACTATTTCAGGAGACCCGCCGCATTATGGCAGCACTTTTGCAGCACATAACTTATAACGAATACCTTCCTGTTGTCCTCGGTCCTTCTAGCGTGGCCAAGTACGGACTCAAGCTTAGGAAATATGGCTATTATGACGGTAAGTATTACATCAGAAGCGGAACTCAATTCCCTGACTGGAGTCTTTATCCCTGGCCAGCACAGACACGCTCAGTGCGGGTACTGTGTACTGGGTGGCAGAACTGAGAACACGGCAGTGACCTAAAACCATCAGGCCTGATAGGCAACTTAGCAGGAAATCTTGTTCTAGGTCATGGATTACTTTTACTCATGAATACATTTGCGAAGAGGTTTTATCGGAGCTGATGGACTAAACTGACCGAATCTAGACATCTGCTCTATTGCTTGAGTCCTTATCCCAAGTCATGGGTTATTTTGACAGGAATCCATACAGACAAACATTTTTATATGACAAATTATCAAAATTATATGCATTGTTAGCAGCATTAATGTAGAGTGGATAATAGTTTTATAGTAATAAAAGATACAATTATTGCCAGGTTGACCCCAACAAGCAATTAGAGGGAAGGGCTACACCGTTTATAGACTCTTCTCGCTGTAACAAATTAAAAACCTTTACTCGCTAGGATGGTATGGGAAAATACAAGACAAGGAAAGCTAACAGAATGCAATTCGATTTATCATAAATGCACTATTGTGACCATACATATTGATCTTAGTGAATTAATGCCATCAGAGAAAGAAATACCAGAATGCTGAGTATGGTACAGTTAACAACAGGGTGTCAAAATGAGTTGAATATCAACAACAGAAGTCCCAAAATAAGACTTCAGCATCAACAATTAGGGTCACAAAAACGAGATATAATCCCCAACAATTACCGTCACAAAAATAAGAAGCAAACTTCAACAACCAAGATTAAAAATTTAGTGCTAAGGTCACAGTCATTTAGAAGTGCATCTATTTGTCCAAGGTATATTTTATTTATTAATTGTTTATTCTTTTGGTGGGCATAGAAACGACAGTGGTAAAACATCTGAAGAAATGTCATCTAAAGATATTTCTTCCATTTAGCAAGGTAATCTCTGAACCATTTAAGAGAAAGACCTAATATGCCATAATGATTGGGTTTACGCAAGAATATTTCATGGTCAACACGATCAAACGCCTTTGATTCTCGTAGTTGAAAAGCTAATGATAGTTTGCCATTGTCTAAAAATGCATTACTTGAAAAATACATTTTGAAATAGATGTTTCTGTTGAGCAATTTTTCTTAAAAGCTTGACGACGTCTGTAAAATAATGATTTTGGAACAAAGTTATCATTTGATTTATTACAAACAACTCTCTCAATTACTTAGACAAACCCAGTTAACGAGGAAAATGAATCATAGTTTTCAAGGATTGCTTCGTTTTTTTTTAAATAAGGGCGTAACTTAGGCTATCAATGTTTTCTTTGGGAAGATTCATGTGGCCAAAGATATCAAAGATAAAGGCTTTGGTATTGCATATATATATATATATATATATATATATATATATATATATATATATATATATATATATATATATATATATATATATATATATATATATATATATATATATATATGTATATGTATATGTATATAGATATATATATATATATGTATATAGATATATATATATATTAACAGGCAAAAGCCGCTAATAATTATCTTTTTTTAGCCAAATCATCGATAAATAACTGGAGCTTATCAAATTTAGTAGTAAGACTCAAAATATTTAAAGTGAGCACAGAATTCACTTATCTGATAAATGTCTATTGCTGGAGCCTTTATTTGAGGTCATATATGATACCGAGTGTAAAGATTTATTCCTTGAGTTTGAATCTCATGACATGAATTTGATAGAATATGCGTTAATGTGATGTCTGAATTATATTTTGACATCATCTTTACTTATTGTTTGATATATCAACATCTAAATACCATATATATGTTAGATAATAATATAATCTAATATGTGAATAAGCAAGCTCTTATCATTCTGCTGTATACTTTCAACTGAGGTTGTACGGAATTAATCTACAGTTGCGCGTAGCAATGTCTGTTTTTCCGCCCCTGCATAGTCGTGCAGTGCAGGACACTTTGATCTGTATTGCTGGCAGGGTTTTTTGGTTTATAATTCCGTTTCCATCTCAGCAAATACACGAATACATTGCTGAAAACAAAAAGGATGAGCTGTTTCAACTTTTCTTGCCACTTCTGCTTACAGTGTATGATGAAAAGGTAAATGTTGACATCAGCAATGCATTTGCAACTGCCGCCTTTCGATTTGGCCACAGTGAGATAGGAAAATTTGTGCGTTTTGCAGACCAAGGATACAGACGATATGAGCATGTCCCATTAAGCATGGTAAGTATGCCTGTCCATGGACTGGTCGGCATCAGAATAAAGTACCCAAATTATTCTTTATCTCAGTGAAAATGCACGAGCAAAATACCCTTGACTTCTGAAGAGCTGATGGCCATTGGACTTCTCGTAACTTTCTTGTAATTTCATTATTCGAACCATTTCTTAAATTTTACGGACTCTCTGAACTTAAGCAATTATTATAACCTACAGGAACACGACAATTATCTATGTATATAAAGAGAACGCAATCACCATATTAAGGGAACAGATAATGGGTATAATTGGTTGTCGAAGAACCAAAAGTTTAAAATCCTTTCTTTACAGTAACTATTAACAACAATATCTTTTTTACCGCTGATATAAAAACCCGCCGATACTTTGGACCTTTATCTACTGAAGAGGCAACCTTCTCCACCAAGCTCTATCTTTGACTCAGTGGGGGTCTTGCCTCGTGTGCCCTGTGCTGCTACTTGATAGCTGGGGGGGGGGGGAGGGCGAGGCGACTGCAGTGTCTGATAGTGATACAAAATCCCTATTTTGGGGCTAACAACTGGTAACTATAGGCGTTGTATTTACATTTTCAGTTAATACTCTCTCTGGAAAAAGTCCCATTATATGTTGTACATTATATTCATTCGACAGATTGACCTGCCCTTAACACTAATCACACATATGTTTTCGATACTACCTCTTCAAAATATTCAATCGGGACTGACCCACAGACAGCTGCCATTTTGAAAATTGTGGATTCTGCACCCAATTGTTCGCATTTGGATTTGTAACTAACGATGATATATGCTTCAGACACAACCAAGTGGGCACATTAAAGATAGTAATTCATATTTGAAAAGTACTTTAACGACCGTTTGCCCTGGTAACTGAGGGAACGGACATCTGGAACCTAGCGAAATATTACGATAACGATCAGCAGACAACCGAGGCTATGCTGTTTCACCAAACAACTCTGGCATTGCAGCAATGCTATTTTCCTGGCCCAAGTTGTCCCTCCAGACAAGTTGATTTTATAAAATGCTGTGTTGGAGTTGACTTTATCGCAAAATAACGGCACATGATGCTCACTTACTCGATAAAATCTTTCAGCCTTGCTCGATCAATTTCTATTAGGAAAGGGCGACCTCAAAGCACATTTTTTGTTCCATTAATTTTAGGATTGTGTCTTTTTAGTAGGGTCTGTCGGGTTGCCAGAGCCACACATATTTTTTTAGGACTTAGATAATTTGAATTTTTGTTAAAACATGTTTAAATGAATGTTCTTTCCCCTTTTATACATTGCCTCCTTTAACATCAGTTTAATTTGTTGCCTGGGCACAGCCGGAGGCGCTTGTATATAGAAATCAACAGTTAATATGTATACATACATACATACATACATACATACATACATACATACATACATACATACATACATACATACATACATACGTGTGTGTATGTTAATAAGCAACCAAACTTTAAGCATACTACATGAGTCGTTGCTCAAATCGTGCTAATGAAATAGTCAATGTGAAAACCTTTGCATTTAAGACCCTGAGACGACCTTATGAGATTTACAACACGCACCGTCCTGGAGGGTCTGGGATAGATTCTGTCACACTAGGTATGATAAGTCAGCCTGTGCAGGGCGTGGAGAATCATTTCACGAAACAAATCACCAAACACCTCTTCTCGGAAAATCCGCCAAATGAACCAGGGACAGATCTCGGGTCTATCAACATACAACGTGGACGAGACCACGGTCTCCCGGGTAAGGAAGTTATCATGTTTAAACCAGTTTGGAAACAGCGCATGTAACATATTAACATTCTCCCAATTTCCACTTCTGATGTGACGCCATGTCCACACATAGCACTGGTTTAATATCAGGTGGACCCTTGCCATTAAATATTCCAAATCTATCGCCTGCTTTGGCAAATCTGGAATCTCTTTGCAGTCATTGTTGGATTTGGAATTTATGAATATGGACCATGTTTTTTCTGTACTATCTGAACAGAACAAGCGTAGTGTTTTCTGTACTCCAGTTGGAGGCTACACAGAGCTCAATCTGTGCAACCAGCAAATCCACGCAAAAAGCGCTTTTACGAAAAGAAGCAGTGCTATTTAGTGACGTCATGGGACGTTAAAGGGAATGAGAATTGCTGCTACCACCATGTGGCTAATTGTATGATAATTATATGCATAGGGCAGGCTAGTAAACATAATCTCTTGTCAGAAGCAGGTAACACCGCAACCAATGGTACCCTAGCCAGCAGGCCTGGCTCACAAAGTTCAAAGAGAAGCTAATTTTTACGTGACCATCGTAGATTGACATCACAGCTGAAGAGTACACCCAAAAAGTAAATCGTGGCCCACTTTTCCTGCCCACTTCCTATTACCCGTAACTGAAGTTGAAAAGAATCAGAAGAAAGAGAATCAATCTGAATCTGACGGGGAAAGTGTTTCATCATGCACAGCACTTTTGAAGCCATAGAAATGTAACAAATACGGATAATAATTGATTCAGGTGCCATTATTAAAGCAATAGCTCCACAAGCAAACTGTATTTATAACGTGAAAGAGACACATGATTATAGTGACTCTTATAGTTTCATTTTAACCAGGATATAACAAATGGCGGGAGTGGTGTGGTTTAGGGAAGGCAACCACTTTTCCACAACTGTTCAAAGATATTCCAAACATGGATATACGAAGGCGGCTCAGACAGCTATATCGGTAGGTGTCACTATGCGATGATGTTGCATACGGTCAGGACAAGTTGTAGCATTACAATGTGGAAAATATTATCGCGTGCTTAACGGACTAATTATACATTCTTTCTGGTCATGTGCCTGATCTGTATCGTACCTATTTGTATATTGGATGTAATTCACAAAATTGTATGCCGATTTACTAGTTTTAACCATCAGAGACCCATCTAAAAGTAATATATCTCGCAATACAAACAGGTAAACTTGGATTGTTTGAGTTATCATGAGGCAGCGATCTTACAAAAGACAAAACAGTTGAATTCTACCAAAGGTTAAATGCATGAAACGCCTAAAAACGTTACTCCGCCATCCAACTTTTGATTAAGTTGTAATATTTGACAAACGGATTATCACGACTTATTGTGATAAGACAGTATGAGCTTATATGAAGAATATTCCTTGCTCATTTGCCTGAACAAGCTGGGCACTTTAAGGTACCATTACGTTCATACCAGATGTTATTTGCAATGATCAATCTTGTCATATTATGGGAGCATTCCTGGCAATATTTTGTAACCTTGAAGGCACGTTGATGACGTAGATCTGTATGTGGGCGGCATATCAGAGCGACACCTGCCGGGAGCACGAGTAGGCCCTACATTTGGTTGCATCATTGGGACCCAATTTCGCAATTTGCGAACAGGAGATCGGTTTTGGTATGAGCGATCTGACCACATTGTGGGCTTTACTCCAGGTCAGTGAAAAAAACATTTACCTACGACTCTTTTAGTCCAATGTTACCAACTACCAAAGAAGCTTGATGGGGGATCAGCCTTTCCAGGGCCCAACAGGAAAAAATAGCTTTTATTTCTCAATAAAATATTGAATCAGCAGAATTTGGAATCAAGTACAATCACTGATGTCTTTAAAATAGTTTTATCAGAAAATTATAATAAAGATGCAGCTCCGCATGATAATTTTTTGATACTGTTAACAGCATGAGCTGGATCGTAATCAATTCAAGTCCAACCAAGTGTCTGTAACGCTGTCCTGAATTGAATTTGATCAGAAAAGCTACCCTGTACTCACGAATATGAACCAAACTCAGCCATACAAGCTTTCGTGCGAAATATCAGAATCTTTGCACTAATGGACCTGATATTCTTGTGTATTTTTTACAATACCCTTACCACATTTAAAAAAATGGGCTACACCCGTTGAATTTAACAGCGAAAGCTCATTGCAATCAATTCCTATTTCATAGCTGCAATGGATGCTGTTCTGACAGTGAACTGTTAACCCACTAGGTGAACGACCGTTATAAAATTTATAGTATAATATGGACTAGAAATCTATGATATAGCACACAAATCCTGGGAATATTTTTACTAAAAGTTGGGACAAGGGTATGCTGCAATTCAAAGTTATGTGAGTGAACCGTCATTAAACCACTGGAAATCTGTTAGCTTCACTACAATAAGAGGGGCATCCACAGATACTTTTCAGCATACGAATGATATACAAACTAATCCTTTTACAAAACTTTTTTAACAGCTCAGCTGAGCGAGATAAGAAAAGCGACTCTGGCAAAGCTAATCTGTCTCAATTGTGACAGAGTAGAAACCATCCAACCCTATGTTCTACTACAGCCAATTTCGGAAGCCGCTAAGAAACTCGGGTAAGGACAGTTAAAATTTTGGTTTGGTTGTTTTGACAATCGAGCAAATCGCTTTACAGTTAAGACTGAATCCTGTCAAACATATTGAAAGGGATCTTTGATTCTTTGAACTGAACCGAACATTGTAGGACTACGAATCTCGAATTATAAACGTCAACTTTGTGTCATATAAGTCAAATTTTTACAAAGTTTCGACTCCGTTATAGCAAAAGACACTCTGACATGGTAAAATATGGATTTTTTTGAAACGGAACAATTCTAAACCAGGTTCTAAACCAGAAAGGAATGCGTTATATGTGTGCGCCAAGATGATATAGAATAACTTAAAATTTAATGTCATGCCAGTGAATAGGCATAAATTGTTGGTAAAGCTTTTTATAACTCGTGAAGCACAGATAAAAAAAATTACTGATATCGTTTTTAAGTCCTTCATGTCCAAATAATTTTGAACACAATTTATAGAATTTGAAGCTGAAGCCTAATCGATGTTTCTGTCCATGTGTAAAATTTCACAATCTCTTTACAAGTGTGTTTATAGATGCCTGTTCCACAACTAGCTCATATATATATTTTTTGTTGAGATTTGACGGTACCTGTTTCAAAAACATATGCAGTGGAATTTCCCTATTTAGACTACCTAAGGCACGAAAAATGTGGTCTTAATAGGGGAGTGGTCTTAATTGGGATATAACTTCATTAAGGATAAACAAAAGTTTGTCTGTAAAGTGGTGGTCTTAATACAGAAATGGTCTCTTTATGGAGGTAGTCTAATTGGATATTCTGGACAGCGATATTTTGTAATATATATATATATATATATATGTATGTATGTATGTGAAAAGAGTTGTCATAAAGGGTATCTTCACTGATATGACATAACCTTTAGAGTGATTTTACAGCTTTTCGCAAGGCATTTAATTCAAAGCTATACTGCAACAAGTTATATTGCAATAACTCAGCAGCTAATTATCAAGGATTTAGGTGTTTGCTTAGTCTACTTTCACAAATTTTGTGACTGGAATGTAAACATATCAGCGCTTTGCATCAAAAAGTCTAGATTTAGTTCGTTTGTAAGAATATGCTTTTAATTATGAAAATTTTTTACACATTAGGGGAAGCAGACTCGGGGATGTGTATAATTTAGCAAGTCTGTTTCGAGGACAACGAAATGAAAGAAGACCTTGTTCGTCAATCATGGGAATGGACTTGACAAAATGGAAAATGCGGAGATGAAGCGACATGTTGACATAAGTCATGGGTAAGTTCAACAAAATCATTTACGTCCAGCTTCATCGTTAGATTGAACGAGTATTTTGAGCATTATGAGTAAATTTCATTACATAGAGTATAAAGGTTTTAATGATGTATATCATATCAGAGGTCCACTTCACTTTTCTTCCACGGTTTTGGGCGCCAATTTGTGAGCCAGCCATCTCGTCGAGACCGCCGTGAGAGAAATAGATGGTATACTTCTTTAAATCAAACACCCATTGTTATAAATATTTAGAAAGTACTGGAACGTTTCGAGTACCTGTATTATGGATCATGTCATTTTTAATTGAAGCCGGTTTGCATTTTACTGGAAAGTAAATTTATTCAAAGATTTTTGTGCTATCGCTATATGGGGGTGTTACGTCATTGCTTCCTCAACGCGCACCGTCGATGTGGCACTGTACGTTGAATCTCTCGTTGCTAAGCGTAACTGAAGTGGCGTTTATGGGAATCAATTCAATGGTGCCAGACTTAAATTCATCATCAAAGACCTTGGTAGCATTAAGTTCCAGCATACTATATTTCCAGAGGAAGGATTAACTTCATACTTAAACAGCTTTCCTCAGAGCGGCTTAGGCACATTACTTCCAATGGTAGCCCGAAGCTGTTGACTCAGTCGCATAGGGAAGCTTTTTGACTCAGTCTCCAATAAAGCGCTGAAAGGGTTACATTTATATTCTCTTGTGTGTTTTGTGGGCTCATCAGTGTCCTCTGACATCACGATTTAGCTCATAGTCGTAGCCTTTTTTGTGTGTTCTCATTCTCATTTGCACAGAACAAAATTCCGTATCTTTTGTCGAATTCACACTGTACTTGCGTATCTTAAACGCACAATTCAGTTAGTTGGCATACCATTAGATCGAAAAGCTAATGCTTCCTCTTCAGTTTGTTTTCTAATATGCGATAGAAGTGCATGTGTTGTTTTGTTGTATATATATATATATATATATATATATATATATATATATACATATATATATATATATATATATATATATATACATATATATATATATATATATATATATATATATATATATATATATATATATATATGTGTGTGTGTGTGTGTGTGTGTGTGTGTGTGTGTGTTGTGGAGATCAATATACGTTTATATGATTGTTTTTTTTCCCTTACAGATGATACATTTTACTCCCAATAGTTCTTGAATGAAGCACGTGCGGATGGATGGAAATATCGTTTGAACCATTTACAAACATAAGCAATTATAAGACAGCTTTCAATATATTTTTTATAAAGACTATACACGTCTTTCCGTGAAACATTGCTTTTCCTATGTTCTACCAATACATGTATACTAGTGTATTATGCCGAAGAATAAAAATATCTGAAATCCTTCACTTGCATTTTCCAGAAATGAAAATAATTGGATGGAAACGAAAACGTTACATGGCATATTGTAAATCTATGAGAGTGAATGTCCACTGCTTGAGAAAGAAGCAATGCTTAGTATTCCCGTGTTGGGTGGGGGTGGGGGGAGTTTATTGTTTTTGAACTCCGTTTTTATGGTAAGCAGTGATACATTTCATGTTTTATTTGTTACTCTTCCAATGTGACTCGCTCAGCTGACTACAGGGTTATGACCGTCTCTATGTGACCCCTGAAATGCGAACATTTTCAATACATTAATTGAACAAATTTAATTGAAATGGAGCGGAATATTTAACGTGGTGCTCCATGTCTAATATTCAAGTAAATGTATTAATATGAGAAGGCTATAATCTTATATTTTCAGTAATTATATGAAGTAGAGTGATTTCTATCAACCGTAACAACAAGCCTACTTTTGAAATAATTCAAAGTTGAACCTCAGCATAGAACAACTCCATAAAATTTTAAGGTAATTTAAGGTTTTAAGAATGAAATACCCGCCCCAGAGGCGGAATTATTTAATTGAAAACCATATTCAGCTGCAGTATCCCCTGGTGAAGAAATGAAAATGTAAGGTCTCCAGGCAAGTCTGTGTGTGATAATTAACCCGACAGACAGTCTTGGAGGGTATCCTTACATAAGATATAGAGAATTAAGCATTGCCTGGCACTTAGGGACCACGTTGCCCCACGAGCAGAGATTTTTTAGTTTTCGCGAGGCTTGCCGAGCAACAACTAAAAGATCTAACAGCGAGTGCCGCAAATGTCATCTGCAGCTGCCAGCCAAGGCTAGATTTTGTTTCTCATTTACCTTTATTTGACAAGAATCGCAAAAACAACTTCGAATCGAACACATTTTGATATCCCGCGACGTGGGCCACAGGTTCTTTATATTCTTCTACGCAAAGGCCGCTTTACCGACAAATGAGGACAAGCATTATTCTGTCTAGCGTTGAGGAAAATAGTTCCATCATAATTGAATAAATATACATGGCAAACGCCAAGCATATGACATCATAGTATTTATATATCAAGAAAACTAGGTTTAACATCAACAGCTTACAATATTCGTCTTTCACAAATTTGTTCAAATATGTTACATTGGTCACGCAGGTTCATTAAATATGCAGCATTTGGCAACAGGATGTAGCAAACAGAACTGGGAACTCAGAACGTGTTTTATTTGACGTACAAAAACTGCGAAGTTAACAATGATCATTTGTGTAAGGGAACATATGTAAAATAGAGTGGTTAATATTAATAAATGATATGTACAGAGATTAAGTCAGGATGACCCCAACTATTAAAGGATATGAAAACTCGTTATCGCAGGGGCCACCCAGGAGGAAAAGTTATTATAACTAATTAGCAACATCTTTAAATGACATACAAGAGACACATATTGCTTGAAAATTTATAATAAAAAAAAAGGTTTGTAACCACATAATAAGGACACTTTGTTGTTACACACAGAACAATTGGGTATGGTACGTACATCATTGTAGTTATTTGTATAATGCAACTTTGTATAGCATTATAAACCAGAATACCCTTGTGTATGAATTTTATCTTTTATACAAGGAGGGGTATTTTTCAGTAAATGAGAAATGTAATATCTGATGCAGGTTTTTGCTGTTGTTTTATGTGGGATTGGAATTCTTGCCATTCGACTTGACCGGGTAGAATAAGAATTGGTATCTATAGGTGGTTCAAACATATTGATAAAAAATTTGGGAACTTCACTTTAAGAATATCTGTAATAAACTTTTAATGCTTTTAAATGTAGAATGTCATTAAGTTTCAATATCTTAAGCTGTTTAAACAGAGAATCCGTATGTGCATTATATGAAGCATTAGACATAAGACGAACAGCCTTCTTTAGTAATATAAATGTACGACCTTGACAGTGTCCCCAAGCAAAAATGCCAAAATTCAAATGTGACAAGAAAGATAAATGTACATCATTACTATAGGCTTTTTGTTGGAAAATATTGGCGAAAACAGCTGATCTCATTTCAAAATGCGTGCTTAAAGCATGACATCTTATTAAATTCGTGTGTTTGAAGCATGCAGTAAGCGCAAATATTTCAACTGCCGTCGTAAAGAAGGGACAAACAGTGAGTCCACGAACTTTAAAACGAACGCAGAAGACAATCAGCAGTTGAAACTCCGTGGAGACGGCAACAATAATTCACATTTTCTACTTTTGCAAATCCATCAGCTATGAAGCGGTCCTAGTAATTCGTGCTTTTTCTCCAAACGTTAACCGTAAACACACGACGTCACTATGCGGTGTTACATCCCGTACATAATTTGTCAACATCTGTATGTCATCCTTTCAATTTATTCAAAGATACTATTATTCTAATTGATCTTGAACAACGTGTCAATCACACAAAGAAAAATTTAAACTGTTAAAAACCTTTATTTTGTCTGCTGATTCGGATACGCGCCCTGGCCGCCCCTACAGGCCAAATATCATGCTGTTATAAGTTCTAGGTCTCGTGCAAAACTGTAGATTTTTATACAAGGACAATTTTGTTCTATTAAAGAACCACTTTGCATATTGTCCCCAAAATCTTCATAATGAACACGAGGTTGTTAAACGTACTCAAACAGAGAAAATCATTTTTCAAACTGCATATTTAACTATGATGCTTGAGGCCGCTTAAGTGTAGTATATACCTTTGGCTACACATTTTGGGATTGATAACAAATAATATTATCATGTTTGTGTTTAGATGACTAAATTTTGCACAGTAATTGTAATCTCCCATTTCGTAGAAAGAATAATACATCAATTGAGGTATGAATGAATAGTATTCTATAGGATTTCCGAATTTTTGTGTCAATTTAAAGTGTGGGCAAAGGTAATTTTGGATGTGGTACATGTGAAAACTGTAGTCACATGCACAGCTAGCTGTAAGAATACTGTAAGTATATTCACCACTGTTATTAAATGCAAAAAATCGGACAGAAAATCAACTTTATATCTGATTTTGACCAAAACACACGATCATCCGATTTCCTATGTTGAAATCAAATTGCCCTTCCCCCTACATCATTTGTCAAAATTTTGTTTTGGAACATAAACCTGGTTCGTACATGGATGTATTGTTTAAAACTACAGATCAAAGTTTTGCATTGGGCTGTCGATTATTAGTTGTATTTGCGACTTTAATTTTAGAGATTCCATATTGGCTATACGAGGTCGTGTATATGGATGCGCAAGCATATACATGTATGCAAATATGCCCGTCTTTGTATAGGATAAGGAATTCGTGGAGGAGGACCAATAATTTTACTGCTCATCAAAGTCTCAGTGCACAACGGGTTCTTTAGTCTGTCTGCATGTATGTGTGTCCTTTGTTCTGTACTCCTAGTGCATCCCATTATGAAGAAAATAAAGGAATTCGAATGTGTACAAATAGGCTATTCCATCATTTGCACCACATTCTTACGGTTCAAATTATTGTCCAGATTCCCATCACAAATCTCGTAGAGTTTGTGGACCACCGCAAAGTCTGCCTTCTGTTCCAGTTGGGTGCGGCATTTTAACGATCTAGACCTCGCAAGCGCTGTCAAAGCTTCCTCGTCGGCGACGTTTTCTTCACGCGTGAAACTTGACTTGCACTCAAGCACTCGGCTCCCTTCGAGACATACCTCGTCGTGCGCACCGGTTCTACGGAAACCTGCGGTCGGACCGAAAAGAGGTTTTAATAAAGGCAAATTAATTAAGATTACAATATAAGCTTATTATAATGGTGCTTCGTGTGTTACTGATTTTCTAGGACTGATAACCTTCAATACCACGGGGGCGCCCCTGCATAACTTGTATATTAATCTTCATGCAGTTTTTCTCATAAGGCATGGTCCTCTTGAAGTGTTAGTAGTATATGTACTTGGGGGTACTGGAACACGGGGGATGGAGACCGCAAAAAGCCTTTAAAGCCTCGGGGCGTCCTCACATCCGTTGCCGTAGGTTGTCATCCCAGTATACACTTGGGGGTACTGGAACACGGGGGATGGAGACCGCAAAAAACCTTTAAAACCTCGGGGCGTCCTCACATCAGTTGCCGTAGGTTGTCATCCCAGTCACGCAACATTGATTCAAATTGGTAGAAGATTTATTGCAAGATAGTATCTGTGGATTACAATGTGACGTGTTGTTTTCGGGTGTTAAAACCAATGAATGGTTGATAATAACGACAATTCCCTTAATGTTCACAATATTAATGGCAGGTAGACAACCTGCTTTAGCTTTCGAGGCAAAACTGATGTGGAAGACTATATTTAACACGCTCTGTCCTTATATCACCTTGCCAAAAATGTATCTCCTTGGTGCTTCGTACGGTACAAGTTCCTGGTCTTGTCAGTCGCAATAAAAATAAGGTTGAACTTGTCTTCACCTTGATCATATTTCTTACCTCCACTTGTATACGCATTACATTTAGCGACTTCACGGGTCACCTTAGTGCTTTCTATGATGCATGCTCGTGGTTGCTTCAATTGGCAAGTTCCTGGTCTTGTAAGTCGCAATTAAAATAACGTTGAATTTTTCTCCACTTTGATCATATTTCTTACTTCTACTTGTATACGCATTGCATTTAGCGACTTCAAGACTATTTCTAGACCACCACAAAATTTGGTATCTAGTACATTGTCAGCTTGGTTTAACACAATTTTTCATATTTGTCTTTTGGACATATATTACATGCAGAAATAGACACTGTATTGACAACACAGTACATGAAATATAACTGCGGTAACAATATTGAATAGAGTGTAGTGGCACTCTTCACTTGCGCACAAGGGTTCACTTCCACATCGGTTTTGTGACGCGTTTTTGGAGGATTGTTCGCTGTCCCGTCCAAGGATAACACTAAGTTGTCAATGCATCGAGCGTCCCTTTTCTTATGTTCTGCATCACTTTCCCCATCGGTGTCTGTTCCGAAATTGTCAGGTTAATTATTTTTCGTAGGTGATTTCCACGATAATTATCACGCATTTCAAGCTTGTTTGTTTTTCAGTTTTTCTGTTTAACATATATTGTTTTCACCGGTCACGCGTTGTATTCTGTAGATTTTTTTAAAAATCTGTTTCACCAAAAAATGTTTTGCTGTCGCGTCATATCAGTAGCTGTTCTGATTCACAATGTGAATGTAAGAAGGACACACGAACGTCGTGGTGGATATGTCGAGGGGAACTATAGCGGGGACGAGTCAGTTATGTCGTTCCCTCGATTAACAACACCGACTCCGCCCTAAGTTCTTTACCAGTTTTCGCCACATACAATTCCTAACTTTGGCGGTAATTTTCTCCTGTGTTTGTAAGAAACGGTCAGTCTCAGGGAAATTGGAAGTTCAAATGCACAACTCACATTACCTGGGGTTTATTCATAATCGTTTACTTAGAAATAGCTCAGATATATGTAAACGTGGATCGAAAACGAAGATTTATTTATTTATTTATTTATTTATTTATTTATTCATTTATTTATTTATTTATTTATTATTTATTTATTTATTTATTTATCTATTTATTTATTCATTTTTTTTATTTATTTATCTATTTTCGTTTCTTTTCTGCCTTTCTGAGCAAATTTGGTGGAGGTGGATACAATATCTTATTGGATGGAGTTTCTTAGAGGCGCCAACATTTGCTATAGTTTTTTCGTGTGTATATATATATCAGAAACGGGTAGTCTCAGGAAAATTGAACGTTCAAATTTATAAGTCGCATTACCCAGGGATTATTCGTAATCTTCATCATTTACTTGGAAATAGTTAGCTCAGATATATGTGGGCGCTGATCAAAAACGAAGGTTTGAGAAGGTGCCAGATTTTCGGGGGTTTTTCGTTTCTCTTCTGCATTCCTTATGCGGCGCACGCGGACACGTCATCTTATTGGAGCGACTTTGTTAGAGGGGTGTGAGGTTAGTGTGATTTCATTGGATCATGTACTGATTGCAGAGCCCAACAACCACTTTTCGTCCCTTTGCTTTCATTTAGGAATGTTCCAGATACATTATAAAAGACGACGCATTACGAAGCGCCTTCACTTGTTGAACAGTCGACAACACAACAAGAACGAACTCTCCGAAATATCAAGGGTCTACTTGGATTGCTCGTTGCTGTAACTTTGTGGGGTTGCACGTTGTAAAAATATCATTGTGTTGTGATTTATCAGTGTTGTGGCAGTTACTTTGAGGTTTTTGTCTTTCTTTCAGGTTGGGGTTCCGTTGAATCTCGCACAATAAGCAAGTGTGTAATATGTATGATCTTTTGGGTGCTTTCTGAGATTACACCCGTTTAAATGCAAGTTCCATGTTAAGTACCAACTTAGTAAGAATCAAAGGGAGATCGCTTGATAGCCAAGGAAAACATTTCAACATGAACACAGCAAGGTTCACAAGACCCGGTCAAAATTCGTCGGCGAACAAATACATGACTTTGCTGAAAGGTCGGATAGATTTTTTTTAATTTTGGCAATAATTTTAGCCTCACTTAACATGGTAATTTCGTTTTTATTTGACTAGAGAAATAAAAAAAACTTTGCTTGATATTCACAGTTTGTTGCAAAGACTAGTCGTTGTTGTTGAATTGTCCATGAAAGAAAATGTTTGGAAAGTTGTGCATGGAATAAATAACATAGTGTTGCTGGCATCAAGCGAGGTTGTGAGCCATTAAAACAAGTGGGTCAAACAGTTTTACAAACGTTCAAGGAGTTTGAGTTGTGTCAGTTGAGTAATGATCTGGTTAAAGTTTCTAATACTATTTCTGTCACCAATACAAAAAAAAATTTATATATAAGATTAAAACTACCTACTACATGGCTGCTCAAGATAATAGCTAGCGCTAAATACAGCGTGATAACTTCATCTATAGCAAATATTACATTTTGGGAGGATTTGATTAAAGAACTGAAATGATTTCCAAAATATTAGATCGCTTTGTTTTAATGCTTGAAAAAAAAATACATACATAGAACAAATTACGCGCTTCCAACAAAATAAGGGAAAAGACCACTACTTGATATTGTTGGTCAGACTGAAGCATCTTCAAAATGTCAAGAATTGCTCAAAGTTAATGTAACTACATACTTAAAATTAATGAATTCAGAATATCGTAAGATATTATAGCTGAACTCAGAAAGTCCCTTATGGTTCCCTCACACAGATCCACATCTAAGGGCGAAAAAAAGCTGACTTTTCGTTGACACAGAAATGCCCGATCTGACTTGAGTCTCGGCCAGAATTCCTGGCATGACGACTTTCTGCTGAAATGTATTTCAGTCTTCTCGCCGGAAGCAAAAAACATGTTCCATACATCTAAGCGTCTGGAAATTGGCCAGGTTAGAGTATTTTTAGTTTTAGAGGGCTCGAGAAGCTGTGTATTTCCCTTGAGAAGCTACTCTTTTCCATTCGTTGTGAAGCGGCAGCGGATATGTGGTCCGGCATACGCGCTCTCAGTGAAAGGGCTCTGTTAGAAGGGTTGAGATACGCGAGATTTCGTCTGATATGAATGTATCCCTTTGTTTCAATCATGGACTGTTCTAAGTATTCAGTAGAGGGCAGCATAACTCGAGATTTCTGCACTCAGGGCGATACATTCAGCAAGTCGATAGAAAGCAAGGACTATATCCGTCAGTGTTCCCGGTATGGCTTCCGTTGAGTTAAAAATCGACGCAAATTGGGAAGTTTGAAAGTTTTAAAATTGTCGAATGAATTGGATTAAGCGGGCATGTAGCAGACCATTGTCCACGCAGACACAATTTATCACACTTTGCATGCCAATGTCTGGTATTTTATTAGCTGACATTTTTTTTAAGAATTTCAGAAAAACCTGCATGCGGTTTTATGGGTTAGACCCGCGAAGTAATTTAGTTTAGCACCATCGAGTTGGGTTGCGTTATTGAAAACGGCAGACACAAAATTAGTTCTTTTGTGCAATACAGATGAACAGAAGTTCATGGAATCTGCAACAAAAGGATGGAAGCTTTAGCAAGGCCAACAAACCTTACAGCGAAGATATTACTCTGTCAAAGGAAAAAAGTTACATACCATATAGACTGTGCTCCTTTAAATAGTTAGTGCATGAAGAAAATGATACCTGTGGGAGGGGGGTAGCAGTGGCTTTGGCAGAAATATATCGAGCAAATGAATCCTGCCTGGAACCCTGATGATTCTGAAACAAGTGATATGTTGAAAACATCTGCCATCAGCGCGCGAGGCAAACAACTGCTACCTTTTAACTCAATTAAACATGCGAATGTCCTCTAAATGCTTTTACCAGCAGCAAAACTTATGTTCAAAGTTTACCTTGTATTAACGACAAATTTCCTCAAATTACACGATACAACAAAGGTCATCATGTATTTACTGCAATTTGAAAACAGTATCTTGAATTGGACCACCGATTCAAGACTTAACAGAGTGCTCGTATTTAAGCACAGTCGGGTGGGTTCTTTTAAGCATTGTAACATGCAAATGAGGCGCAATTCGTCAAACGATTTTGAGTCCTACTTCTGTATGTAAAATGACGCACAAGGGAAAACCTGAGAGAATGTCAACAAAAGAATAAATGTATGGCTGGTGAACTACTCGGTTATATTTTAAACGAAAGTAATCAAAATCAAGATTTCATTGAAGTAATAATAAACAAGAAATTAGCGATAGTTGTAAAGAGAGTCCAAAACAAACCTCCCCCCTCGTTTTGCAATACATTGCCGAAAATTGAGTGTGACTGCACAATGATTATAAAGTTTTCATTTCATTCTCGATCGGGAACACTTTTATCTCCGTGCTGTTTGGCCATTATTAACTAGGACGACCCAGCTAATTATCAAACTTATATAATGGCTCAGGACAGCTTTAGATTTCTGTTGATGTCTTGTATTACAGACTGTGGAACCTCACTTGCACAAGCCTGTCGCTTTTGCCGAGCTAAATTCAACAAATGCTCAAAGTGCCACCTTGGCAACGTCTATGGGTTAATGATTATGATGGATGTACAAAATATCTACCCGCCCTCACGACGAAAAATACCGGCGGTAGCACCTGTAAATTATTTATTGCTAGCAAAATTAAAGTACAGCGACCAAAAAAGAGTTTCTTGAGTTGTGAATCACAACCAGATTTGATGATTTCGAAATTAAACTATTTAGTTGCAGTTGAAAATGTATATGTCTGAAGAGGTTATGCAAGAAAATAAAAATCTTTCCGGAGCCACCAGGGTGTTTTTTTAGGGTTATTTTGCTTTTTTGTACTGGTTTCTTCATTCTCTGACATCTTGGTATATTTTAATAATTTGGATGTAGGTTATAAGCACTTAGGCTCTTTGTATAATTTTTCTTTTGTTCAGAATGTGTACAAAACTCGTTTCGTTTTTTAAAACCTTGTGAATTGTGTATTGTTAATTTCTGAGGCACATATTTGGCCAATTCATTTTTAAAGTTGAATGCTGATTTCGTCTCTAAGCTTCGCTTCAAATAACGGTTGTACTGAAATCACCTTTAACGTGATTGTATTCGTAATAATGATCCAGGAATGGGCCAGATTATATTTTATATATATTATATCATCACCTGGTCGTATATGACAGCCACAGCAGGGAATAGTTGTCACAGACTGCTACAGATGGACTCACGGAGTGTGGTAAGTTGTATGCCATTTAATTGTTTGCAGCCATAAACACCAATACTCATTCAAGAACACAAAATTACGAGTCTTGGGGATTTTACTCTTGTGGTGAAAATTGGTATGGGACTTAGGGCGGAGTCACTGTTGTCAATCGAGGGGGCAACACAACTGGCTCGTCCCCGATATTGTTCCAGAACACCCCTCGACATATCCACCACTTGAGTGTCGACTCTCGAGCGACATGCTTTAAAGGTATAAAGTTCCCTGCAGCCCCCCTTTGGGGGCAGCCCCAACATTTTGGGAAGACTTGTTCACACATTCACAATAATAACAACACTTATCTATTTGATATTAATTATTGAGATTAAGGACCATGCGTGTAGGGAATGAAAGTGTGAATTTAACATATTTTATATAGTATATACTTATTTTGCTTTCGAACGTAGTCAAGACAAGATGTGTGAAGGTATGGCAGGTAGGCAACATAGGAAAAACATTAGATGTATAAATTTTGTGTTTTAAAGGACGTAGTCAGA
Source organism: Hermodice carunculata (assembly GCA_964020975.1). Classification (NCBI taxonomy): domain Eukaryota; kingdom Metazoa; phylum Annelida; class Polychaeta; order Eunicida; family Amphinomidae; genus Hermodice; species Hermodice carunculata. The sequence goes on from OZ026619.1 coordinate 29,159,653, forward strand.
CATGAAGAAATGTAAAGAAATCGCATGGGAAAGCAAATCCATGTGCTATTAGACCTGCGGCATAGAGGGCCCTTCGGGGGTCATACCCCAACCCGTGGTATAACAAGTTACAACCTATATTTTCTTATAGGTATATATGTCCTCTTCATGAAAAAATAGGTTGTGGAATCTGAAAAGCGTTTTATCATATAGATTTCTGCCCGTTTCCATGACAACCTATGCCATTTCTGAGACAACTAAAATTTGTCCTTAAAAATAATAACTTTGGTGATACTGCTTGTAGAAAGGCTAAATAAATACCAAAATGTGCTCAATTGCTCGAATATAGTCACCAAATGCAGCGTTTGTTCAAAGTGCCTAATTATCATATGTTAATTTATGCAAATATATGAAATTTACATCGAAATTAAGTATTGTGCAACGGATAACATATTATATTTACTAAGATATAGTTTCGTTCATTTAAAAAAGGCAAAATGATTAGGAACAGTACTCATACAAGTTTTATTTATCATGTTTATAAGAGTATACCATATGCATATTAATTAATATGCTAATATGTCTATCATATGTCATCTTCGTTTCGGGAACCGTCATAACAATTGCCAACACAATTGATAAAGTAAGATAGTACTTTGTACCATGTATTCACACCTACACGTAATTTCCAGTGAACCATCCCATGGAGTCCCGCAACATAACTAATGTATCTCTGGCATCAAACTATAATTCAAGATGTCTTTTAGTAAAGGAAAACAGTATAAATACATGTACACACCAAATGCAGGATGCTGATCAATGATGGTCACAGTTTGGAGATTCTACGCCAAGATTCATCTTCCTCATCATCAGTGTCTGTTTGAGTGTCAAAAGTGTCATTTGCACACTCATGGCCAAAGCATGCACATAATTCTGTACATTTAAGTCCTGTCTGGAGGCAATGGCACTTTCTTGCGACAATACACTCAATACCGGTGCACTACATATGAATCAGGTTGCGGACTTCCAGTGGGGCTAGCTCATTGGTATACATCAAAGGCTTGAGGTTGCCATCATTAGACATTTCCCAGCTGTTACCATTGGGATCCCACACTTTAGGGTTAGGAATGTGACTGTTGTATTTGTGTCTTTTTGTCCAAAACCACTTCCTAGTAGTCATTACCCTATTCCGCAGTCCGAACTCTTTACTCTCCATAAGCTAACCTGTCCCTGTCTCACCTATATACATATAGACGTTATATTGTCCAAATTGCACACGTTCCTCTGTAAAATTTTGACATAGGCTGTATTAGCCGAAATAAATTAAAGGGTCTTCGGCGGGTAACTACTCAACATGTTTCGGAGCCTTCCACCCGTACATGTCTCTCTGAGTAGCGGCTCCTTGTCTAAGCTAAATATTCAGCAAAGACAACCCACATAATATTGAATAAATATGAACGTGGCAAATGATGAATTAGCTGAATACGTGAAGTTTTGCTTATAAATTCAGACCTTCATTATGAAAGAAGAATACCTGGCAAGCAAACTACAGTTACCAAATTTGTGTAGTACAGGTTCAGTTAAGAACAATTTGACTTATCCCTGAACCAATATGTACCCTTTCTAGCTGGACAACTTATTCTACTTAAACCATCCGCCAGTGTTTAACTGACGTGGAAACAAGCTGGGGCATTATATTCAGTCCCAGTGATTGTAAAATAAACAGTTGCAGCTAAACCACCTGTATAAACCAAATGAAATACTAACAATGACTGCAACAATGTACATCCTGCACCAGAAATGTAAAACAAACTACTTGATGACACCTACTCCTCAAACAATTAAGCTCTACTTCATTGCCAACCCTGAGTCAATGTATCAACGTAATGTGTCAGATATGTGATATTTGAAAAAATACTGTCACTTTTGAATATTTTTAATATTAAGTAAATGTGCATTTAGGCATGTCAGAAAAGAATGAAATTCGTTAGCATTTACGCCAAAAACATGTTATCAAAACAATTTTTCTTAACAGGATTTTAAGTACAATTAAGCAAACATGTTACTGTCGTAGGCCGCTGCTTGCTACCGATAGTCATTTGTATTTCAGTCAAGAGAATGCAATGAAAATATTAACCTGATATCAAGTACAATTAGACAAGCTTGTATCTGTCGTAGGCCGCTACTTGCTACCGATAGCACCTGGGGATTTTAACCTAAGAGACAACAAGCTAGCCTAAAATGTCTGAAAGGTGAACATTAAAACAGAATGATGCCAAAAGATAAAACTTAGTCGAAAAAAAGGGAAGCCTAAAATCTCTAAAATTATTGAAGCCAATCTTTCTAACCATCTCGGGATATTTACAGCAAAATTTGTAGAAATATTTGATCAAAAGTACATCTTTGAATCCTCGTGACTCAAGTCTATTGTACATAAAAATTTGGTTCAAGATGCAAAGTCCTGAAATTAAGAACAAATACGACAAAATCTCAAAGTCTGTGAAAAAAAACGTATTATATCCAATAGTATCCGAAATAATAATGTATGGGAAAGGATAATTAACTATTTCAAAGTTAAACTCGTCTATTTTGTGATAGACTTTAATACAAAACCTGGCATTAATGACCTGAATATCCAAGTCCAAAAACACATCTCTGAAACCATCTGAATTGTTACCCTCCAAAGAGATATCTTTTGGGTAAATTTCGTTTGCAATTTTACTGAAATTTTGTACATTTACACAAGCAATGTCATCAATATATCTTCCGTTGTTTGATAATTTTGTAGCCATTTGAAAGTCCCTTTTCATCAGTTTATCCATATACTTAAATTCAAGCCAGGTTAAATACAAATCTGCTAGTAAAGGGGAGCAGTTCCTGCCCATTGCAATGCCTTTTATTTGTTGAAAACCCAATGATCCGCATTGAACAAAAGTATTATCCAAAAGTTATTTTATAGCATCTATCAAAGTTGTAACAGTGTACGATTTAATGTTACTTTTTGAATATTTGTTGTGTTATGCTTTCTTTGTATATGAATTAATATTAATGTATGGTTTACCATTATGGGTAAACATTTTGCTTATTAATTCTGAAAGTGAACTTTTGACTTCATCTATGGGTAGATTTGTGTGCAGTGTAGAAAAATCAAAACATTTGATAATTTTTGCTTTTATATCTTTGATTTTAGATACAAACTCGGAAGAATTGCTAATACTCCAAAAACAATTTAATTCACTGCTTCTAGAAATTGCATTACAGTATATACGAAAATGATTCCTAATTGCAGTCAAACACAATGTTCCTTCTTTTGAAAATTGTTTTCTTGTACATTTGGCAGCACCGGCTGTGAATCTAGATTTAAAAGGGTTTTTATGTAATTTGGGTATCCAAAACAAAAGTGGAATACAGGAGTCCTCTTCAGAAATTTTGATATTAAAATTCCTTTTCATCTCATCTTTATGTGTACCTATCAAATTACCAATGGATTGTTTGTGTAATTTATATACATCATTTACTCTTATGTCTGAAATATTGTTTATACCACGAACTTTTTTCAAAACATCCAGATGATATTTTTTGCAGATAATCCCAAGATTGTTCCCTGCCTTATCTATGTTAGTGACTACAAAACTTTCTTGTAGTTCTTTGACTGCTTTTGAAACTTCAGGTTGTTTTAGATTAATGGTATTAAAATTCTGAATGTGGGATTTGTAATAATAAATTCTTTTTCTAGAGACTTTTCTAAGTTTGATAACCATCCTTTAAATTTCTGAAATTCTATTTTTTCTTTCTTTGCCCATTTCATACAGTAGGAATCAAATGCATCACATGTATCCTAAAAATACTGTCAATGTTCACCTTGGGACATATCCGAAATTTTGTACCTTTTTTCATAATTTCTTTTAAACTTGAATTTTGTATGATATCCAAATTACCTGTAAATACATGTTTGTGGTATGCATCAGCAAAATCAGAATATTTACTGTTAGACATACAGTCACAATTTTGATTCGCTGCGATATCTTCAAGAGTAATTGAAGCCAGAAATTATTTGTAATTCATGATACTTTGTCCAATATTGTTGCCATATTCATAGGAAATGATGGGGGGGGGGGTTCTTTTATTTTGCACTCCTTGGGAATCATGTTACGAACAAATTTCAATTTGAAAAGGGACCGAATGTTTAGTGAATCAATAATTTTGTGTTTGAAAGAAATGCTGCAAAACATTTGATCTAATTTTTTCTTATTAGAATCTGGTTTCCAAATAGTTGTTGTGTAGGCGTGCACAATTTCACAAAATTTTGCGGAAATGTTTGTTCTGAATCAGGCAAAACCAAAATATTAATTAATTTTTGTTATGTCTCGAAATTATAGTGCTTTAAGAGGTGTATGTAATTGATCAATGCCATTGTGGCACCAGATGGCACATTGGTATTGTGCCCTTTTCACATGTTGCTCAAATGCATCCCCAGTAGGCGGTAGTTGAGCAGCTGATCGGTCTGTGATGGAGGCAAGCGTATATCATAGCCTGTTCAAAGTAGTTTTGTAATCAGTCCCTTTTCCTGTGTTGAGAGCTTTGCTACATAAAACACAGGTATTGGGGTTTAGCTTGGTTGGGGGTGGCTTCTTGGATGGCGGTGCCAGGTTCATTATTTTAGGTTCACGGTACAAAATTATCTAACCTGCAAATACATTGAAACGTGGGTGTTCTTACCAAGTCGAAGCTTCATTTTAGAAAATAATCCAGTTCACCATGTGTATATTATCAATCATGCACCACATTTTGACAATATGCATAGTCATTCTCAATTACACTGATAGTGAGACAATCACATAGCAGAGTTAGAATCCGACATGGACTCTGGAAGTCAAAGAAATGTGCCCAGATTTGTGCTTTCTGGTGCCTCTACAACACAACACATAAATTATAAAATCCTAATTTGAAGATGACTTCATTTGCATAAATTTAATTATAGGGTTTCTAAATTGTCTTCACTTCATATTTTTTTCGGTAATATATATGCTAAATTTGCTCAAATTCCAAGAATGCATTCTGGAGAAAGCACTTTTGCACAAGCTAGCCAGACCAGACAACCCATAAACATAATGCCCCCCCCCCCCCCCCCCGTGGCGGACCCATAAAATTTCAGTGAAGCTGTGAACGAAACATGTTGATAAGACGATTGGGATTCTATGTTCTATATGCTTTGGAGCACCTTTCAAGGAACTGTAACTTTTTGCATTGGTACAGCACATAATGTGTGATATACATCTCTAGAATGGCTTCAAACCCCCAACATTTGTAGCCTAATTTGCATACATGTAATGGTGTCCACTTCATATACTCCAGTAAATTTGGTATCAGTACATCCCTGGAAATATATTACCTTCATAATTTAACATTTACCCCCATTTTTGGTGATTTGGCAACTGCAGCAAACAACATCAAAAATAGAGGTATTTACATTGCAAAATAGATGACAAAATTTTGCATATAATTACAATAATAATGATGTTAATCAAATAATTTTTTTAAAGTTTCACGCCCGTCGAAAGAATAAGGTTAGTGCCACCTTCTGATGAAATTTTGAGTGCTTATCTTCAAAACTAGGGCAGATATTAAAAAATTAGTGAAAAGTAGTCATTTTCCACAAAAAATAGAGGTTGCCATAGAAACGGGCGTGTAAACATACCAAAAAACGCTTTTCGGACTCCACAACCTATTTTTCTGTAAAGAGGAGACATTTGCGCACATTTTGATATAGGTTGTGTTTTGTTATACCTTTGGTTGGGGTTGCACCTATTTTTAGGGCACTTTTGAAGCATTTGCCGCTAGCCTATATATTTTGAAGTGGCTCAAGAGTTTCATATGATATTTGTAAAGACTGAAGACTCAAGGCAATGAGGCATCAAGAGAAAATTGTGAATAAGCAGTAAGGAGTGTTGATGAAAATAATACCACTGACCTTTGCAAGTCATTCCCAATTTCCTTTATGTGTGGAGCCCATGATAATTAAACTTTCATAAATTTCTCGGCCCAAAGAAGTAAAATTCGACTCCTTAAATTGACATATAGATGACCATAAGATTCAAGTATAAATGTAGTTGTCTTAGTTTTTTAAATGTGTTAAAGACTGCTTGTTAGCATTTAACCAAATTTGAAATTTCTCAATTTGGTGGTAATACTTTCATAAATTGCTTTCATTATTTGTTTGATGACAATAACTGAATGCAGATAACGTAAAATATAAAGATTGGTCAAAGAATCGAAATATGAGTACCGAAGTAGTCGCCGGTAAAATATTTGAACATTTCATGAGACTGTAAATTTTGAGTTTTTCTTTTTTGAATGGCTTTGAAATCATTTCAGCCACAGATTATTTGAACCTATATGTTAGGTTGTGTCAAAAATGTCGTGTTCTAACGTACAAAATGCTTTATTTGAGTCAAAATATATTACTGGATTCGTTTAACGGGCGTCTCCATCATGATAATTTCGTTCACGAAGTTCAAGTATAATTGCTTGCATGTTGAATGTGTTGGGGGTTTTTTTGTGGAACAGTGCATTATTATTAAACTAATCATATAATTGTCCACAGGGAACAGTTTTTAGTTGCTCAAGTTATATAGACTGTTCCAATAACATTAATACTAACACACTGTATATTTAAAAGCAAGTGTTATTGCAAAGTGTCCTTTGGATTCAGTGCTACATATATGTCCTATGAGCATAATCCTGTCTGTATCATTGGATTTAGTATATGGTATGTCTCACAGAATAAAGGGGTATATAAATTCATTTTCATCTTATATTTTGACCTTGTCAAAGCGTCTGTACCAGTGCTCCCATGAGACTATCTATTTCAATTATCCAAACAGAAATGCCGGGTAATTGTTATGCCAAGCACGGCCATATGAGGCAATTATTGCGCCCCTACTTATTTTGAAAAATAGGAGCATTTATACATCATGTTAATTGGGTCTCAAATGGTCAGTGGCAAGTTTCATTTCAATTTTAATCTTTTTGTATTGAAGGATTTCTTTGAAAATCAAATTTCCAGATGTTAATTTAAATGACTTTTGATTCCAGCTATGCGGCAGCACATCAATAAGAGCAAGATAAAGAAGAAACTTGAAATTGACATCAGACTTTTGTTGAAAGCTGTCAAAGGGGAATTTTTTTCTTGGTTCATTAATTATATCTCGCACAAACATTACACCTTTTTTGATACCAGTCCTAGTAAAATACAGACTTCCCATCCACTTTCATATAATCATTATACCAGACGGAGTCTCTCAATTTATCGTTTTTGTGTTGAGTGAAGATAAACTTTTAAGCACGTTCCATTCACTTAACAATTCAGTATGAAATTGTGGTACATCTTCGTCCTTATAATCATTTGCCCTTGTTTTAAAGAAATCTGTAAGATTAGACTTATTGACTACTGCTTACTTTTTTGGCAGACTGTACGCAAATTTTGATACTCCATCGCATATATTGTCAATAAAAATACATCGTTTTAACACATGTCTTTCTTAGATTTATAGTAACCTCAGCCAATCACTACACGGAAAGTTATGTACGACATTCATGATTTTGACCATGCGCAGAACTTACACATGCGATCCCGCGCACATGTCCCATACTCCATAATCACATTGACCCTGTAAATGGCATACTGAGTGATCCTTTTATACCAGTCAAGTCTGGTTACTTCTCAGAAGGAAACTTGTGATATTTTAAACTGCTCTGTGTCAGCAGTCGCTTGACCCATGATAAGTTAAGAACTGCATTGAACTTCAAAATTTATGGCTATTTAGTCTGCCGCTTTCGATGCTTTGAAAAGTCACTTTATTTGTTACTTTGGCAATTTTTTTATCCCAGGTAAATTCATTTATCAACTCTTGAGTTTTTTCCTCATGCTTTCTGAAACTACATACAACTAACATGTGTTTCAATTAATACTGATTTAACAACCAGTCGTGCACCTTTTGCGTGTATTTCAATGCTTATGGTTCTTGTGTTTTACTGTACTTTGAGATGTTAATTTTAGAGTGTAGGTCATGCATTTCACCGTGTATTTTCTAAGTGTGTTTTGATATATTGATCTTGAGTTCCACCATATATTTTTATATATCAGTGGTTATATGTTCGCGACATGTAAACAATATTTACTGGACCCGAATGAAAAACAGCTCAGCTGATTTGAATTCCCATCATCATCATCAACTTTTCATTATTTGTTACCACATGATGGAGTGTGAAACTTTTTTTCAAGGAAATCGACGAAAACCGGATGACAATGAAGCAGCCACTGACACCATCCATGTTAGATCTGTTCCTCGCTTTGTATATGGAGAAAATCTTACATAAATGCAGTAGCCTGTAGTGGAAACGATCACTCTTTCTAACTTATACCTTGTCAGGTTAATAAAAGGAAAAGCAAACGACTCGTTTCCATGATACAAAATACCGCGGGATCCAGACTTGGGTGTGTATATATAGGTTTACACACGGAAGCACTTTTTGTTATTTATATGACTTGTTTCCCATGATATGAAATACCGGGGGGATCCGGACTTGAGTATTGGGTCGCCACACGCGTGAAAGCAGGCGGTTATTTTGGGCTCCACGAGATTAACCACTCGACTACATAAAACCCTTAGCAGGCACTGGGATGACAACCGACGGCAACTGATGGGAGGACGCCCCGAGGTTTTAAAGGTTTTTTGCGGTCTCCATCCCCGTGTTCCAGTACCCCCAAGTGTATACTGGGATGACAACCTGCGGCAACTGATGGGAGGACGCCCCGAGGCTTTAAAGGCTTTTTGCGGTCTCCATCCCCCGTGTTCCAGTACCCCCAAGTGTATACTGGGATGACAACCTACGGCAACTGATGTGAGGACGCCCCGAGGCTTTAAAGGCTTTTTGCGGTCTCCATCCCCCGTGTTCCAGTACCCCCAAGTACATATACTACTAGTGTTATTATCTTTACCATAATAAAATCAGATAAACTGGACCGTAGAGTATGAACAAAAAAATCCGGAGCTCGGCCTGCTTCCAAGGAAAAACAGCTAGCCATGACTCAACAGTATAGTCCATGGTACAAGTACATGGTACATATCACAGTTACAGTAAATAAAAATTGTATATAATAATAATAATACATGGGTAGTTTGTTTATATCTGCACGAGTTAATACCCTTGCTATCGCCAGTGCTGACATGGAACTTTCCATGCTGATACAAATACTGAGATCGAACAAGCCATGCATTGTTATGTTTATCATATACCTCCCACATACGTCTAGAATTCCATTAGCGATGCTTTCAAGCACCCAGTCTCCTATTGATTTGGCCGGGATCAGATGATAGCACATTGGATTGTACTAGCAGGAATGCTGGTTAATGTGAAGGACAAGCACGCACTCGTTCGTGACCTCCCTGACTCCGTCAGACTCCGAGTAGTTCAACCAAACGCAAGGGGATCTGTCTTTTGTCGATGGCTGGCGCATGCATTTCGTAATGCACTTGACAAACAAAAAACAAAAAACAAAAACAAAACAAAAAACAAAAAACAAAAAACACAAAAAAAAAAAAACAAAAAAAAAAAAAAAAAAAAAAAACAACAAAAAAACAAAAAAACAAAAAACAAAAAAACAAAAAAAACACCCCCCCATCATTATTGATCTGATAAATGTATTTTCTCATTGGAAGTACGATTAGAAACAAACATATCGCATTAATAATCTGGCAAACGGTGTCAAACATTATATTAGAAGTACAATGTTATACAAAACTCAAGGACCGGATATCTCCGAAATATGTCCGTTCATGTCTGGTGAAGTCTCACTGGTGAAACCGCTCAAGAAACCATTGTGGTCTTCAATAAAATACAAAATTGAAACCTCTTTTAAAGAGACCCTTTATGTTCACCTAATTGATGGTCTCTTACGGCAGGTGTAGCTTTGATTACTTCATAACTAGTGTTTAGTTATAGTACTCGCTTTCCATCTCTGTCCGGTTAAAACACCCATATTATGTATGCCTTAGCACATCCAGAAAGATGTTGCGACTAAAAAGATTTCTACCCACGATGACAAAATATTAACTTGTAAATAGACCAATGAAAACAGTATGAATTATGTTCATAGATACATAAAATCACATGGTTTCATAAACTAAGTATATGAACTATAGTCCATGAGCCAGACTGACAATTGGTACCATCTGAGGGCACCAAACAAAGCTGTCATATTTCTGCTTGTGGACCTTACAGCATAATTAAAATGCATGATGGTCTTTTCAAAGTGGTACCTTAAGCCAGCTATTGAGATTTTAGCATTCTATGCTTGGGCGGCCCAGGAAAGCTCTGTTAAGTTACACACTCCGTTTTGCTATCGTTCGCCATTACTTTCAAAATACATCCAGAATGCACATAAAATGCTTGTTTTTGGTCATCAACTGACAAATTGAACCTTTCAGAATGCATAAAAAGTTAATAAACATAGATTGTCAGAAGAAAGCTCTTAATTTAGCTCACTAAATAGATGGGGGGGGGGGGATTTTGCTCGGGCCTTGTATAACCACTTTATATAAATGTAAGCAGGATAAGTCATGAAATTATGGTCTAAAACCCCTTCCAAGTTCGTACAAAGATGGAAGCCCTATTTTGAACGTTAATATTTGTGACCTTGACCCATATGGTGAAGGTCACAAAAGTGAGAGAGACATAACTGATAAGCTTTCAGCAATTACTACCTACTGCCTGCCATATCCATTCATCCATTCTGATCTAGTTTCTCATTGATTCAGCATATGTGCACTTATTTTTGATTTTATTGTTGAGTGATTACCTACTGTCTGTGACCGTCACCTTAATCGGCATTTGGTAAGATCCATCTTACCAGTATATCCTTAACCTATTCACTGTGTACCTGGACCGCCTTCGCATCAATAGTGGTCAACTTGTGTAATTCTGGTTGTCTTTTATTGACATAGCAGAGGTGCTCTTGGCACTCATCAGAGAATCAGGAGAAGGTAACTGGCTTCTTCTTTTGGCAGCTGTCAGACGTATCATCCCCTGGTGCTTTGCATATGAGAGGCAAAACTATTCCCTCTACTTGTCCATTTACCAGTATTTTCAATGAAAAAGATATCTGCTTTGTCACAGGTAATATCTAATTGTATGAAACTGCTTGATGGGCCTTTATATCTCTAAATTGGAAGATTCTCATCAGTCTTTTGATACAAAGAAAAATGATAATGTTTTTTCGTTCCACATTCTCTCTCTTTGTTGAATGCTGATATGGGAGGACTGTTTTTGCATGAAATAAGTAATGTCAACAAGGAACACTTTATTTTCCTTGTCTCGATTAAGTATTGATTAGTAATGATCAGCACTATATTCAATTTCCTCAAAATTGAATAGCAATTGTTTTCTTTAAGCCAAATGTTGAAAAAGTGCTTCAATGTACTCATTCTAAACTGGTTAGCATTTCCAGTAAATGCAAATTGATAAGGAATGATAAGGAATTCACGCAAATATGCCGAAATTGATATGGAAGCTCCGAACACTAACTAAAAAGTGGGATTTATAGTCAGTTTTAACTTATATTGAAACAAAATGGTAACAAAATCATCAAAGGAATCAATATGCAAAAACTTGATCAGATTTTTTGGCAAAAGAACACGTGTCTACTACAGTGTGTGTACTGGTGAAAAGCTGCTACTGTCGCTTAAATGTTTTTACCTTATCACTAAAATATCGAATGATGTCTGGATATGGCGACATTCAGGTTTAATATCAGCTCAAACAGAAATGAAATTCGTTATTAGGGATGGTTAGGAAACTATTTTTTAAAGTAAATTTTGAGCATGAAAGTGAAAACAGGAAGACTTGTAAAATTCTCATGTGCTAAACTTTGCACTATCTACAGCGTCAATAAATTAATTTGAGGCGATATTTTAAGAAAACTGTGTTGATAAACTGTAATGTTTTAATGAAAAATTGAACGTAGACCTGTCAGAGAGGACACATTGTCCAGGTATCAGCTAATTTGAAGCCGTTGCCTTGCAGGACTGTACTAATAAAGTCCTGGGTTTATCGTCTTTTTCAAATTGTTTTCAACTTCCATATTCATCTCTGGCCTAATTTGCCATAAGCATATCTTCAATAGCACAGATAATGTGTATGAAATAAAGATATCTACAGAAAATGAAGACATATAGGTTAATGTGCATTCTGTCTCTTGAAAATAATGGTGCGAATCCCTTACTAGTAGTTCTGTTATTCCACCATGGGTGGCAGGACAAGTTTAAAAAAGCTGAAAAGTATGCGGACATTTGATACCTGGTACTGAATAAGAGAGAGTTGATAACTACTGCAACAGCATGAAATAACCAACATTACATCATGTCTATATACCTACCAAGAACCAATCAACGTCAATTGTGGCGCAGGTTCTGCGAAAACACACAAGCTAGAATACACAATGGGATGGATATGCTGAACATTCGGTAGTTCGAATGACTTTGCTTTGAAAAACTGATCTTAAAAATTGCATAAACCACAAGCTGAAGCACGGGATATATATATATATATATATATACGAGTCTTTCCTGTGAAAACGATTTTTACATGTACTGAGTATTCTGCTAATCTTTCCCTTTAAAGTGTACAACGTCACTTTAAATTTTTTTTTCAAAATTAAAATGTTAACAACACATGTGCTCTACGTACCATTATAATTGCATAGTAAAACTTTCACTGGCAAGATAGAACAGGCACATGCTGTCATATATTGTGTAAAAATCCTGGAAAAAAGGACTTTTATCCTTGATCATATGCTATTTTATAGAATAGGCATGTGTGTGCCTGATTTCACGTGATTTTATCAAGCAAGCAGAAAACATGTTGAATAAAGTTTAATAAACTTTGTGTAATGACGTATATCAAGAACCGTCTGCAGGGCCCTCTTGTCAATCTGCTATTTGACCATAAATGACTTTAGTTTTTCTTCACACCAATGTTTTTGTCATTTCGTCGTCCATGACCTCTACCTTTTTATGTATATGCTTTTTCAAAGAAACATATAGCTTTTTGAAAAGAGATTTTTGTCTGTGTAAATATAAGTCTTCCTTCAACCGACCAGTCCACCAAAAATCCAATATATAGTTAAAATCGAATAATCGTCCAATTTCCTTATTATATAATACTTCGAAGGTCTTTGAAAGACAAGTTTACAACTTCCTATATAAGTACCTGATCGGAAATAATCCTTTAACTCGTTGAAACTCCGTGTTTGTTTCCAATCATTTTACAACAAATCAATTAATAAGCATAGATGACCAGATCTTTAATGGTATGGAGCTTAATAACGAGGCCAGGATGGTATTCGTAGAAAAATCCAAAGCATTCGATCGTGTATGGCATGTTGGTCTTCTTTTCAAAATGCGTCACCTAGGTGTAACACGACCCATTATTAAATGATTTGAAAGTTATTGATGTAATCGTCAACAAAGATTCCTTATCCACGCGCATAGCTTTACAAGGCTCCCCGTTGAAGCAGGAGTACCTCAAGGCTCCATCCATGGTCCTCTTGTCTTTCTCATTTTTATCAATTATACAGTAGACAAGTGCCTCCGGCTCTGTCCAGGTAACAAATTAAACTGACGTCAAAAGAGGTAATGTGTAAAAGGGGAAAGAGTATACATTTTCAACCTGTTTAAACAAATCTCCAAGTTACCCAAGGCCTAACAAATAACAAATGTGTGGTTCCGGTAACCTGACAGGCCCAACCCTAAAATTAATGAAAAAAAGTACTTTTAAGCCGCCCTTTCCTAATAAATACTTGGCGACCCAGGCCAGTGCTACAAGCTCAGTCAGAGACCCAAGTTGGATCAAAAAAGGCCGCAATTTTTTCAGTGGCTCAAATGTGACCTATACGGCCCAAAGGGCCGAAGGCATGCTAGAGGGATCTGGAGGCATTCCCGCCCCCCCCCCCCCACGAAAACCTTTTGAATTTGAACATGCAGAATAGTTTATCTGGGGGAGTTTTGAGTATCTTGCCTTCATGTGGTTGACGAAACCACAACATTTTAGTCATTATTGTACTGATTTGGCTATTTTCCCTCAGAGTGAACATAAATGTGATGAAAATTAGCAAAAATTAGTGAAAAATAAATTAGAAAGAATACATCGCCATGTTATCAATGAAGACAAATTTTGCATTCATGCATGTAAGGCTTTAGAGAATTTTGCACACATATTATGTTTATTAATTCGGGGAAAATTAACAGATAAATTATCCCGCAATTAGTAAGTTCTGTATTTTCTCTACAAAAGCAAGAAGGAAAAATACATTAAGATGATCCCTAAGCCTGAATGTACTTAACTTTTGTCACTGAATGTTGATTGATAATATTTTATGCATACATGCGAGGATGGTGCAATATAATTGCTGAAAGTACACCAAACTATGATGCATGAAATGGGAGCACCAAATGCCTGGGGAATCTTGCCTTGGCTTATTTCCATGGTGGGCCACAACATGAAAATAGCAGAAATGCAAGTATAAAATCGGAAAAATATTAAGTTGCTTTGCACAGGTTTGTACCTGAAATGCTTTTATTACTGTAGTTCTAGAAATTTTCGCGCGTGTTTAATTTCGCGCAAACTCATTTTTTCTGAAATTACAGAATTTTCGCGCATTTTAATTTCGCGCAATCCAATGCCAAATAATGTAGTGAAATACAATGCAACTTATTTTCGCGCATTTTAATTTCGCGCTTTAGGTGGTAGCGCGAAAAGCGCGAAATTAAATCGAGCGCGAAAATTTCTAGAACTACAGTATTCATGAATTAAAAGATTTATCTAAATTTTCGACAAATAAATGTATAAATAAATATAAGCACCAAAGGCGTAATTTATATAACTCCATGGACCTGCTATGTACATGTATATATATCAATTGCAGGTCCCTGATAACACTAAGATACTGAAACTATAAATATATAAAGCAGTGCCTCTCCAGTACTCCCATTTCATGCATCAAGAATGATTTCACCTTTTTGAAAATGTTCTTACATTCACTCTATTTGATATGCCCTGGCAGGTTCTGCATGGAATTAGGTAAAATCATGGTACAGTAGTACCTGCAATTACCGACCCCAGCCCCACCTGGTCAAAACAAACAGATTTCCTTGGCACGGGCGCTTTTGCAATGTTAAATGACCTGACGCGCAAGACCACGGTGTTGTCCAATTGCACCAGAAAATTAACATTCCGTGGATCATTTTCTCAATAAACTTCTTCACATGAGAAACACTTTTTTTGGATAAATTCTGTAGTATTTTTCAAGAACTGTGATGCAAAATTTTGCTACAATGCTCCAGTTGGACAACTTTGGACCAGCTACAATACGCAACCAACCAGAAAAAATCACCCCACAAACAACCAACCGTAAAAAAAAACGGTCGTTCAAATCAACGGTAACCAAGTTGTAAGACAAAGTTAACGGAGAAGCTGGCCAACTTGTGCCGTTATTTTGCAGTAAAGTCAACTCAAACACAGCATTTTATTTCAACTTGTCTGAACGGTCAACTTGTGCCGGGGAAGAAAGCATAGCTGCAGCCAAAAAAAAAAAAAAAAAAAAAAAAACCACGATGGGTGCGGTATCAGTATCTAGTATCGCTAGGTTTCAGGTGTCCATACTCAGAGTTACCAGATCAAACAGTCATCAAATCATTTTTAAAAGATGACTAAAAACCTTAACTTGAATCTGCCCGCTCGGTTGTGCCTGAAGCAGTTATCATCGCTAGTTATAAATCCAAATGCAACAGGAAGGCACGCATGCACGCACATTGAGTGCCCATTTAAACATGGTGCAATGCACTGTGGAACAGGAAAACCACAGTGAATCGGGGCCACGTGTTTTGAGCACGGCAGGTGTCCATTTTCCGAGTTACCAGGGCGAACGGTCGTTAAAGTACTTTTAAAATATGACTTACTATCTTAACTTTAATATACCCGCTCGTTTGTGTCTGAAGCAGTTATCATCGTTCGTTGCAAATCCGAATGCTACACGGCACGCTCGAGCGCCATTATGAACATTGCGCAATTAATGCATTGATTGCGGGACAGTCTATAAAAGTACACTTGATTTGGATATCAAAGTGAGTCGCGGCCACAGCATATATATCATTATTGGTGCTCTGAAATAATTGCAAAATATATATTTTTAGTTTCATATATTATAACCCTCTTCCCACCCCCACTCGGCAAGATCGTCTCAATGGTCATTGACAACCCATTGGCATTGAGTGCAGAACTAACTATTTTCACAATGGCAGGCAAGTCGATTGGATATTTTGAAGAGGTAGCGCCCAAAATATATGTGTGATTAGTGTTAAGGGAAGGTTAATTTGTCGAATGAATGTAATGTACAATATATAGTGGGGCTTTTCCATACTGAGCATTATCTGAAAATGTAAACACAACGACAAACAGTGACCAGTTGTAGGCCCCAGAAATAGTATTTTGTATCAGGCAGTGAAGTCGCCCTGAGTCAATTAAAAATAAAGGTCAGCAATAGGCTGAGTGCCAAGCGCCCCATTGCGTCAAAGACAAAGCTCAATGGAGAAAGTTGTCCCGACAGTGGATACAGGTCCGAAAGTTCTGGCGAGTTTTGATATAAGAGGTAACAACATTACTTGTGATATTAGGCTCTTCACTGATGAAACTAGCATTCTTGAAATCACCTATGATAATACAGCTTCTGGGGCTTGGCTCAATACTGATAGCTAGGCCGCCTTTTCACATGGTGCCGGATGTGGCGCATGACATTTAGTTCTGTCAAATCCATATAAATCATATTTTTATGTCAGCGAAATAATGAAACCCATCCTATTTTGCATCTCGGCGCTTCTGTCAGAACCTAGGCCACTAATCACACTTATCTAGGAGTCACTCTCACTCATCACATGACATGACACTTGCATATTAACCGCATAATCACAAAAGCAAGTTTAACATCTTTCTCTTCTAAAAAACTAAAATATAAACTCTCTAGGAAAACTTTAAAAAGATTATACCTATCCATGATCCACCCACTTTAAGACTATGGTTGCGATCTTTTCGACAGTTGCACCCAAGAGCTGTCGTTTACAATACTTTTCAGTTACGATATTCCTAATATTTTGCCTGTGGAGACCGCTTTTCTGGCATTTCTCACATTCAGCTACGCCTGGAGTGTACCAAACTAATGTATCATTTATTTGAAATCAATATTGTTCTCTCTTCAGATGGCTCATGCATTTCAGGCGTCGAAGATACTAGTTATTACATTTTGTTCTGCCCCGCAGATGAATTCCTAAGGCGAAAACCTCTTATCTGTAACTAATGTGCTCCCCCTGGTGTAATATAATGCTTAACCTTGATAGAAACAGGCTATTAGAAATAATGCTGGCTGGTAGTTGTGATCTCTCAGATGATGCCTATAGATACATATTTAATGTTGTTCAATTGTTCATAAAAGAAACTAGACGCTGCATTTGATTAATAATTTATTCATGTGTATACTCCTGCTTATTGAACTTTGCATTGTCCCATGTGTCTTGTATCGGGAATAGATGCGTTTGTATTGTGGTTCTAGAGAGTCTCTCGATTAGCTACTGCTGAGCTACTGGGTAATCCAGGTTTTGAAAATAAAAACGTTTGCAATACATGACAACCGAGGGCCTATATTCAATAGAAGAGTCTACGGATTACTGTTTGTTCGACGGAAAAGCAAAACTAGTGAAGGTCTCAAACATATGGTTGCTTTATTTAGGAACTCGAAACACGAATCAGTATTGCACTGATATCATTCATGCATGATAGAATGACCTACGTGTATAAGTAGTGTAAATATTTTGCTCTTGTTTAATTATGCGTAAATATCCAAAAATAGAGTGGGCAGTAGCCAGCGTGATTACTTTAACCATTGAATGAATACACAGAATACCCGCGCTTCCCCAAAGCAGCGTAGTTTTGTTCATATTTACGTAAGAGAACCAACCCTTAATTTAACACAATCCTTAAAGATATATTCCCGACTGTGTATGTCCAATTTCTGTTTTCAATACAGCTGACTACGTTTATCAGGGTTTATTGTGACGTTCTTAGAAACGTTTCAGCATTTCTTTCAATGTTAAGCAAACAAGTTAAATTCCATCTTAAGGACCAGATTAATCGATGAAAATCAATTACACTTCACTGCGAAGTGCAGAACTAGCAATCGTGTTATTGGTTGATACATATGAAAAATAATATATCAGGGTAAATTTTTGCATCTGCGTTTCGTGATCTCAAAACAGCCGTTGATCCAATTTGGCTTGATGATCTTTTTACACATTCCTTCTAGAGTAGCACGGAAGGTAAATTGTTTAATATTTTGAAAGACATCCGGCGAAGTTAAAGTTCAAGAGTTTAAATTTTGAGGGAAAATTTGAACAAGCTACTCTTCTTCCGTCCTGAAATCCCAGAAGATTTACGTTTGGTGATCGTTTTGTCGTTTTGTAAGTGTTTCGTAGGCGCAGCCCTCTCTGTGGAGTTTTAAACTCAATTCCCAATTATTGGATATGAATATTTGCCCTCTGCAGCTTGCTTACGTTTTAGCTTAGTGGTAGATACAAGTCATTTCCTTCTCTGTTGTCCTTCAACGAATTACCTGGTCTCTGAGATATGTTACAAGTGTGCCTTCTCCTGGTGTACATCCGTATCTCTTGCGGTACCATGTCAGGGATAGACTCTTAGAAATAATTTTATGTGATTGTGCTTGTATTTCTTATAAATTAAACACCGACATAGTTTCTGCAGTACGTTACTGAGACCAGTCAGACTAGAGTACACCGTCAACTACGATTTACTGTTATAGCTGTTTTTTACTAAGATTCCAAATAGAAATGTCCAGTTGGTCTTGTCTATAGCACTTATGTGCAGGTGTGTATCCAGATACCCCCTTAATCGGCAACTCAGTATATATTGGCCAATCTGTGTTAGAAATAAATATATTAACAAATAACAATACAATACCATGTGGATACTCGTAAGTATATTTGAACTCTGTTGTACAAAGTAAACATGAAATTGTTATGTCAGATAAAAAATTACTTAATAGAGGCATTGAACAATGTCTTGTGCTTTGTCCCACCTTGTTAACCGCAGTTATAAATACCCACTAGATTAAATGATTTTTGTGACTGTGCTTTATTATAAAACAACAAAAATCAACTGTATAGTTATGGACAAAACTACCTTTTACTATCCAATTCACACTAAAGGGTTACAAGCATGTTAAGATAAATTGAATATATAGTGTTTACATTTTTTAATGGGCAAATGCTTTGGTTTTTAATAAGACTAAAAGAATTATATATAGAGATTCCAAAACAGGAATTGCTACTTTATAATTTTTAGAAAAATACATTTTCGTAGGATTTGAATTTTCGGCCAACGCTTCCTTTGAATGTGCTATAAAAAGGGATAAAATATTCTTTTTTAGAGCGGAAACTTGTCATTAAACACACAGACACACCGACACACACACATATGTATATATATATATATATATATATATATATATATATATATACAAATAGGATGTAATGGTAATCTTGATGTATAGCCTGTATGCAATATAGGGTGTATGTTGAGCTTGAACTTAGCAAAGTATGACAAATATCATGTTTGTTTTTCTGGATATTTCAGTTCGAATTCGAGCATCATGGTTGGCTAAAACGAAGCATGATTATAAATTGCAGCTGATATGTGAATATGTCCAAGTGTAATTTTTTTCCACCAATGACCCGCAGCTTATAAATCCTTAACATCAGTTTTACGAAACATCGTCCAGTTTGCTGGTGGATTTACATGTGTAGAGTTCCCGATCTGGGAAAACTGGGAACACAACACTTCAAATTATTTGTACTGGTCCAGGAATAAATACAATGAACTGGGCCGTGTCGATCATGGCATTAACGCATACCTGCCTCCATTGAACCATTCTTTTTAGGAATGGGGATTTGGTACAGTTGATATGTGCGTTTCTTGATATGTGCGTTTCCTATTTTCGGCTAGGTGATTCGTGCCGCAAGTTGCTGGTCCGTCCGTTCCGTGCTCACAAAGCAGAAAAGTATGAGACAGCCCAGTTCTGGGTGATCTTGGACAATTATTAGCACCTTCAGCATTATTTAGTCTTACATTTGCAGATTGTTTATGATTGTAAATTTACCGCGTGATAGTTTATTACATAGCCTTGGGGATTGACCCGCGCGCAACAGTTCCGCAACTTTGACGTTGCATGGATGAACTATGTTTCCATTTCACCCACAAAGCCATACGTTTTGTTTATTGTACAGATGTGTTAATTTGTAAAGAACAAATTTCGTATTAATATGACAATTTTCAACGATTTTAAAAGCCACTTTGCAAGAGGATATGAGATAGCATATTTTGTCAGCATTTCTGAAAAAAATAATCAATGCAAAAGTGTATCACATATCTAAAATTTAAGTATTGACCAGTATGCAGGAAACCTATTCTCCTTTTACAAATCAAATACATAATAGTAGAATAAGTGACTTCTTAGATCATCATTTAAACATCAACAGTTCTTTCATTTTGTGTGCTACAAAAGTCTAGGAAGGAAAAATTAATGGTTTCGGATTCAAACTATAGAAAGGTACCCTTTATGCTCAAGATTTACACATCTCTGAAAAATGGATGTTTTCCAGCAAACAAACAAACAAACAAACAAACAAACAAACAAAAAAAAAAAAAAAAAAAAAAAAAAAAAAAAAAAGCGAAAAGAAGCTATTGAATAACAAATCATAGGCAATGGAAAGATGTAAATTGTTCATCGGTATCTATCTCTAATGTGTATTGACAGCGACAAATTGCTATGTTTTTATTGTATCCTATCCGGTTAAAAATTTCACTACGTGGCTGACAACCAAAGCGTTTTTATCTGTTGTCAAACTGAGTACGGTAAAAGAAGAATATGTGGAAAATCATCTGTCACTTTCGGTCCCCACATGCAATATAGCAAAAAATATTGATACAGGATTAATTCAAATTTAAAGGAAGCAAAATCTGGTTGTGATCAATTGGCTTGGGTCTAATTCTTTGCTTTGGGACACACTCACCGCTAATGTTAGGGTGGATAGACCAATTAAGCAGGAAGGTCCAGTTCTACACAAATAAAGATAATATATATATATATATAATATATACATATATATAATATGTATATGTATATATATTATATATATACTAGTATAAATATATATATATATATATATATATATATATATATATATATATATATATATATATATATATATATATATATATATATATATATATATATATATAAACTATATTTCTATACAGCGATCAAACGCTTCCGATACATTCAAATGCATACTTACTTTTCTATTTACGGTGAACTGTAGGCTTGGTTTCTCTGCCTCATTTTGGGAATGAATACCTTGAAGGTCTATTTTAAGGTAAAGTTGACTATGTGTCATTGTCCGACTATCGGTTATGTGGCTAATGCTACCCCATGTACAAGTTAATTAGTCCAATTATATTACCAGTCTCTGCAAAATGTATTATTAGGTAACAAACACGTGACATTACATTCAGCTCTATTCAAAACATGGTTCTTTATTCGGTAATTCTTAGGAAATTGTAACAATGAAGCAGCGGTATATGTTAAAACAAAGTGCCGGGAAGATAATCAGTTCATGATCTCTACCAAATAGTTCACAGTATATTTCTTTAATTCTAGCAACGAGTTCGGATACGAAAAGAGAGGGAACTTGCAGTGTAAGCCGCCCCAATGAATTTTTGCTCTGCATTGTGTTTACAAACAGGCTGATTTTGAGACCTGAGGTTTTGGAGAACAACACGGATATAGACACACTGCAGATTCTAATGCGTGTTTCAAAGACGCTATCCACGAACGAATGTTTTTGAACATTTTCGAATTGTAACTTAATCAGCATACAGTAACAGCATGAATGAGAAGAGACGAGCAGTCAAAACGTATGGAATTAAAATGGAAAAAATGTTCAAAACTTCCGTTTTGCTTTGCTTCCAATAAATTCCTAATATGCCATATTTACCGTTGTTTTGGAACTTGGCAACTGTTTTATTGTTTTACCTCACCAAGCGGGAAGCTTAAATTGTAAATTATACTTGGTTTGGGACAATTTAATTTCTTGAAAAAAACAACATTGGGGAGCAGGCAATGCCTGTATGAAATCCTCTCAAATTATACTTTGGTTTAGTTGAATAAAATTCATGTTTTTACTTCTGCAATACAAGATATTGTTAAGCACAAATACATCTTACTTTGCAAATCATTCCAAATCCCTTTATTTTGCTACCACAGACACAATTTATCCATATAGTATTTTTCAAGGAGCGTAGCGCCCTTCGTCTGCACTCACGTCCGTTTACATATTCAACGTAAGCGATCAGTGCAAAAGACATAAATGGTAACCAGTCTATTACACGACGACCTTAAAGCAAAGTACACGTATGCACTTCCTGCATCTGGATCTGGACTACCTGATTTGACACTGAAACCCTTTCGTTTAGTTTATTTTCAGCACTTTTTTCCATGCCAATGGTGACAAGGTATGATAGGCTCAAAATATTTCCGTTTGTTAATATACTTTATTTCCTTAATTAAGAATTGGAAAAGTATCCTCTGGCTAATTCAAATTCCCCACCTCGTAAAATGAAATATTTCTCGGTCGGTAATTTTTCAACCCTCTCTAATTTTTTCATTTGATCTTGATATTATACAACTCGCCCTCCTCATACAATTGTAGAACGTGTGGGCATGGGCGATGAAAGCTTGAGGTGGGTGATCAGCAAGCGTGTATGCACTCTATACGTAAATTTGCATGTTGCCCGCTTAAACTTATGTGTGTGTATGTGTATGTGTATGGGTGTGGTGTATGTGTGTATCTGTGTGGGTGGTTGTGCAATCGGATACTTTTGTACACAGTCTTAATCTATAGTATAGTACCTCAAAGTTAACAAAATTTGGCCATTTTAAGATCTGATAATCATAATGGATTTTCAAATATAATTATGTCTCCTTACACAACAAATTTCAAATAAAACAAATTCAAGGTTTCAAGGTTTTATTGGCAATCCATGTTCAGAATAAAATTCTGTTTAGCCATGGAGGCCCAATAACATATAAACACAGATAAAGGTATACCAGATATATAAAAACATATAATTGAAAAAAAATGTATAAAAGAGCTTTACTGACACCATAAAATATGTGAGACCATGCGAAGATGAGAACAGAAAAGAAAAAGACCCCAGGCAGTTAAAACTGCCTAAGGTCCCTATCTCTTTTCTGATTTGATTGATATTGGGGTAGAATTGAACGGCCCCATCCCAAAAGATTAGAAAAGATCTTCAATCTTAAAGATATGGGTTAAATATTCTTTTGAAAAACTAAACATGGAGCTCACATTACGGACATGCTGGGGATTTCATTCCAACTTGACATTTTGGCACCAAAGGATTTAAAGATTTTGGATAAATGAGTTTCTGATGACTAAAACCACGTTTGGAAAGCCTGGCATTGTGGGAATGAAAAGCAGATGCTAATGTAAACTGATTCCCCAAACATTATTGTGTCTGTTTGTTTTGTATTTTCCGAATAAAAATACGATTGTTATAAGAGAATCTTAATCACCCGTTTTACAGTGTCCAACATATCCGAGATTTGGATCCTGGAGAGACATTCCACGATAGTTCTCATGGCTGTATTTTGAATACGTTGCAACTTCGTGAGGTCTGTATTACACAGCCCAGGGCTCACAAAAGTGTTGCCGGAGTTTGTGTGTGGGAAAGGATTAGGATATTATATAAGGTGATACGAGCACTGATAGGAATAAATTTAGCTGCTGTGGTAAAAATACCAAGAGCTCGCTTTAATTTATTATAAACGTGATGAAATTGCTCAAAGAAAGTCAGATGTGAGTCAAAAGTGATAAAAAATTCAAATCCTGACGAGGAAACCTAGTTTTTTTTGCTAATAAAGTGACACACTGGGGCTAATAAAGCGAACAGTGGGCATTAAAATAGCCACATCTGGATGATATACTAGATACCCATGGTGGAGAAGTCTATATTTGATGAAACATGTTGACAGATCATACCAGTAGAAAAGATTTAGACATGCTCAGTGACCTTGAGATAACCTTGACGGTCCCTTTATTGATCTAGATAGGTCTTTTTGACACATTTACAAGAAGAAATCACAAAAAGCGAAGAGAACAAGTATTGTAAAAGTTTGCGTAGAAAATTGAAAAAAAAAATACTTTCGAAATAGGCCCAAAAAATGAGAAAAATTGTATAAGGGGTATTTTGCAACAGTTTATTCCATTTTTGTATAACAAGCATACATCTGGGCATAAAATAGGTAAAACACAATGATAACACTTGTTAAGTAGATAATAAAAAAAATCACACACAAGTCTTAGGTTGTGAAGAAATTACGTCCATTTGAAATTTTAGTCCATAAACCAATTGCTGGAGGCCATCTTGGATTGAGAAATCGAAAACGAGACTCTGATTTTAAATTGATATAATTTCACTAAGACCAAATAAATTCATGTGAACTTTTTTTTTTTTTCAAAATCATCTACTCTTTTCGCTGCATCCAATTGTGGACATATTTTTGTGAGGCAACTCGAAACTTTTCTGATATTCAGGAAAAACACCTTGTCTACCCAGAATGTTCTAGATCAGTTAATGTTTGGTTATATGCCAAAAATTTTTTTTCATGATAATCCTCAGACTTCATCGTTCACAAATAAAACAGTCATTTTAAATACATGTGTCAATACCTGGGTGAAAATCGACATAGAAATCTCTTTGTGGCTACATTATGGTGTTCAATGTCATTTCAAGGTCAAATGAAGATCAAGTTACATATTTGGCATGTCTCACTATCTGCCAAGTTTCATGGAGATTTGCTTTTAACTTCAGAAGATAACACCAACTGCATTCTTAAGTAAACAAAAATTGGTCATCTGGCGCCATAGGGTGAGCTTGTTACCTTTCAACCAAGTTGCAGCACAGGAGAAATCCTGGTGCAAAACTTGAGATAAAATGTTGAAATCTGACGCCCCCCTGATTAGCCCCACTTTACCACTGAAACCTTGCCGCAAAGTAGACTTAGAATAAAAAGCATCCTTCTAACACGAAGGGGGTTGTCAATGCAAGAGGACAATGCAATATCAGAATAACCAATTAACTGCACTTCTTTCATAGCTTCTACAGTTTCTGCTCTCTTAAGCTAACACAAAAACTACAATGCCAGATTCGTATCGTTTGTGTCCATAGTAGGCCCAAAGCAAACACATTCAATAACTATGTTGTATGTTTCTCATTTCAAACCTTTATCACCTTAAATCATGTTTTCTGTTGTTTGGGGATTACATTGTATCTACAAATACCATGGGTAACCTACCTATTATACCCGTTGACGCACACTTACGTCTTTTCAAATGTGCAGCACTTTAGTGTGTATGAATGGAACAACAACTGACCACAATTAGACACGCCCCAAACTGGGCAGAGCATTCGGTACTTAATCAGGAAAGGGACACTCTCTTGTCATTTCATTAAGCTCGAGCTCTTCAGCGCTCTTACAAGTTTTTTTTAAGTTCAGCGTTTGCAATATATAGGTTTCCACGGAAATAATCATCCATGAAGCATATTTGTGTGTGGCTCTTGACTGGAATACTTGTGCTTGTCGTCCAAGCGCAACAAGGTAATGTGTGTCTCACATGTTTACTGAAAGTTAAATCTGCGTGAAGACAAGGGATTAATAGTATAGTATCTTAAGGATATAATTGTATGTATTGGAATGCAATATGCAGGTGTTGAAGCGATACCAAGAAAAACCCACTTTGTCAGGGTTGTCATAATGCGGTGTAGGCAAATGGTATGCCTCTGGTTTTGAGACTCGCAACTGTGCAAAAGTGGTTCCCTTCAGCCTAATTCCCCATGCATAATGGTAGCGGCATTGATGTACCGCTCTGTGGAGGCGTCTTTATATTTACAATTTGAAGAAGGAAAGTTTCAATATACATCAATTGCGTATAGTACGTTCTCTATATTTAAGTTAACGAGAGAGAGAGAGAGAGAGAGAGAGAGAGAGAGAGAGAGAGAGAGAGAGAGAGAGAAATATGCAGTTTTAATGGCAAAAAGGTTGAGTGTTCTTACATTCAGTTTTCAGTTTACTTTGTAACCTTGGCTGATAATTGCTTGACTCATGGATGTTTTGCTAAAAAGGCAATAATAATTCTAAAATTCATTTTTTTGATGTTATATACACTTATATAAATTTCACCATGATTTGCAAAAAGAGAAATTAGATTAAGAAAAAGCATCAAATTGTTCTGGTGCATTTTGGATCTTATCATAAAAAAGCCACGAGTACAGTTGTATGCAGAATAGATTCAGTATGCCTTACCCATTCAACTCATATTATACTACATTGGGGTATTTTTATGGTCTTTGTGGGTTTCGCTTTGTCTTCCAGGTCGCTATTGGGGGGGGGGGGGTAGTTCCCTTTGCCGTGGTGGGTATATAGGCATCGCGGAAAAAGAATGTTGACCCCTACATTATAATCAGGAAGTACGAATTCTCACACCCCTCCCCGCCCGCCCCCTTCCCCCCCAATCTGGTAGAAACAGCGTAAGAAATAAGAAAATGTATACCTTTCACCCCTTTTTTGAGAAAATGTATAGTATTGACCCCCTTATTAATTAAGTGTATGTAATAGGATTTTTATACTATGCAGGGAGCCTATATACCCATTGGCACAGGCAGTACGGGAAGGGGGGGGTTAATGTAAAATGTTTTTGTTGTGTTATCTGTGTATAGTGTTAATTAAACATATTGGCCTGAATCATCAAATAATACATATGATGTGCTAATCGAGTAGTTTTCCAGACCAACAGGATGCGACTTAGTAGGCAACGCGGCACAATGACACTGGCCAAGCTGCTGGGACATCTTGGGGGCATGGACAAAGGAGGGAGTAAAGTTGCAATGGTTCAATTTATTTTACCCTTTACTCCCTTTTTTGTCAGTGTCCCCAGCAGCAAGGCAAGGGTCATTATGCCCCATGGCATACAAGGTGCTGCGCTAGCCTCTTAACCCTTTCAGTGCCTAATGCGACTAGAGTCGAACTACTGAAGTCAATATCCTCTGATTTATCACGAGGATACTAGATTCATATTCTTTGTTGAAGGACATTTCATTGGAATACCAGCATGCCTATAATTCCAGAGAATGTCAGGGTCCAGATCAACAGCTTTCCGCGGCGTGCTTCATTGCGCCCGAAGTGCGCTGAGGAAAGCTGTTGACTCAGTCCAAAACTTGGCATTGAAAGAGTAAAATGGTATATACAACACCTACATGACTTCAAAACTATACACAAACAGTGGAGAAGGGTACAAGTTTTGTACAAAACTGAGAAAAGGAACACATAAGCATAAGACATGATCAACCAGAACAATCGTCACGGACAGAACAGATGTACCCCGCTCGTATATACATTGCTCCGTACATTAAGTGACCATACCTCACGCAGGTCTAAAAAGCGTTCACATGAAACGGGTCAGTCTATGAATGAAGGTACAATAACGTTGAAACGATTGTGTCCAGGAACGGAGGGATGCACGTCACTCCTACAAAGATCTCTTTACAATCTAAGATATTTACGTGCTTTGAAAATTTCTGCTTTTATTCACATATTGCACACCATGCCCGGCTCCTGTACCAACTTTGAAAAGAATCCCTGCCAAAGGTAGCAGGGGTTGAGCACAGCACATTTTTTGTTTGCTGACAAACAGACGCGAGGCAGGCAACAAAGATCACCTTGCAAAGCAGATATCTTGTCACGTGTGACATTTGTATCTTCATGCATATCCACATACCATGTGTAGTTACTCTATTAAGTTTGAATGAAACCCATGTCCAAGCCAGCGAACAAAGATTGCAATACAGTAACAGATATTCTGTCACGCATGAAATTAGTACCTTCATTTTTATCTAATACGTCATGTTTACCTAATGTTTTTTTTTTGTCTGAAAAAAAAAATGCACGCAAAAACGTAAGAAAAGTTGACCACATAAGATTGAGTCTGCAGACCAGGGAATGCAAAAGTGTGACGTCCAAAGACCATTTTCTATTTTCACGTCCATTTGGTTTCCTCTCTGAGAAGGTACAGGAATAAATACAAATCTCATGGTAAGTTTAAATTTGAATTTTATTATTTTTACGCATATTTGCGAATAATAGTTCATATAAATTCCCCAAACCTTGCCATTTTAAACATCAGCTTGTTATACAATATAACCAGAAGAGGAGTTTGTATAAGCTTCAGCTTGTTCTCGAACCCTTTTTTTCATGAAATAAACCACGCAATATGTATTTAAGTATTTGCTATTTTTTACGTTCAAATATTCTTTAAATTCAAGTGGGTTATCTCCAACAAATAGCGAATAGCCACCACAGAAAAAAAAGCATGTCCGGAAATTTACGGCTGTGAAACATGCTTGGTGGTTTCCTGGTGATGAACCATTTATCAATTCATTTGGCTGTTGAAACCTCGAATTTTCAAAATTCTAAAAATTAATATTTACAAATTAATGACTAGATTAAGACATATACATAGACAGTAACTGAATTGGCTGTGCAGCGACGAGGGATTGGATGGTGCTATTTTTGTTGGGATAGACAGACACGATAGACCAGACACCCACGTGCATTCACTGGAGTCTCCAAGTGGGACTTGTTATCCAATAGTGATTTACACATTATGAGTTACCATGGTTATAACATAGCTGCAACTCAAAGGTGTTTCAATACCAACACAATATGAACACGGTATTCTTAATGTCACAAGTGCTGTTGTTTTTCCATTGTGTGCGAATACGTATCCTCGTATTATCTTTCCAGGCATGATGTTACAAAGACAAACAAAGATCAAAACAAAAAAACAAATAAAAAACCAAAAACAAACAAACACACAAGAAACAAAATTCACAAATTAAAGCAAAACAAGCACAATTAAAACCTCCAATTCTCCAAAATATAAACTGTTTTCTGATCTATCAATAACACATTATTAGACTCTAAGAAAATGGTATAAAATATTCAGTTCTGAGGGGTTTCTGTCTAAGATGTTTATGATTGTAGCGGCTCTGTTACTTAGAATAAGCTACAGTATGGATGATATTTCTTAAAGTTTATGCTTTTCTCCATTAAAGAGCCTTTGATAGATGAAGATGTTTTTGCCGAGATTCTGGCCTTTGAGGAGAGAGGGCTTCAGGAAGCGAAAGAAAGAACGGAGGATCTACTGAAAAGAGAGGCTGCTGTTGGTATGTATCTTCACTAATGAAAACGGGTAAACTGTTGACAGATAAATCCACTCTAATCATAATGGAGGCTGCTGTTGGGAAATAAATTCATGTTGATTACAATGGAAGCTGTTTTTGGCAGATAAATCCATGCTAATTATAATGGAGGCTGGTGTTGGCAGATATGTCCATGCTGGTTATGATGGGGGCTGCTGTTGGCTGGTACCTTTAAGTACAATTGAGCCTGCTTTTGGCAAGTATCAAAAATATACAAACAAACAAAGATAACAAAACAAAAAAAAAAAACAGAAAACGAAAAAAAACAAAAAAAAACAACAAAACCCAAACCCCCACCACCACCACCACACACACACACACACACCGAAAACCCAAACCAGAGGGTGTTGTTAGGTGAATCGGGGACATACTGTAAATATTTGTGTTTTAAACCTACAAAGATAAAGAAGTTTCCCATCAAACGGTTTGAAATAATATTTGGAACATTAATATTCGGGTATACAAAAAAAAAGAAAAAAAAAAAGAAGAAGGAGAAAAAGAACTGCTCAGGATATTAAACAGAGCAAGCGGAATACTAATGTCTTTTCTGGCCGAATCCTAAATGTTCATGTCTAAATTTGTCATGATATATATATATATATATATATATATATATATATATATATATATATATATATATATATATATATATATATATATATATATGTATATATATATATATATATATGTGTGTGTGTGTGTGTGTGTGTGTGTGTAAACGCATTACTGTAGGTAAAAGTGAAAACATCTTAGAATTAATAAAAGGATTGGCTGTCTGTAATTTCTGTTCAGATAATTATGTCATTCCGTTCTTCGTACAATAATATCCATAAGGTTCAAAATAAACGTGCCACATGGTTAACATATACCCAAGAGACAAATTCCAAACACGCGCACCCAACACTAGTGGCTTGATCATGGATCCAGAGATAATTATGTCATTTTGAAACTTGGTACCACAAGTTGCTTTTGTCATGTTTGAAATTTTACCGTTTGAAAAATGTGAATTTTTTTTTTTTTTTTTTTTTTTTTTTTTTTTTTTTTGATGTCGTGGAATATGTGAAACCAGCATATCTAACCTTTTGCATATTGGTTGCAGCACACAGAAACCCTTTCTCAACAAGATCGGCAATTGCCAAAGAGCTCGTTGCACCGGCCATACAACAGCTGGAATTCCTGCAACTTCTACGGGACAAGTGAGTTTGTATTTTGATAGTTGAACATACATGTATATCCAACGAGACTTTAAGCATGTAATATTATACATTTTGCGACCATAAATTGAATCATTTTGATTTGGTAATATTTAATAGCGTTAATTTACAGCCTATACACATCGCTTATATGGTGTGTACCTAAGCAAAACAAGAAGCCAACTTGGTTGCTTCTATTCTACTCTTAGTTTAAACATAATTTGGGTTGTAAGAGTGCAATGCTGCTGTTACACAGATACAGTATTACAATTGGGAAAGAAGGCTATGACCTATCCAAATCCTTCCTGTGAAGAAAATACACAAACAGGACACCATAAAGCACAAAAAACACGCTTGAATATAACGGCCACAAGACAAGGACAGAAAGGCTCAACTCAAACGAGAGTATGACAGCACTGTCATTTACTGCTTTTATGTTCATGTATGTATGAACCCAAGCATTCTGCTAAGCCAATACTTTTTCTGTCTTTTTGTCATAATACCTCTATCCATATTGTTACAGATATGTATTTATACGTTACCTCCTGAAATAATCAGGCCCACAAGTCACCACAGAAAAAGTTTAGCTCCCACGACCCTCTGTGTTGCATTAAACAAACGCCATAAACAAGTATGGCCTTCACCATGGACCGATTGTGCCACGTAGGTGTTTTACCTATGAAACTCATGAATAAAATTATCCTAACTATAGTTGCATAACACGAACATCCCTCCTTCGCAATGATTTTATGGATATTTGACAACATCGACAACATGGAGAGCACTTGCATTTGCTTTAGTGGATCGATTTTGATATCGAAAGTTGCAGGATTATTGGCGAGGTTAGTGAAGTTTACAACTTCAAACTTGTTCGCAAAATCTTCAAACCAATAGCAGCCAGTAAAAAGATTCCTGAACTGTGTACATAATGCATCTTATGACTCTTTGAAAATAAAACTCACTCTAAAGGTGCACGATAACTTTAGAGAATTAAGGTAATTATGAAAACAATTATTAGCATGCTATGGCTCATGTAGCCATATGAAAGTAGAAGTAGTACTGGGAATCATTGAGCATTGTGAAGAGGCCATTGTGGTTATGCACTGATAAAATTTGCATTTGCTGACCCAATTCTCCTAATGATAAAACCTGAACCTTGTGTAAATATAATGATATACCACAGTAGTTATCCTCATTCTTTATTGCTAGCGTCCAAATTTATCTTGTAGACGAGGCTGTCCTTCATTCATAAACCATCGAACCCTTTGTTTACTATCTACAAACTTACAGCCTTCTTTGTCTATATGTTTGTCTCTTCACATTTATGTCCCACAGCACCTTAAATAAAATTTACTTTAAAAAGACTTGGTTCTTAATTATTTAATCGACAAATTTTCTGCAAGGTTCAACTTAAACAAACGCGACCTGTTGGAGGTATACCGTCGACTTCAGGGGTCGACGCTCAACAAGAAGAGCTGTGCATCCCCGAAAACTGGTGATCCTACCACATGTGAGACGACCTCCAAGTATCGAACAGCGGACGGCACATGTAATAACTTACTTCGGCCACTATGGGGAAGTGCCCAAAGGGCGTTGAAGAGACTGCTGGATCCACAATACGCGGACAGTGAGTGATATTTCATATATTCTATGTTGGTGAGTTGTAGATCATTGTGGGATAAACGGGTACCCGGATAGCATGTAGAAAACGGGCACTCAGAGAGTTCTCTCGGGTACCTGTGGAGGAAAAGAGAACGACAATTTTCCCACCGGAACAATTTGCACAAGAAAAGCACGATCAAGAATGAGGCTGATTTAACACCAAAATACCAGGCTTTCGGTGCAGGTACTTCTCGATGCGGATTTAAAAAGTAACCCATTGGAGTGTGTGTGTGTGGGGGGGGGGGCACGAAAGATCTTATAAATCCTTAGCAAGGCTAGCTCAGAAGTACCCTGGTAGTCCTGCTACTAGGGCAGTGCTGTCCAACTGGAAATCTCTGCAGCAAAATTGAACTGATGACACCAACTGAGGTTTTCCTATTATAGTACATAATTTCCTTATTATATATATATATATATATATATATATATATATATATATATATATATATATATATATATATATATATATCTATATATCTATCTATCTATCTATCTATCTATATATATATATATATATATATATATATATATATATATATATATATATATATATATATATATATATATATATAAAATATGATCTCTTTTATTTTCTGTTAAGGATATAACGCTAACACATGATCGTTGAATGCGAGCTTGTTTACTCATAATATGCTCTTTTCAACTTATTCATGTCCAATATTACTCAGCGTGACATTGACTGTGACGTGTAGATTTCAAATTATTTAGATATAAGTTGTCTGAGTTTTTTCTTTGCAATATGGACAGTGTAAAATCAGATATCATTTCTTAATACTGACAATTTGTAAGTTTCAAACATAAAAAGATATTGTGTGGACAAAAATAATTTTCATATCATTGAACTATTTAGTATAAAATATCCCTCTTAACATGTAATTGGCCTGAATAATCTTATTTCATAAGCGGCACCACTTAAGATACAGCATAGAGTAGATCTGACCCATATCTAAAGAGTTGAAGCCATTCCGGCAAATCCATCAGGACCTTTCTACTTCTTGAACGAAACGGTCTCACCTATTGCACGAAAGTGCTACATGTATTCTGTCACGCTCAAATTGAAATACATGTGTTTTTACATGAAATCGACGGAGAAGAGTAATATTGAGATATAACATTAAGCAAATCAGAACAACAAAACAGCCGTTACAATCGAACCAAATGCAATATTCTTATATTTTGCCCAAAATACTGGGATCAGCCCTACTGGCCAAACATCAATCCTCAAACTGATGTTGGACTGCATTCGCATCAAATACTACCATAGGCTCAACTATGATTTGTCTGACAGCAGATTGTGTAAACAAATTTTTAATGAACTTCTGGGAGCCTATACAGGCGGAGCTAAGCTAGCCTGGCCTTACTTTCGCAAAATTCACCAAATTTTGATTAATCTTAGAATGGATCGTGCATTAACAAGCAAAAACGAATCATGGCTCCAGCTTTATCACAAGCTGAGTTTGAAAAGTTATAAGACAGAATTTTTCCAAGATATTGACGATAAATGTTCACTCTCCTGGTTTCGACTAATGAGATGTTCTACGTTTGGCAGCACATATCTTTACGATATTGAGAATTTCAATGGAATTAGATTTAAAATTCCTGGCCAAGGTCGGTTGCTTGGGGCTAAACGAAGATCTTGCCAGATGGAGGCTTGCAAATGAAATTTGCAGTTTATGTAAACTCGAGAAGAAAGATCTTCCCCATTTTATGCTTAAATGTAGTAAAACAAATGATATAAGAACGAAGTATGTCTTTATGTTGGGAAACAGATTGAGGGAGCGCAATTTGGAGTACGTATGGCATAAGTACATGAGTTCATCTATGATAGGGAAACTGTGTCTTATACTCGGTGACCAAGCATATTTATACGGGAACAATGTTGGGTCTTTGTTTCACTCTATTTGTAAACAATTTCTAACTGAAGCATGGTGTTACAGGCGAGAGTCGCTGGACGACCTGTCTGAGCCGACCTAAGCACATTACTTTTTTACTACAATCTACAGCTGATATATATGGATGTGTGTCGTCTGTGCTTTTAATTTGAGATTTTAGATCAATGCCTAGTATATAATTGCATGTATTGTACTAAAACGTGTCTGACGCACCGTGGGGTCTGCCCTTTTCCATGGTGCCCCCGCTGTAAAGGGGTAGATTCAGTAATAAATTATTATTAATGCAGCAATGATGGTATAGCGTCCTTACAGGAAAATTATCAATATTTTTATTGGCTGCTAAAAAATTCATTGTTTAAAATTGTTTTATTGGTTGCATGTGGCTTTAGTGTTTACTGTTATAATATTTTTATGTTGTTATTATAAATAGCAGTACACGGAGGTTCATTTGGCCTAAAAAGATCTTGTCTCGTGTCTTCTCATATTAGAAAAAAAATGATGTATGTACTGCGTTTTGCAGATATCGAAAAACCTAGAGTCGATAATGCTGGCAACCCGTTGCCAGGCGCCAGGAAAGTGAGCATGCAGGTTTTCCCGGACCAGGACACTCCAACTCCTGTATATACATCGTTATTGGTCTTCTTCGGTCAATTTCTTGATCACGATCTTTCTTTGACAGCCGTAACTACCTTGCAATCAAGTACGTCTTGCTTTTTTTTATCTGTAAGTCCCACTGACTAAAAGGAAATAAATAAATACCCCCCCTTAAAAAAACACGTCATTTTGTGACGAAAATGAAAATTTTTATTACACAAAATGAATAATTCGATTGGGGCAAACCTATCATGGTCAGTCGGCACATATTATTTCATACTTTCTGTCGTCATTCCGATTCATGTATTGCTGATAAATGCATGTTCACCTGATGGTGAAAACATGCATATTTTCCACTTTCTATAGTTCTTGCGGTTGATATTTAATATTGAAACTTAAATTAAAAAATATATTAATCATTGCTATTTTAAAATTTAGGGTCATTTTAAAACTTGGATCCGAAAAATGTTGTCGTGAATACTGCCCGAGATCTTCAGTTAGATATTGCCGCAATTTCTCGATTTCTGAACGTTTATTTCATGCTTGTTGCTTTGACTTGAGTCAACCGTATACTCGTAGCCTCTGGTCCTCCACGGAAAGTAACATGTGGCAAGTCTCGCTGCAGCACTGAATGGGCGG
The DNA here is from genome assembly GCA_964020975.1 of Hermodice carunculata. Lineage (NCBI taxonomy): Eukaryota > Metazoa > Annelida > Polychaeta > Eunicida > Amphinomidae > Hermodice > Hermodice carunculata. Next base: position 29,195,153 of record OZ026619.1, read on the forward strand.
AAAACAGAGCCTGTCTTCCCATCCCAATTCCCAGTAATGATCCGTTCTTTGGTGGAGAACAATGCATCCCTTTTGTGCGAAGTGCGGCGGTACTGAGAGATGATTGCCCATATGGTATGTATGCCGAGAAAAGCTTCTGACTGTATGAATTAACTTTTTTTAAGGTGATATTATGTGCAGGGACTGTGGCACCTTCCGCTATAATGGTGCATTACTGTCACTTGGTTGTGTATCTTCATCGCAGGCGGTCTGCCACTTTAGGTTTTACTTTTAGATTAAAAGATAGGAGCAAATTGACTGCTAACTTTAAAGCTAGTTTGAAGCCTGGCGAGACAGAGTGTTATAGTAAGCAAGTACCATGATATTTTGTTGCATGTGACCTTATTACTTGCCGACCTGCTTGTTGCACTGGAAACCTTTAGAAAGCAGTAGATAGTACTTTAAACTGTAAAGCCGCCTTGAACGACTTGGAGTGACGTGGATCTAAAATCTTTCTAATCAAAATTTGATCGAGATCGGTTAAAATCGGGTCAACGTCGGTAAACAGTAAACAATCCTGACTCCACTTCCCACTGTAAAATATACAGTTTGCAAATTGCTTTTCAGAGATTTTTTATTGCTCATAGCTGGATAGGTGCGTATGTTTCTGAAGTAAAATGTCAATTTACCAATAAAAACTTTTTTATGCGATAACAGGACCACGTCAACAGCTGAACGTAATTACGTCATACATAGACGCTTCGAATGTGTACGGCAGCAGCTCCGAGCAAGAAAATTCACTTCGGGACTGGTCTGCTCCGAGTGAGTTAAATTCTATTTTGAGGAACAGAATAGACAAGTACCACGACTTGTTTTCCATCACTGCAAGATGCCTGATCAGATATCTGCGCCTTCGAATATTCTTTTCCATGCACATATTCCTGCCTGGTATAGTGATTAATATGAAAGTTATATTCGTATGTGATGTAATGTGAAATGTTCAGCATACATGTTGCCTCATTTTATTGAAAAAATCTTGATAAGGATATAATACATCAGAATTGTAATATTTTCCATACTTAAAAATGTGACCATTGAGATGTCTGCTTCTTTGTGATGTTTCTATGTTCATGCGGAACAACAGGAGAAGATCACTGCATTAATTTCAAATGAGGAACTAGGTACATATGAGGGTAAGAAGTTTGAAGATGAAGAATGTGGGGCAAAATGGAGTGGAAACCTGGGCTCCCCTACAGCGAGGTTTTGATATTTTGGGTGTGGAATGTTAGTTTTTAGTGTATTTTGAACAGCTTTATTAGATGAATCCCCATACAAAGGTGGTGGAAGTTTGCGACGCAAATAAGTGCCAAAATTTTGTGCCCTCCTTAAAATATCCCACACCGTGTCGTTCGGTTAATAGTTATATGTCCTTATTTGTTTTTAATATCCAGGTCGTGGACAACTGCGTTCAAGTCCGGTTGGCACTTCAGGTGGAAAGTCTCTGCTGCCGACACACGCGCATCCAGACTGTAAGGATGTCAATGATACAGTTCAATGCTTCCTGGCAGGTACAGAATATTTTCCATTTTTATCAATTACGACACTACTATTTTAAAGATCTGGACAGTGTTCAATATCCGAGTTGGTATTGCACCGTTTATGTTTAAATAAGTCACTTAGAATAAATAAACATTTGTTTCTTGCATCTTGTAAGAAAGCTCTGTATCCACGTGACCATACATGGATTCTTACATGAGGAGTTTTGCCAACTGTAGCTGTAAGATCAAAGTTATGGGAAAATGTTTGGGTTGAGAGCTGCTTTGCTCAGTCTGATTCTTGAATGTCCGTTTTTACCGTTGCTTATTACAAGGGAAATATTCTATGGCAACCCAAAATATGCGGTTTCCGGGGCCTTTAAGTATTTTAATATTCTTTAAGAACAAGTCCGCTTTGTTGAAAGCCTACGTTTATCTACAAGGTAATGTAATATAAAATAATGTAATATAAGTTTAATACCAAATCGTAAAATGTATAATATGACATGAAATGACATAGGGAAATATTTGTTAAAACAAAAACGATTTGCAATTAATAATGCAAGACTTTTTTTTAAATCAGGGGACGCCAGGGTCAATGCTCATGTGGCACTTACAGCACTACACACGATCTTCCTTCGAGAACATAATCGCATTGAAGCAGAGTTACACAGGATTAATCCAGATTGGTCAGGAGAGAAACTGTACCAGGAATCACGCCATATTGTTGCTGCAATTATGCAACACATTGTCTACAATGAGTACTTGCCCGTAATATTAGGAACCCAGGGGATGCGGAGATTTGGACTAGGTTTACAGAAAACAGGATTTAATGACGGTTGGTTGAAAGTTATACATACAGCTTGATCAGATAGTTTGTAGGCCATGTTATCAAGGATATCACTTTCATTTAATATCCAATTACCAATAGCATCTTTGAAATGTACAGAATTTCATTGATTTAGAGTCAATAGCCAAATGCACTCGTCATGTCCTGAGGTAGAGCTAAATTTCGGATAATTTGCGTATTATCTTGAAGCAAGATACACGACCTTTAATCTATGGCCATATTGACCATAAAAAATCTACGATTTCACCAGCTGGATGCAAGACTCAAAGGGAGAAATTTGATTGGCATAAATGGCCATGACTCTAATAAACCATATCCACTGTAATTGTTCATCGCAATGTCAATAAGGTTATTAAATCTATCTACAGAATCAGAAAATTACCCTCGCCCCCCCCCCCCCCCAAATAAAAACACGTGGAGCAGCATTATTTCACAAAGCCCCATTTGTATCACCGGCGCTGCACTCGTTTGCCAGGATCTGCGAAATTCCACCAGATATACAGTGCCAAAGACGGAACTGATCCCTACATTTCCTGTAATACAAAATGGTAAAATGACAAGCGCGACAGGAGCTCATTACCGGCTCAGAAGCCAGTACTACGTGCAATTGGACATGCCCCGAGGTCCTGACGCCGGGACAGATCGTAGGAAAAAGACCCACCAGGCCACCCTTCAATGCACTGCCACCTCATGAACGCGGTACAACGCAAGAGAAGTTCATTATGCCAAACGAAGCTCAATGGATATCTCCCGGAGGTCACGCGTTGCTTTAAGATGAATTCATTGGTGGTCCCTCGCCCAGCAAGGGCGAATGAGCCTAATATTACCATATGTACATGTACATGATCTTGAATTTGACTTTAACAAACGAATACGTTACCCTTAATATTCCACAATTTGTTCCATTTCACATGTAAATAGTAAAACCAGAGATAAAAATTTACATAAGTTGTCAACATGTGCCCCATCAGATATGACTTTGTACTTTCAGTTTATGACCAGAAAACCAACGCCGACATTACAAATGTGTTTGCTACAGCAGCCTTCAGGTTCGGTCACAGTCAGATCGGGTCGCACATACAATTTACTGGTCCAAAGTATGTCAAAAAGGAACGGCTCGAAAACAGCTGGGTGGGTATTTGTAGGCTTGATGTGAAGCGGATGTTTTATTTAATTTTACATTTCATGGAAATTGTATGCTCCAAATAGCACAACACGGGCAACTGGAAGATTTGCTGGAAAATCGTGTAAAAAGTGGACGTCCTATTCGTTAAACATGATACGCACTGCCTGAAAATCGAAACAGGGGTGGAGGTGGGGAAGCGTCTGTTTTATAGCAAAACTTGGAGCCTCTGTGGACCACCTGCATGAGGTAGATGGATATGATACATGTGTGCTACCATTGACAGTAGCTACTCCACTTTGTCGACCAGAACTGGTAGTAGAATGTCCCTAGTTCTAATAGCAGGTTTATATTACAACATGTGATGCATGTAAGTGCTCTAATAATTTGATGGTTCATTTATGCCTGTCGTCTGCATTCATGGCTAAACGAAAGATCATTGGTGGCTCACGCGAATTGTTTGAATGAACAAACATATATCGTTATTTGCACAGGCGAAGTACAATGTTTTTTATACATGTGAAAATATGCAATCATTAGCAAACATATGAGAAAAAATATTTGCATCGTCATCAGATCAGGTCACAAAAGAAACGCCCGTGCCTATGCAATTCGACTGGTACATCTCTGCAAATATGAGGCGTAGTCTGGACAGACGTGTAAGAAACAGTTCATCTTTACACTCTTGAACCTTTTTGCAAAAGTATGTGACACTTTCATTTTTATTCAAATTTGTTCGATTTTTGTCGCAGTACGCCATCTGCCATTCATCAATAGTCTCTTGCATTAGTAAATTATATATACGTATCTGTAATTTACATAAAAATAATAAGTTGTCCTGTAAGAAGTGTAGTCATTTAATAAAATTTGCCATATTATATACCAAAGGTACTCTTTCGGCCTGTCGAACTGTACAAAAGACGTTTTAACAGTCCTGGCGTTGACAACATATTACGTGGGACAGTTTCTCAAGCAAGTCAAGGGACAGACAATATCTTCACTCATCAGGTTTCTCAACATTTGTTCACCGAAAAGCCTCCTAAGGGAATTGGGTTAGATCTTCCAGCGCGCAACATACAACGAGGAAGAGATCATGGTATACCAGGTAAAATAAGAGCTACGTAAATTCGTTTCGTACATTTCCATGAAAGCACGAAACGCGCATGAGGAAAATGATTAATTTGGAGCTTTAGGGGTCCAAACTCCAACATTTTCTCATATGAGGTCAGGGAATACGAAGATTCTGAAAGTACCAATACCTAAAACTGATCACGGAAAAAGTTGAAATTTTTAGGGACTGGAAAGGGGACCCTGATTCTACTCAAGATGTTTTTCTTCATATTTTTTACCTTCACATTTCCATTTAAGTATATTACCATATATCCTGATATAGGTGAATTATTTTCCATGTTGTTAAAGTATGTGTGTGTGTGTATGGGGGGTGGGGGTGGGGTGGATGGGGGGAGGAGTGGCGTGTGGCGTGTCACAAAATCATTTGTATATTCACTAGCATATGCCGGGTAACACTGTATATTCTTTTGTTCTTTCTTCCGTTCCTTTCACAAGGACAAAGCTTTTAAAAAGTCTGTATTGGACTTCAAAAAGCTAATTTAGGGACCTCAATGTTGATCTTTCTACAAACCCTTGGAACATTGCTCATGAGTCAATTCTATTGATGATGTTGTGTCATACTGGTCAAATCTTTTCCTTCTCGACTGCAAAGGACTTTGTCTCCTTTAAAGAAGTTGCTATTCGCTCTAACTTGAAACTGTGCATAACCTCAAAAATTAAAACCTATTCGCCATCGTAAACCAAACTTTCTGGTCTCAAGGCCTACGACTGTACTATTTATCAGCTTGTGTACATCTTTCATAGTGCATACAATGGCCTAGAACAGTCCAAAGAAGACAGACTGGTATTTTCGAATGTGTCCAAGGCCTTTGACAAGGCTTGGCATTCTGGTCTCCTTTTCAAGCTTCGACAACTCGGCATTTCAAATGATCTTGTAGCATGGATTGAAAGTTAGCTCTCGAACCGTTTCCAACTAGTGTTAATCCACGGCCAATTTTCTTCTTGTCTAGCGGTTGAAGGTGATGTACCACAGGGCTCTACATTGAGCCCACTTCTCTTTTTGGTCTACTTTGATTATCTAATTGATGATATAAAAACTCCTTGCTGATGCCACCAGTTTACTTCAGATCGTCAATAACCCCATTGAATCTTCTAATCAGCTTAACACTAATATCCCCATTTTACAACACTGGGGAAAGTTATGGCGCATTACTTTTTATGCTTTAAAGTGCCTCTCTGTTATATTTCTAGCCAAACTCATTAAATCACATCATCCACCTGTTCGTCTCGGAGACTCTGAAATGTCCGGAGCAGACTCAGACATAAATCTTGGTATTACTCGTAGTCTTAGTAAAAATTTTCCTGGTATGCACACAATACTCGCAATAAAACCAAAGCCAGCCAGCGTGTAGCTCTCCTACACAGATTCAAATACAAACTTCCCCGCAAACCTTGGATTAGACTATATTCAACTATGATTAGATTACATTTAACCATGATTAGATAAATTTTTGAATGTGGTTGTGTGCTGTTTGACAACTGTGGTCAAGGCTTTTCTGATCAGATTGAATCTATATACTTTGAGGCTGCCAAAATATGCACTGGTGCCTTGAGCACACATTACATGACTGTCAATTTCTTACGTGGATTTGGTTGGTCAACACTCTCCAACAGAAGGAAGTATTTTATCATCTTTTTTACAAACTATTTCACAATTTAACACCTCCTATCTCTCTGACCCGACCGTTCCAACTCCCAATGCTCTAAACCTTCGCCATACTGGCACCACACGTCCCTTTTATTGCAAAACTAATCGTCAATGAATGTCCTTCCTTTCTGTTACTATAAAGCTATGGACCAATCTTCCTTCCGATATTAGAGATTCAACATCTCTCAAAATATTCAAATCTTGGATGAAATCAACCCTGCTCGCAGATAATGTTCCCGACTACTATACCCAGGGTCACAGATTTGCCATCATTTGTAGTACCCATTTTCGTCTGGGATTCTCAAAACTTAACTATCATCCCTTCAAAGTCCACATTAACGCATAATCAACTTGCTCTTCATATACTTACCCTACTGAAGATCTCCCAACATCTCATGTTCTTCTATTCATAATATCAAACTTTCAGAGCACAACTTCTCAACCCCGTCATCCTTAATAAAGCCCATGGTGTTTATCTTAACTGAATTATACACATAGCAAATGATGACTAGCTATATTTCTTCTCTTTGGGAGCGGCGATTTGTCCATTCCCCTCAACCAACGAATTTGTGATGCCCTTTATAAATATATTGTGGACACAAGACGCTTCATAGTTCAGTTCTTTAGCGTATAAGCGCTTGAAATTAGTCATTTGCTGGCTGTCACATTATTATTCTTAAGTACCATATAAGTACAATTCTGTTGGTTAGTATTATTGTGAACCATTTTGGCTTCTCCTGTATTATTCCGTCTTCTAAAAATGGTATCTATAAATTCATTGATTGCTATTTATCAGATCTATATGTGTACCTTGGTAACTTTTGTTTGTTCTGTGTTTTGTGGATACATATAGATAGATGGATGGATGGACGGACGGACAGACAGACAGACAGACAGACAGACAGACAGACAGACAGACAGACAGACAGACAGACAGACAGACAGACAGACAGACAGACAGACAGACAGACAGACAGACAGACAGACAGACAGACAGACAGACAGACAGATAGATAGATAGATAGATAGATAGATAGATAGATAGATAGATAGATAGATAGATAGATAGATTGATAGATAGATAGATAGATAGATAGATAGATAGATACATAGATACATAGATAGATAGATAGATAGATAGATAGATAGATAGATAGATAGATAGATATTGTGTGTGTGTCACTCCATGTTTTGCAGAATCCCCCGATTAGTCATTTGGATGTACTATAGGGACATCCAGTTTAAATGAATATGTTTATGCAAAAACCTCAGTGTTCCATTTGTTCCTCAGAGAAGATGCTATTACGATTTTGGAAAGAAGTGATGTAGCTGGAACACGCCCTGTTACAACAGGCGATTTGAATGCGTGGCTTTACAAGCACAACTAAATTCCAATAGAATAATAACCATTATGATTTTGCAAAGACGTAAAAGAAGATACTTAGTTTTATGTTTTTTATGACAAAACAGGTTACAACAGTTGGCGGGAATGGTGTGGTTTGGGGAAGGCAACTACATTCACAGAGCTCTTCAGCGATATAGCTAATCAGGGAACGAAGGACACACTGTCACGCCTGTACAAGTAAATGAGTCAAATTATTTGCACTCAAATTCGTTTATAGCAACTTGCTATGTAATTTCCGGTCTTGCTCATACCAATAGACAGCCTTCTACAATTTTATATATCAGAATCTACTATTAGATAAATGACTTTGACAACATTTTCATTTATTGCTGCCTTACCTATTCAAAACACGTTTTTGCTGATCCTTGAATATCTGTCGGCCAAGTATTATTACTTTGAGTTCTATGAATACCTCGTACCAACAAAAAGGGTTTTCCTATATTTTAATTGTAAGTGTCCCCTGACGTTTCCTCTAGGCTATATAAGGGATAAACATTAAGGATGATAAATTTTGCCATCGGCAATACAGGGTCATATACACGCATTTGTGAGTTCAATTTACAGTTTCTAAATTTGTGCAAGCCGTGTAGCGCAAAGGAATACAAATTAGTTCGATTGAGAAGAACAGGAATTATACGTAAAAAACATATTAAATTCGTTTTGATCAGCAAAATGACAAGCTAAAACTGTTACATACATAACCCTACAATGTACAAATAGCCTTCTGCCTGGGGAGCAATAAACAAAAACATTGATTAATGGTAGAACGTTGCAGTGGTCAAATTATGACTTCTTATGCTTTTATTGTATAGATTTGAAGGCTATAAGCTCAATATTCTTTTTCCTATTCAAACTTTTGATATATATGTTACTTACTCCAAACCTACGCAGCGTTATATCTGTGAATGCAAGACCTAACAGCCTAGAATTTTATTGCAGAGAAAAATTTATGATTTTGTGTATTAGAACAAAAATGCTGTTGTATCCGTAATTTTCCGTATTTGCAATGTTAAGATTGTCACTGAGTAGATGAACTTGTGCTTTTGTCTTCACTGCCGGTCGCTACTCGGAAGCAAATGCAGACACGTCCCTGGGAACATTTATAGTAGAAATGACTTTATCACTAGTCTCCTGGTATTTCGAATTGATCATGTTGGTACTTCCATATCACTGACGACAATTCGGTTTAATTTCAATGCTGACCTTCATTACGGCATTGTGAAATGTGATATTATACTGTTGCATAAATTTAATTTCTATTACCAATTAATTTCCACGTGGTTCTCTGCACGACGGGATAGCCATGTCCCATACGTGCTTGGACCCGTGACACCCTTGTTAAACGTATAAAGCAGTGTGCAATTGCAAGCCGTGTTATGATGGAAAGAAAGGCCAGCAATTAACAAACTCCTCGTGTCAAGGTCACCTCTCTCTTTAAAAAAGTGGCACAATAAAAGAGGAATAGAAGAATAGTCCACTTACTTTATAACTCTGTCTGTCTGTCTCTCTCTCTGTCACACACACACACACACACACACACACACACACACACACGTTCGTGCGCGATATGAGTTGATTAGCATACTGCTACGTCGAAGTTTCCTCTTTTTGACCAGGCATGTGGACGATGTGGATCTCTTCGCTGCCGGAATATCAGAAAAGGCAATGCCCGGTGCTCAAGTAGGACCAACGTTTGGTTGTATCATTGGATCGCAGTTTAGAAATTTGCGTCAAGGCGATCGGTTTTGGTACGAACGTGGTGATTCGACCACAGGTTTCCAGGCAGGCAAGTGCAAGAAAACGATATCATATTATTGACATATAAAGGTCCCAAAAGCCAAAAGATTTATTTTTTTCAACGTGAAGGACTTGAAGTGTCATAGCACTTTTGTGAAGAAAATTTTCCATATTCGCACAGGAAAGTAACTTTATTTGCAAAAGAATTTTGTTGTCCATGACGGGCCCAAAGTTGACAACTTCTTGCCTGTTTGGCTATCAAGCGGGCCCTGGGTCGTGACGTCACGGAAGGAAGTCAAAGTGATACCATGGCGGATAGCGATAGAGAAAGCATGAGTAGTAGCGACCCAGAGAATCAGCTGGATCTCAGTTTTAACTGTTCCTTTTTGGAAGAAGACCTAACTGAGTATGAGGGGGAGATGTGAGGGAGGAGGGCCGAGAAATAAATTCAGCCTTACTGGAATGAGCCACGGGCTGCGACAAAGCCGGTCAAGTTTGCCGGTGCAACTGGTGCTGAGTCTGTGCCCAGCACTAACCATGTCTTGCCGCAGCTGCCACGGAAGATCACAGACTGGTATCAGTAATGGATGCTTTTCAAAATCGTTGTGCGAAAATTCCCATATAATTGACTGGTTGAAGTTTACGGCAGGCCATCTTGTGTGGTTGCCAATAGCCAATACGGGCAGTGTAGGCTGTCCGCTAAGACAGTGGAAAATATAAACTCAAAACCAGCTGAATTTAAAATCATAGGGCATACATGTAGGCCTGTGTGCAGCAGGCTTTTAGTTGAATTCTATTTAGTGATATATAATAAGGCTTGCGATACGTGAAGGTAAAGAGTTGCATTGGAAAGCATCTGTAATGTCCTAAACGGATTAATGATAACTACTGTAGCATGCCACAAACTTCAAAAGAGAATACACAACCACTTGACCACGGCTTGAAGACACATAACACACAGCTGCCTGTCTTAGCATGCAGCGAATACTGTTGGTATTAGCAACCGCGCAAGATGGCCTGGCTTCTTGGTTTAAATATATTTTTTGCCATAAAAATAAAATAGGCTATAATTTGGCAGTACTCAGAGACCTAAACTTCAACCAGTCACTTCTATTGTAATTTTCGCACAATAACTTTTGAAAAGTATCCTTTACGGATTTCCTATCAAAACTTTCCAAGTGCCAGCTTTGGCCATCTTCCGTGGCAGTGCAGCTGCGGCTTGATCAGTGTGGGCACACTGACTGATTCCCAGTTGCACCGGCAAAGACCGGCTTTGATCTTGATGCGTGTGTTATTGATAATTAATACATGGCCCAGAATGACCCATTTCCGAATCAGTACCCACTTTTGCACATAATAATAATGATGATGATGATGTTGATGATGACGATGATGATAATAATATTATTATTAGTAGTAGTAATGATAATAATAATAATAGTAAGAAGAAAAAAAGGAGAGAGAGAAAGAGAGAAAGGAGAAGGAGGAGAAGAAGAATTTAAAACGTCGTCTTAGACTATTTATGCTCCTTAATGAAACCTCTTTTGATGGTGATTTTGAACGCATGTACCATTCTCACTTAAGTTAACCGTAGAATAAGTGATGAACCATCGGTCGTATGGAACGTGTTTCTCAGTAGATAAAACATCATGGAAATCAGTATGTTGACATATGTTATGACTGAATATATGACTACAAATATCACCACTAGTGTGCCTGTTTGCGATGGCTGAAAAAACCAGGATTACTTACAACAGCGAGGATGTCAACTACAACAACGCAACAACAACAACAACAACAGCCCTTTGTCTTAGCTCATAAAGATATGTTGTTTCTTTAAAAAGCATTAGCTAGTTTAATGACAATTACATGTAGAGGCACACACCTACACGAGTATAAACTCCCAGCGTAAGTGCTTATATGTTTTAAATCAATAATCTGTCAAACAGGGCAACGCCGCAGATGAAAGTGGCACATAACAATATCTAAAATCCCCTTACAGAACAACTGCAGGAAATTAGGAAGATTACCCTGGCGAAGGTGATTTGCCTTAATACGGACGGGATCAAACGGATGCAATCTCGGGCGCTCCTTCTGCCTTTCGCTGAAACGACGCGGCAAATGAGGTTGAAACTCAGTTTATTTTGTTTGTAATAACGGCTCAAAATTTTCTGAGAAAAGTTAGTTTTCATTTAGAACCAAATTATTCCGTTAACATGCTGATTGTGGTGAATAGATTTTCAACAATTTTTTGAGCAAATCGACACTTATTTTCAAGCATTAGAGGAGGCGATAAAACAAGGTTTGTGAAAGCAACAGTGGTTTAGCGCATGCTGTCTCAGTGTTTCAAAATAATCGACTTTTGTTGTATTCATGTACATTATCTGAAAACGCCAGGCTTACATTTTATGAAATTTAAATTTGACGCCCATAAATGGAAAAGATTTCCAGATTTTGTCTCTTTTAAATGGAAATTGAAAGGCGTTGTATAAATTTCACTTTTATTAACATCCTCTTGAAATCTTCAATCACTGCACCAAAACTGTTTCCAAGCTTGGGTGGGAAAAAGAACATTTTTTGTAGATGACTGTGTGATGGAAACAAGTTGCAGGCATAATACACGCTCTCGTTTTAACGCCGTTTTCAGAAGAAATCCCGGTCAATCATACGATCTGGCCAGTCTATATAAAGGAGATCGTAACAGGAGACAAAGGTGTTCAACCATTCCGGCTATGGACCTGAGTAAATGGAAAGAAATGAAAGAAGGTAAAGGGTACCTCTTTGGTAACTTCAGCATGTAAAATGTTTAAAACACGTTTCATCTTTCATCTTCTTCGAGAGGGATTTATATAGGCAGAGCCTGTTTCCCGATCGCGTTTTTGAATAAAAATATGTTTAAACCATCTTTCATCTTAGCATCGATTAGCACCAGTGACTTACGATATCTCACAGTCGCATGCTTTTTTATCGTTCATAAGTTGTTAATATTCACATACCATCTGTAAGTACTATGCATCATCGTTGAGTTCTTTGTTTCTTTTTTCTTCTTACTTTCTAACAAAATGGTGTACCTGTATTGTGTACGTGAAGTATAATAAATATATATACATATCTTGATTTAGATATTACACATAACAACTGCTTTGTTTTTAAATATACAGATATACTGTTATACCAACTTTCATGTCACTGCCCCGAGTGTACCTGTGTCATTTATATACTGTTGAACGACCTTAAAAATAAAATCATTTTTGGTAAAAGAGCAATTTATGGAGCCATAAAGTAATGTCTGGATTGTGAATGGCGCTAATCTAATAAATGTGTTTTGTAATATGTCTCCATGTAATCTGTATTTGTCACATTTGAAAAGAAAATTAAAAGAATCTTCGTTTGCATTGCCACAGAAGCACTCAGGGAAGTCCAGCAGCCCTTTCACATAAAGGTCTGTATGTAGGTTGCTGCATTCAATACGTAGCTGCTATTAGCAGACCAGAGCCCTTGAAGTCGCTCTAAATGTTTTACTTATACTTAATTAATACTAAATGGGTCTGGTAACATGCTGACACAGATAATGACAGTTTATTTCCCGGGAAATTTTTTCTCGGTTAGCATATCTTTTATGAATGAGGTTTTGTTTTCTGCAAAACCAGTACTATTATACGACCAAACAGAAAATTGATCCATTATGCTTCAGTAGGAGTCCGTGTAATTTTACCTTCTTACTGATCACATGTACATATATGTATCTACATTACTACCACTTCATATGCTTTCAAGCAAACTGGCAACTACTCGTACAATGTCTTTTACATCACCTATACTGTTGTTTCTAAATAATCTATTTCCATCATTCGTTACAGTCACTGGCCCCCTTGGTCTACCAGTTTCCCAACGATCTCTCGCATCTGCAGATCTTGATCCGACATTAATTGTATAACGCCTATTACGAGAGACTGCAGACGTTATGTCCTTCACAAAAGTGCGTGTCCCTCTATCTGCATTTATGTGAATATCATAAGAAAACATACTATCAGTTTCTTGAATGAGACTGTGTCTTGCATAAATGTATCTTTCAGAACTATCGCAAAATAGCTTCATTTTCTCATTCACCTCTGAGACACTTTCGTTTTATAGTTGATCTGCAGTGAGCAAAATTTCAGAATATACAACAATACAGTTTTTATATTTTGCGCTAGCTTGTGCTATACATGCTTGTATTTCATCAGCAATCAAACTTTCATCTCTGCCGTCTTGTATATCTCGGATCCCAACATGTATAATCATATACTCTAACTCGTCACTATCCACCCATTTGTCCATTGCTTTAAGGTAGCGGCGGGGATTGAGCTATAACGGCAAAATCGTGACCCGACAGAAAATGAGTTTTTTCCATTTCCGTAAAGTTTGGCACTTGAACTTTCTTGTCACCAAACATGATTACTAAAAAAGCAAAATTTATGTGATAAAAAAGGGAAAAAACATGACCATGTTTTAGCCGGCTGCAGCATGAGCATGTCTGTTTACAAATGTATGCTAATTAGTCCGCCAAAGTTTGGATAGCAGTCGGCTGCTTTCCACAATCCAGGACCGTAGCAACGACAAGCGACCAACTGTGACATTTTGAGGTGCGCTCCTACCAATTCTTGTATAAACTGCTTGACAAGATTAGGACAGATTAATGGGTTTGTTGTGGTGACCAAATGGCCATGTAGATAATTAAATCGATGGGCTCATGTTTTCCTTCTCGGTGTGATAAAAAAAAAATTAAAAAGTAAGGGACGATAAAAGGTGACGATTGTCAAAACGGCACCTGGCGATGGACGTGAGCCTCAGTGTGTTTTCAATGAAGGCGATTTCAACCTATGCGTAAATCGTTACTAAGAATCATGGCATTGTATACATCATAAAGGCTTACAACCCTTTCTACAGTCTTGCCCTATCCAAGACCAATTTGCTTTTAATGTTTACTGGCAAAAAATACGCATGACGATCGAGGAATCCTAACACTGGACCACTTGGCTATAATTATGCCGCAAACTATAAAAGCGGGGATTCGATTCAGCGTAAATAATTATATCTGCCTTCAATAATTATATGTCCGTTTACCTGAATGTGAAACGGTGAATAGCATTAAATGCTAACCTTGAAGTAAATTTATATGAAGCACACGCCTCCATTAAAACTGGTATCGTCTGTAGCGCTGTCCCATTTTGTGGAACTGGAAGACTGGCACATTGCACGTGCACGGACTTGCCCACTTCATACGGGGGTGTTTCGAAGTACACTGAGCGAGGGGACAGAAAAAAAAGCTTTAAAAATTTGACCATCAGGGGATAAAATAATCAGATTACTGTTAAATGACTGCGAAAAGCGACTCTGGACTCTGCTTTTAGCTGGTTGATTGGTCACATAAAAGTATTTTGTCTCACTGTGCGCGGCATGTTCCGATACCACTCGCCCGCACCCACCCATCAGGAAGTTTCGGTTTTGTGTCTCGATCAGTTTATTGCAGTTCAAGGGTGAGCCAACTATCTTTCAGTGGGCTAGTTATCTCCACAAAATAAAAAATATGTGACATGAGTGGCAAGGTTTCGAATGGCAATACGCGAGAAAAACGTGGCAAAGTGAATGGCATTCTTTATCACAAGGAAGGCGCTAATATGTGGAGGAACCAATGAAATAGGCTTGGCGTATTCTATTGTGCTCCCGGCAAGAACAAAAACAACAAAACAAAACAAAAACAAAAAACAAAAACAAAAAAAAAAAACAAAAAAAGCGCACAAGCCAAGGCCACGAAGAACACACTGCCTCACGATGCCCATCCCTTTCTCAATTTTGTGGGAATTGGAAACTTTCTTGACTGCCAGACAGACTCGCTCTGTGTAATTGTTAAATTGCGCTTGAAGTGCATGTCGCCAGGCAAGCAAACACAGTCCGTCTTAGCAGGCAAGAAAGTTTTACCCTTGCGCACGAAGGGTAGCGTCATCACCTTACATCTGAGCGTGGTCTGGTGCATTATAACTAATATTGATCTATGTAACCGTCAGGGTCTGATCAAAGACTACTTCAGCAAATCAATGGATTAGGTTTTTCAATCTAGCAATACAGTTTCATCACCAATACAACGTTGAAACTAATTGATTCTCAACACATATGAAACATTCGCTTTGTTTTTTTTTTTTTTGTTTTTTTTTTTTTTTTTTTTGGTTTTTTTTTGGGGGGGGGGTTTGTTTTGTTTTTGTTTTTTGTTTTGTTTCTTCTTTGAAGTATAATTTATCCTGGGAGTGTTTGTTTATCAGTAACAGGACTATTGTCTTAAATGTTACGTCACGATCATTCATGTTGACCGCCTATCTAGCATTTATAAGCTACATTGAAGTCGGTGACTGTGCTGAAGTCCGATTTACCCTCGGACTCAGTCCTATCCATATTCCTGGTCGTCAACACTTTTTTTCACATTGCCATCCATCTGCTTCCTTTTCTTCCGTGATCGTGGCATGTCGATTTTTCCAACTTCCTTTTCGGTAAGGTCGCAAGTAGTCCAAGACACTGAATGGCGAATGTCCCATCCATGCCGTTAATAAAGCCATGTTGTTCTTTGATCCAAGGTGATGAGAAGTGAGTGAGCAACTCCTGCCTACCGGGCTCCTTCTGAGTAGAGCAAGCTGTGAAACTGCAACCCGTTTGTTCAAGCGGCGCCATATGCAAACAATGTTGCTAGGGTCAAGGTGATGGCACCTTCGGGTCACGTGGCTAATCCGCTTTCGAATCCCCCTTTGAAGCTGTCCCATTCACGTGGAAACGCGAGTGACAAGCTTTCAAGTGTGGCTGCATTTGATGTCATTCGGGTAAAAAACTGCTTTTTTAAGCCAATAAACATCATTGTATGTTGGAAACTACACATCAAAGATGTTGATTGACATTTCTTCGAAGTACTGGGACCAAAACGGGCCGAATTTGGAAAGCTGTATCGTCATTATGGCCAACAATGTGCGAAAAAAGGGCCTCAAATCTTTCAACGGCGATTTCTCGGAATGAAATTTTCTGCTTATGAATCAATTTTGTGGACAGCGTCAATAAAAAGCTAATTGATCGATCTGCTTCAAATAATCGTCTTTTGAAAGATAAATATATTATCTGGGAACCGTTTTTTTTGTTTTTCCGTCAGATGTCCCCTTCCAAGACTTTTGTAGCCCACAAAATGAAGTAACTGCTGAAGTTTAACATGATGATCAAAGAATTCGATAATTCTGTTATTATGTATTTTATTTGTAAACAAAAAATACGATTCCTGCATATTGGTCTATACTTTAATTTTACATAGGTAATACACTTTTGCATCGATTATTTTTAAAGAAATGCTGACAAAATGTCAAATCTGATACCCTCTTGTAAACGGGCGTATAAAACCCTTGAAAATTATCGTATCGATATGAATCTTCTTTCTAACAAATCTAGATGTCTGAACAATTAATGAAATGTATGGTTTTGTGGGTGAAATGTGAAACATAGTTCATCTATGCAACGTCAAAGTCGCGGGATCGCTGCGCGAGGCTCAATCCCCGCCGCTACCGTACTCGCGCGACCAGTTTTCACAATTCTGGCATATTTACGCCCAAAGAATAGAGACGGCTTTACGTGTTTCGGTATGCTATCACGTAACATTACAACCTCTGCCTTGTATTCTGCTGGATCATCAAAAAATACACTATTCTCTTTACCGCGCTCACTTACACAGTCATTAGAGTCTAGTGCCTCTATGTCATTTTTATCTAAAGGCCATGATTTACGTTCCAGTCTCCGTAATCGCCTGCGCTCTGCTCTCGTGAATTGAAAATCTTGCTCTGAGCTATCACTCAAACATTCATTCTCAATTTCAGTTTTATCACGATTTTTATTTTCTTTCCTTTCTTCCACACCACCACTTGTGTCAGTTTGCACAAATCTTTCATTCTCTGGCGTTTTTACTGCTTCTGCATACGATTTGGAATAAGTCTGTTCATCTTTATTATCAGCAGATTTTCCTTTTACATGATCTAGTAACTCTTCAGTAGAACGAGTATGTTGTTCCATAGTGTTTTTCAGTTTTTTTATCTGACACTCAATCTTGTTTACTCTATCAGATAAAGCTGTCATATTCTCAGCGTCATCTGGCTGAATTTTTGGTGTTTTGTCTAGGTCCCTCGCCACAAAATGCGGCATTTCCATTTGCCGCTCGTCAGCTGCCATGAATATATCTTTTATATCTTGAACATTGGCGTAAACTGCCAATCTTTGTGACGTATCTCTTTTGTTGTCTTTAATATCTTTTAAGCATTCTTTATACCTTTTCTCGGCGATGTCTACGACAGTTCGCTTAGCTACAATAATGTCTTCAGGTGTACAGCATTCTGCGATACAGGTCTTTATACTATCAGCGGGTAACGACCACAGTAATCCTGGATGTAGCACAAAATTTCATTAATTATCATTTCTACTGCTGTATCTGATATTTCACTCGATTCAACATTCAGAGCACTGCCTCGTCTAGCTGAACTTGTATTTTTATTGTGAACCATGGTACACAGATTTCCTTTCCGTTTGCGTCAGCCTTGGTATACATATTGTTCATTGAATAACGCAAACAACCTCGGTGTTGTAAACTTTCTTTGTCTGGAAGTTGTTTAACATGGCGGGACGTTCAAGCTGGACGAAATGCAACACACATTCATAGTCTTCATGCAGAAAAAAATTAAACCAGTTTTTCAGCACATATAATAATTAGTAACACGTTATTGATGCATTATCTTTCTATATATAGCTGCGGAGTTCATCGATGTATATATGTGTGTGCATATAACAGAATGGGGTTCGCTCTCACCGCCTTGTTTATGGACTGGGCTCCCTGTAGATTTTTCAATGACTTATGTAGTGTGAAGATTTACCCCCAACCCTTTTGCTGTCTTTGGTGTCTTATCCTCGTTCACTTCTTCAAGCTCTGTTCCTGTTCCTGTGACTAAACACTTGAGATGGAATATTACAAATGCGTCGAAAAAGTGAACAAACTTCTCGTTTTAAATTACAGCAGAGCTTATGAATATTCAATGCCTCAAGGATCGCCGAGGAGTGGGCACACTTAGCATGCCCACCAGACGTTTAATTATTGTTGCGTGGGCGAATTCTAGACTGTTTCATTCGGAAACAGACAAATCTATACATTCACCGCCGTAAGTGAGAGTCGGAACGTGCCCAGTATTCCAGGCGTGGGCCTTAGTGTCTGAGGCTAGACGGAGTGTACAGACGCAAACTGTAAATTTTACACTTTGCTTCAACGCAAAATGTAAACTTTTTACATTTTGCGTTACAAATTATGCAATTTTTCGAGTTGATGCAAAATATGAATAGAGTTTGTAGCCACAAAATGTTAAGACGACGCAAAATGTAAAAAGTGGTTGTCCCTAACCAGAAGACGTTGCAAATTTCTCAGAACAAAGTTGTCTGATTATATTTTAAACATGCACCCTCTGGATCATGTAGGCCCAGGTCAACATATAACCCTATTTTTTTTTATTTTAAACATATTTATTTCACATGGATTGCCTAAATAGTTACAAAGAACTAATCTGGAGGCTCTCCACAACAATGACGCACAAAGTATTTACAATATACACACAAGAGATACAATCTATGAATTGACATATGGTATGACGTATCTAATTCGGTACAATTGAATCAAAGACAAATCTGAAGAGTTGACAGCTGAAAAAAAATCTAATATATCAATATAATATAAATATAATAAACTGGAAGTAACTCAAAATTCAAAGCGTCTTGTTTTCACTATGTAAGTCTGCACAGCTTCAAATATTCGGTTAAATAACACCATCACTGAGTTCTGAATTGCCCTGTTTAAAGTATTGTATGAGTATGCCACTAGCTAAATGAACTAAGAGATTTGGATGCACACCAGGCTATGAAGGAAGAACATCCTTGAAGCAGATCACCAGGGTCCAAAAAACTACTTTAATCAATCAGTGCAATGAGTGGTCACGAGTGGGTTGGGTCTACTTTAGAAGACTGGCCACGCCTCGCCCGTGCAGTATCCACAACATGCTTTCATTATGCAGGAGACCCGATGATGGGAGAATAAACAGAATAATCCATGAGCGGTGCTCTTTTACAAAACAATCTTCTTAGAAGACAGGCCACGCCTCGCCCGTGCAGTATCCACAACATGCTTTCATTATGCAGGAGACCCGATGATGGGAGAATAAACAGAATAAATTTAATCCATGAGCGGTGCTCTTCTACAAAACAATCTTCTTAGAAGACAGGCCACGCCTCGCCCGTGCAGTATCCACAACATGCTTTCATTATGCAGGAGACCCGATGATGGGAGAATAAACAGAATAATCTTCTTCTTCTTCTTCTTCTTCTTCTTCTTCTTCTTCTTCTTCTTCTTCTTCTTCTTCTTCTTCTTCTTCTTCTTCTTCTTCTTCTTCTTCTTGCAGCTAACATAGCCCTGTCATAAGCACTTTCTTCTTCTTCTTCTTCTTCTTCTTCTTCTTCTTCTTCTTCTTCTTCTTCTTCTTCTTGCAGCTAACATAGCCCTGCCATAAGTACTGTGTTAGCAAGCTTTACACTTATATTTGGAAAAACATATTTATAAACACTACTGATGGCACTGACCTTGACCTTAACCACAGGTAATGTAAAATCGTTTATATTGGTGGCAAATGTCGATGAAGACTGATCAGAGTGACGGAAGCCAGTGTGTTTCTCTTGGCAAACAAAACATCTGCTTTTGCTCTTACACTCCGAAACAGAATGGTTACCTCTAAGACAGTTGCTTTACAACTCGTGCTCTTTCACATATGACTGACGATCAGAAACTTTCTTATTCCTCAACGCTGGACACCTCATAATTGATTGAGATTGTTAACATAGGCTGCAAGATGGAAATCAACGTATGTCTACGTGTGTGGAACCATTATCTTTAAGTACCGATGCAGCAGCGCCACCAACAGGTGGACACGTAACCTGATCTCGTGGATTACGTTGCTATCACAAGATAGGTTTTCTTTATGTTTATGTCCATTCCTATTTCTAATTGAAGCGTAAGCAGTTACCTGCTTTTTCGTCTGATAACGTTCAGGGCTGCATCACCGCAGAGAGAATCACTTGTATGAACTCAACTAAATCTTCTCAAATAATTTAAGATCCTGAGGACCTGTTCTGATTTAGCTTTTTATATCGGCCTACCACCGGTTTTGAAGTTGGATAAACGGGCCACAATACCAAAAAATAACCCGTGAGTCCACCTCACCCAAGCAATCTTCAAAATCAAATAGGACTTGTGCAATTCATATGACAATATTTACATTCGGAGTTTTTGTTAGCATTGAAAGAATAGGGACAAATTTTGTTTTCATCAGTCGATGGCAACATCATGTACAGCACGGCACGTGCCAGTGCCTGCTTTGCTACGTAATAAGCGGCTGGCCACACCCATAGCTCCTCCCACTGATAAACATTTTTAAGCTCCTTCGCAGTGGCTATCAAAACTTTTACGCACAAATAGTCATGCAAATTTAACTCTAGTCTAGTATTAATGTTAATATGAATATAAATATAAAAAATGAAGTCTGTCTCTGTTGTTGTCATTGGCATGTAACAGCGCGCTTGTGGGTAGGCATTTTCTTCATGACGTCGCTATCGCGACGTCATGAAAAATGCCTACCCACAAGCGCGCTGTTACATGCCAATGACAACAACAGAGACAGACTTCATTTTTATAATGCACGCACGTCCAATGCGGACTTGACCGCTTTAGTAGAGCGCAAAGGTTTGATGGCGTTCTGTGTTACACTATGAGGTGAATCATAGAAATTTTTAACGTATCAAGGGCATGCCGATAAACCATTTGACCACCAATAAAAATATATGTTCGTATGGCCTCTTTCGTGTCACCCGCCGTGAACTGCAAAAGTCGCGCTAGTTGGGCGTCAGGATCGGCGAAGCATTTGTCAACGTATCAGTCAAAAAGATTTTATGAGTGAGTAATACTGAAGTGGGTTGCCGAAAAAAAAAAAAAACAACGCAAAAACAACAACAGCAACAACAACAACAACAACAACAACAACCCATCAATTTCTATCTTGGGTAAACTCAGCAAAGAATACATTTCATGGCGTGTGGACAACGCACAATTGCCCTCAGTATGGTCACAATCACGCTTAAAACTCTTATTCTAAAATGATTGAGGATGCATGACAGCGAGTGACCAACGACATAGCAGGATTCACGTCACCTGACCAATTTTTACCAGTTTGAGTTGATAGGACTCAAATAGTCTAAAAAGTGCTGCAGATATACTTGTCACCCCCCCCCCTTCCTAATCACTACTGTTGATGCAGAATATTGTGCAATTGATTTTTATTTTTTGTTTTCATTGACATGATTTTTTCTCGGAAAATTATACTCTTTTCATGTATGGTATTTAGCAATGATTAAACAAAAGACACATAAAAATCAGGAATAAATCTTGTTTACATCAACCAAATTTAGGCCTACCGGTTAATTTGCGTTCAAAACCACAAGATGGCTCTGCAAAACATATGTGGGGGTTTGATCAATTATCAGAACAGCTGAATGAGTGGCGAAACATGGACCACACTTCGAGGATTTTGTGGAAATATTAATGGTTTTGAGAGGTTTGTGGAGAATATTAAAGGACTTTTATGCGGCAACATTTCAGAATAAGCTTTACTCAAAGCATCAATGCAATTGACCTGTACCTTATCTAAGTACGTTCCATCCACATTTTCCTCTTTAATATCCAGAGTTACTCCCGTTTCATGGGCATTAGTTAACCCACGATATGCCTCTTCCAATTGGACAACCAAGCCTGATATACACTATGTATCTTCATCTTCAACAATCAACTGGGCAATGCGATATCATAAATATGTGACCTTGCCCTTGGCAACTTTGCAGGGACGCTGAGCCTCTTCTAAATCTGCCATATTGCATGTACACTCACACACACACACACACGCGCGCGCGCGCGCCATAAGCAATGATACGATAGGTAGCGTCATGTGAAGACAGAATCTTAATTGCAAAAAAGGAAAAGAAAAATATTAAAGAATAAAATACATGTCAAACAATAAAAGAAATTACCAACCTTAGATGTAAACTTAAATTGACCTTAACATTAGAAATATCCTGTGGCAGTAGAAACAAATCCAAAACTCGTATTGATCAGAATCTAGTAAATGGTCACGGTTCAGAGATATTTCCAGATGGCTGAAATCCAATAATCAATTTTCCAATGTACCAGCGAAAGATAATGTTCCTTTAATATTTTTTTTTTCTAAAATTGTTGAGGCTGCATGACAGCGAGTGACCAATGACATTGCAGGATTCAGGTCCCCTGACCAATTTTTACCAGTTTGAATTGATATGACTCAAAATTATCTAAAAGTGCTGTAGCTCTACTTGTCACACCCCCCCCCCCCCCATCCCTAATCAGTACTGTTGATGCAGACTATTGTGCAATTAATTAGTATTTTTTGTTTTCATTGACATGATTTTTTTTTGAAAATTGTACTCTTTTAATATATGGTATTTAGCGATGATTAAACAAAGGACGCATAAAAAAGTAATGTAGGCCTACCGGTTCATTTGCGTTCAAAACCACAAGATGGCTCTACAAAACATATGTGGGGGTTTGCCCAATTTTCAAAACAGTTGAATGAGCAGTGAACATGGACGACACTTAGAGGATTTTGTGGAAATATTAGCGGTTTTGTGAGTTTTGTGGAGAATACTGAAGGACTTTTATGTAGCAAAATTTTAGAATAAGCTTTAAAGTGGCCCTTTTCAGTTTTGGTTGCAGAATCGAAATCGTTCGGCCAGCCCAAGAACCCCAAGCTTCAATCTCGGTTCCTGGGATGCCCGAACGATTTCGGTTCTGCGACCAAAACTGAAAAGGGTCACTTTAAAGCTATAGTCACACACAAATGAGTAAACGAGTCCAAACCAACGATTTTTAGATCGCTGTTAATTTTTTTTTTTTTTTTTTTTTTTTTTTTTTTAATTTTAAACATATTTATTTATTCTGGATCACCTAATAGTATACATCGAGATACTAAATAACAGGCTCTCCAGAC
Source organism: Hermodice carunculata (assembly GCA_964020975.1). Taxonomy (NCBI): domain Eukaryota; kingdom Metazoa; phylum Annelida; class Polychaeta; order Eunicida; family Amphinomidae; genus Hermodice; species Hermodice carunculata. Next base: position 29,218,714 of record OZ026619.1, read on the forward strand.
ATAGAGAGACACACAGAATATATACAATACACACAGGACAATACAATTCACGAAATGCTTTGTATGTACCACTCATTGTTACAATAATATTGAAAAATACACTTTCCTGAATGCTATGAAGTAAATACTCACAAGCAGAGACATGTCGATGAAAGAATGAGTACAAGTTATTGATCCAGAAAAATCCACTATGTAACTAGCTCGGTAACCAAAAAAAGAAAAAATGACGACAGTCTTAGCCATAAACCGTATATTGACAGGATCAACATGTTAATCAAAATATGAATCGTCTGGAGTCAGAAATGAATTTTTGGACAGCATCAAATAATTTAATGTTAAGGTTTGCAGAAAGGTCATTGTTACCATGTATAAGATACCGGATAAGTATATCACTTGCTAGATAGACTACAAGACTAGGATTCACACCTGGAGCTAAAATGTAACAAACCGTTTTTAAAAGGGATTTCCTGGGAACTGAATAATAGGGACATTCTAGGAAAAAGTGAAGAATACTTTCGTCAGGATTTAGACATTTACAAGCTGGGGACAGTATTATATTAAATTTGTGTAGGTGGGAATTTAGTCCGGAGAAGCCCAAGCGCAAACGAGTATGTATGATATTAGAAAATCGACTACCGTGTGAGTAATAAACAGGAACAGGATCTACAGACAATAAAGTATTTTTCAAAGTAGATTTAAATTTGGATAAAGTTGCAGAACGTCTTATGTCGTCGGGGAGATCGTTCCATAGTTCAATAGAGGAAGGAATGAACGAATTTCCGAACCGTAAGGAGTTAAACCTGATTTGTCTTTGGCTGCGTCGGTTTCTTAACTGGACAGTGGGCTGACCATTGTTATTCGGAACGAGATCCGAAAGATAAGCGGGAGTTTGACCATTAACAATTTTATAAAACATGATTAATTTGAAATATTGGCGTCTTTTAGCTAGAGTAGGCCAGCCTAATTCCTTAAGCATAAGATGACGGGGAGTGCGTTTCAGGGCTCCTAAACAAATGCGAGCTGCTTCATACTGAACACACTCGAGGGAATCAGAGAGAGTCTGTGAGCAATTGTCAAAAATTATACATCCATACTCTAAGATGGGTCGTACCATGGATTTGTAAAGCCGAATCAGAGTATTGCGGGATAACCTAAATTTAAGTCTGTGGAGGAGAGACAGACGTTTCCTCGCTTTTTCCACGATTCTGGTAATATGGGCATCCCACTTTAGATTACTAGAAAGTGTAACGCCCAAATGTGTATGGCTAGTACCTTCTGGTATAACAGCATTGCCAAGGAGTAAAGGTGGGTGATCTGGCTTGTTATGTTTAGTGGAAAACAAAACAGCTAGAGACTTAATAGCATTGAAAGACATTTTCCACTGTTTGCCCCATGTAGAGATATGAACAAGATCTGCGTTCATCCGACCTGCAGAGGTAACGGGATCATGGATTATCTCCAGAATGCTAGTGTCATCAGCAAAAAGCTTAATATCACACACAATATTATCAGTTATGTCATTAATATAAACTAGGAAAAGAAGAGGCCCCAGAATAGAGCCCTGGGGTACCCCTGCCTGTACAGGAAGCAAGGAGGACGACTGACCACCAATCGTAACTCTCTGAAAGCGATTTGATAAGTAACTACCGATAAACTGGAGTAAAGCACCTTCAATACCCAGCTGTCTTAATTTGAAAAGAAGACCCTCATGCCACACGCGGTCAAAAGCCTTACTGATGTCGAGAAAAACCATCCTGGCTTCTTTTCGTAGTTCCAGGCCATTATATATGTCATGAACGATTTTGATAAGCTGGTTGATGGTAGAGTCGTTTTTCTTAAACCCAGAGTTTTTGTGCGTCAGTAGATCGTGACGAATAAAGTACTCGTACAGAATATTAAATATTAAACGTTCGAAAACTTTGGAAACATTACACAGTAATGAAATAGGGCGATAGTTGCTTTTTACCTGCTTATCGTTCTTTTTGAATACAGGGCACATATTAGATTTTTTCCAAGAATCTGGAAAGCACGAAGCAGCAAGAGAGAGATTAAAGAGTTTGGTAAGTGATGGGGAGAGGCCAGAAGCCGTATTCTTTAGGATGAGGTTACCTATACCATCGGGTCCCGTAGCAGAGCTGGACTTAAGAGATTGTAAAACCTTTTTAACGTCGTTTTCATCAATTTGGAATTCACCGAGCCTCGCATCGGTGCGATATGAGAAGTCAGGCAGGGGCATAGGATCGTCTTCATGAGGAAGTTTACATTGATTGGCAAAGTAATTATTGAAAACTTCACACTTTTCAACGTTACTGGATATTACAGTGCCGTTTTCGAGAAGGGGAGGTATGGAATGATTGAGCTTGGAACCTAGAAAACTCTTGCTGAGGTTCCACCATTTCTTTGGATTAATGATATTAGAATCCATTTCACTGCGAATTTTTGAAAAATATGACCTCATGGAACTACGAAGGGCGCTGACTGCAGTGTTGCGCTTCCGTTTATAGAACATGTAGAGTCTTTCAAGAGTAATAAACTCGATATAAGTAAAGGGACGAATTTTGTTGCTAAAACGTTTGAAACGTTTCCAAGCACGATTTCTCTGTCTAAGTAACTGTTTAATTTTACAAGTGACCCATGGCTTATCTTTGGGTCGTACAAGGATGTCACGACAAGGGATGAAGTCCTTGCATAAGCCGCTAAAAAGATCTGTCCAGAAAGATACCACATCGTTGATATCATCAAAGACTTCAAATCCTGTGTTAAAAGGAGCGTCAAGGGCCGCTTTGTTTAAATCTTCAAAATTAGCTTTCTTGAAGTCCCAAATTTTCCTTTTGAAGGGGTGGTCTACGCAGCGGGAAATCGAAAAAGTACAAAATACAACTGAGTGATCGGATGTAGAAATGGGTGGTAAGATACCTGAATTTAGAACATAACCTGGTGAATCTGTGATCATGAGATCAAGGATACTTTCAGATACATCGTTTACTCTGGTCGGTTCGTTTATTAATTGGAATAAGTTATTTTGGGATAAAACATTGACTAGGCGCAGTCCTAAGTCGCTATCTGAATGATCAGTATTCCATAACTGGCACCTATCATTAAAGTCACCGGTAATGATTAGAGTTTTAGGATTACACTCGAGGGCTGAAGTAATAGAAAGATCGAGCTCCTCAATAAACAAATCTCTGTCTGCGGCATATTGCCCTGGTGGTCGGTAGTACACACCTAAGAGAACTAAACCGTATTTGAGTCGAAATTCAACCCATAAGCATTCACTGTTGGCAGATCCGAGGTCCGCTCGGTGAGTACAGGGTAAGTTGTCCCTTACATAGATCGCCACCCCTCCCCCAGTACCCACAGTCCTATCCTTGCGTATGGGCATACCAAAACCATCAATGCATAATAATTCACTGGGGTAGTTTGAATCTAGCCATGTTTCAGATACAGTAATAACGTCGAGTTTTTCCGAAGTGGCCAAGAAATGTAATTCATCAAGTTTGTCAGGACTTTTAATGCTACGGACGTTTGCATGGCAAATTTTGAATTGATTTTGAGTGAATGTATCCGTGGGCCCTGGATTGGGGTGGACATCAAACACGAGCAATTTGCATAAAATTTCAGCCACGTGTCTGAGGTTACAATATAATTTAAGCAGGAGAAAGGTAGTTAACAATGCAAGAAAATTAAATGCAGGTAAGACATGATCAGGTGTAAAGGTAGTACAAGATATGATTTTGACCAGGCATTTGCGGTAATAATATGAGCCAATGACAGCTCTATATTGCTGTGTACTTATCCCCATGGATATAACAGAACGTAACAATTATCCGTCAAGATATGGTGCCCAGACAAAGCATGAAGACAAATTCTTGAAAATTCTGGTAATATAATCACTGCTGTAGTTATGAAGTAGGAATCAGTTAATATGTCGGTGTACATGGGGTACATACAAGCGTTGTCACAAATACATATATCATAACGCAAATGAGCAAACTGACATAAGAATGGAATACAAACGACTGACACGAAACATGAAAAACGCATATGTAGCACGAATATCATGGAGATCACATACGAAACAAAAAATAAAAAAGAAAGAAAAAGGAACTTGGTTGTCAAAGTATGAAAAAAAACGCAACAGTTGTGACTCTGGATGTAAATGACCAGGAATACATGAATTTTGTGTTGACACTCGAGTAGTTGACGTTCACACACAAGAAATATGGAAACATGTAAACGAAACAATTTAACAAAAAAATCGTTAGCAGTACATTTGAGAAAATAATTCGATAACATGATCATGTATGTGCACTCTGAAACCATCATATACACAACATGCTCGTATATATGCTCATTTGCTGAAGGATTACTTAGATGGATTGATTAAATTTCACATCAAACTTCCAGTGATGGAAGACATAAATACGACAAGCCTGAGTTTAAATACAACTTAACAGGAATAAATATTGACATAGGGTAAATTGATGATCGACAGGTGTAAACAGCAAGTGAACTGAATGACATAGACGTGAGTGGACACAGGGGTTACCTGTACTAGCGGAAACCTGCATGAATGTCACCACAAGACGGCTCTGCAAAGCAGAAAACAATTTCAGGACACAATATATACCATGTGAAGTTCACACCTTGATGGAACGCAAGTGGCTATAAATGAACGTATTGCGACTCGTAGCAAATAGAGAAAACAATACTGTGAAAAGCAATACATTGTGATCAAGGTGGGAAAGACATAATATAAAACCCACGGACAATATGAGCTTTGATTGGAGTGCTGACAGGTAGACAACAGAGTAAACCGTGTTTGGTACCACAGCAAGTATTGTGCTTTACTGGACGGCCGAACTGTTTGTTCTTCTTTAGTAAAAATAGGGACCAGACCAGACCAGAAGCTGGAAATATACATGTATAAAATGTAAAGTGAAACATCACTGTGGAAAAAATTGACTCATGCTGGCAGTCAAGAAGAGTTACAAAGATAGGCCTATAAATGTTTGAATATAATATGTACAATGAGAAAACGGCAGAAAGAATGTACTAATAACGATATTTTGGTATTACATAAAGCACTGGGATGTATGTAAAGATATCAGAACTGAAAACTTATTAACTAGAAGTCCAAATAATATCTTGGATAGAAGTCCAGGCAATGCATTTGAGAATTCGTATTGGCTAGAGGGCGAACGTTCACTTATGAAACGTGTTGAGGTCCTCTTTGTTGTGTATTTGGACAACACGACCTGGAGTCGCGGTGCCCCATGCATTTAGTTCGCGCACATAAATGCGTCCGTCTTTTGACCAGCAAGAGTCTATCAGTTTGTTTCGCCTCATACCTCGCGCTAAGAACATGATGTGGGCCCTCTTGCGTGTAAGATCCTCTGAGACAAAAACGTTATTGTTCTTTTTCCGTGCATTATATACTCTCTGCCTAGCCCGGTATGAGATAAACTTTGCAATGATCGCTGTTCCTTTTATAAGGTAGAATGCACAAGTGTGAAAGTATCAGCCCCCATGCCTAATTACAATAATCCGGCCTGCAGACGCCCCTCTGGTCACAGATTCCGGCGCATTGTTGCTTGCTGTCCGCACTGTCGCATTGCAAGCCAGGCAAAATGTACAATTATGAACTTGTACAAAACAACTTAAATTTACCACAACAAGACGCATGCACGCCTCGCGTAAATACAAATAAATGCTTTTTATGTGAAGAAATATGTCTCCATGAACAAGTGTACCTATCTGAGCTTCATGTCTTACACTTAAACAATCATTTTCTAATCAAATGCACGTACCCCATTATACATAATACACAATCTCAAATTCATGAACAGCAAAACATATGCAAACCAAGCATAGATATAAAGAGACACAAGTTCACCTGAATCAGGATCAAAATAAATAACGAGCCCCTCTAAATACTCTTGTATAAATACTAGGCAAGGGCGAGAACAGAAGGTTCAATAACTGCCTAAAAGAGGGCACTGCAGTCAGTGGAGGGCAGGGGTTGTTTATTCCCATTACTTTACATTGTAATTTGCAACTTAATAACTTGAAAACTACTGCACATAGAAACACCAAATTTCAGACAGTAAATCTAAATGCATAACCAAATACCTCACAGAAATCTGGTAAGCACAGCTACACAAGTGACTAGCTTATTCAAGGTTGTTTTAAAATACAAACTAATGCGAATACTCAGCGCTAGCTCTCAAGATGTTTGTGTATTTAACTACTAGTAGGGTGGGGTTTAGGCCACAATGATCCCGCGCAGGCGCCAAAAGGAATAAAGTAAATCCAAATTATAGTCCACCCTATCCATATATGGAACTACCTCGCGCAGGTGCACAATTCAAAAAAAAAAAAAAAAGGAAAATAAAATAAAAATATAAAATAAAATGAAGGATCAAAAATACAGTCCACTCCATTTATGCATGGTACTTGCTCGGGCATCATAACAATAATCAAAATAATAATAATAATAATAATAATAATAATAATAATAATAATAATAATAATAATAATAATAATAATAATAATAATAATAATAATAATAATAAAACCAAAAACTATCCATTGAAACATGTGACTGTTCCGACACTGAGCGCCAAACCATCATGGTCATTGAAGCGAAAGATGAGTGACATGAGCACAACCTATAAATAGAGTGTTACTTGACATACGATCAACAGACGTAAAACAAAATTCACGAGAATGGGGTTTATCTTTAGTAAAGATGAGACAAACCAAAGCGTAAAAGAAATATGTCACCAGATGGATCTGTGGCCTCATTTTGTTCAAACCGTGCGGAGCGAGGAAGACTGGCATCATTTGGTAAACGTTATGTTTGAGGACGGTATGTTCCATCCTGGGAAATTAGAGGTACTGGACGTGTACACCACAGATGTAGTTAATGCACTGAGACAGGACGGCAAGTTCCAAGAGGTCGAAATGGTGTCGAAAGCATATCAACAGTGGAAAATGCATACCATAAAGACAGTTATCTCAGATAACATCGCATGCTTCTCTTGTCAACACAAAGAGAAAGCACACATACTTTTATTTCCCGGAACATGGACTGAATAATATAAAATAATATCAATATCATGACTAGGTGCTCCTGGGGTCGCCAGAGGGGGGCAGCGGTAGCGGCCGAACCTCTGTGCGGACCCACATGACATAATTGATTCATTTTTTAAAATATTTTATTTGCATAGTTTCGATGTTTTACCGAGTGTTATTGTGTCATTTTATTTATATGTACTATGGTAATGTTCCCCCATGCAGTGGCATGACATTAGCTATGTTGGTTTTGTACCCTTTGACTGTTTTGTATCTCTCATTTTACATACTTCAGTAGTTGTTTTACTTTCTGCATGGTGTATTTTATCTGTCTTTTTCATTTCGATGTAGTCATTTGAATGTACTTTTAATTTCTCCGTTCGCGGAGGTTCAATAAAATAATAATAATAATAATAATAATAATAATAATAATAATAATAATAATAATAATAATAATATTATAAAGGGAAAACAATAAATTACGAAAACAATTACGAAACAGTGAGCACACACATATGTTATGTAGTGTAGACAAACTAATAATGAAAACTTTAAAAGAAGAAAACGAACTTTTAAAAAAACAACTGGACTCTTATATGACCCCCCACATCCAGTATCTTATACTTATAATAATTCTTTTTTTCCCGTAACGATTCGCCAATGGAACTTACTCCCATCCAGTGTTCGAAATTCTGAAGATATAGATACTTTTAAGCGTAAATTGGATAAAGGGAGACCAAAGACAAATGAGTTGTTTTACATTGGTAATAGGAAAGCCAATATTCTACATGCAAAAATTAGGATGGGCTGCAGCCAGTTGAACCACGATATGCATAAAATTGGTATAGTAACTTCTCCTGCTTGTTCTTGTGGTGCCGAAATAGAAAATTCATTTCATTACTTTTTTGAGTGTACCAAATACACGACTGAGCGGAATTTATTGCACCAAAATATCATAGTATTGGCTCCTTTCACACTACAAACTCTTATGTTTGGAAATCCCAAGTGTTCAAAGGCAGTAAACAAAATTATTTTTGACAGTACCCACACATATATCTTAAATTCTGGCAGATTCAACTGAGGCCCGTACGTTTTCCACCCAGGTTGACGAACAAGCTTTGCTTGTGACTCCTGGTGGTTCACGTGCGGGCCGGTACTTTTTTTTTCCGCGAGCAGTATTCATGTGAACAGTGTTGGCTGGCCTCGACAGTATTGTATTCTAATAATGCATACTTCTGTCTGTCCTGTAATTGTGATATCTGATCTTTTTGTATGTATGTCCATGTCGATGTTACGTCAATGTGGTGTCCTGTGGCCCGTCTTTATCTTTTGTACAGCATTTGTATTGTTCTTATATTTCTTTTTTTTTCACGAGAGGGATTTATATAGGCAGAGCCTGTTTCCCGATTGCTTTTTTGAATAAAATATGTTTAAACCACATCCAGTATCTAATCAAGCTTAAACGCTGGGTTGCAGAACAGCAAATTTCCGATGACAAGACAGAGCCTGAGTCAAATGCGTAGACAAGATGTCAATCATATGGAGCTACAAATGCATGTACTCTAATCATTGGACACGGTAAAACAAGATCGATAACTATATGTTTTTTTTTTTTAAATATGACTGTTTATGAATGTATTACCCCCACCCCACCCCCACCCAAAAAACCCCCAGTAACATCCACATGAATATGTAATGTCGGAATTACGTAAATATATAAACTACTCAACACAACTAACTGAAGTAATGCAGGAGCGGTAAGGTTTACAATGTATATATGAGTTTCTACTAAAACATGATAATGTGTTGTTATTACTTGTACTATGTCACTGTATCAATATGATTTGTATGAACAATTGAATGTATGTATTTCCTCAATCTTGGGGGTTTAAATAAAGTATTATTATTGTTCTGAAATCTTTTCATTGTTGTTAGTACAAATGAAGCACCCATTAAAACATCCAATACTTTTGTATTATTCAAGATGGTGGATATACATTGACAATTTTCATGAGCAATATTTTACGCAGTTGATTTCGAACAGTCGGTAGACTTCTAGGAAGTTGACATATATCCATAGTTTCATTCAAAATATCGTGAGCTAGTTTCTGTAATGTATCGTGTATAAACCCTCTCAGAGTAAACCACTTGTTATCCCATTCACTTAAAGCATAATGGCCTCTGGGACCAGTAAAGTCTTCAGCTTCTTCAGACCATAATTCTGTTTTATTTCCTGAAATCCATACAGTAAATAAAAGTTTCTAGAAAGACTCGGGTATGTTGGCTTCCTTTGGTTGGTGTATAATAAGCTCGTTGAAAGCAGACTGATAACATTCTATCATATAAATAGATTCCTGTAAAAACAGACTATGCATACGGGAATTACCTGGGTAAGGTCCGTAGGGCTCAAGCATCCAATTCTCGTTCGCTAGTCGAAACACATAGCTAGGTATAACTTCATAAATTAATACACGCGCAGGTCCTAACATCTCGCGAAGATATTGTACAGTCAATTTCCAGGATTTTACAGCAAATTATATCTTGGTATACGGAAAGGCCGGAAACTCCTGTTTTACATGGGCTTTCAAAGTACTTTCGGTCAAACATAATGCATTGAACAGTTTACTACATCGTGACAGCTTTGCCTGCTCTAGTTAACTCAGATAGCTAATGACGAGCAGCAAACAGTCACAGTTGAGCTCCTGTAAAGATGACATGTTGCGTTGCAAGTTAGTTTCCAACTGGTAATTTTTTTCTCTCTTTATCAAAGTTTTGAATATGTATTTCTCACAATTAAAGCATGTCCACTCTCCGCACACGTGGTTATTCTCCTCATTTGTCTTATAAAGTTTGTGGCATTTCAGGCAACGGCGAAAGGTGTCGCATGTGGAAGGGTGCTGTTTTCTTTTATGCCCCCGACCATAACGTGCAGCCCTACTAACTTTGTGTTGTTCAAAACAGTCGGCATTACGGACGTACAGGTGACAGTCTGGGCAGTGTCTGGCTTCCTGGTCAATCATATATCCCTCTCTTTGACACGTGGGGCAATAATCGGCGCACCTGTGGCGTCTTTTGTCTTTAAATGGTTTATGGCAATGAGAACACCAGTTTTGTGTGCCGAGAAACCCCTTTATATTTACTATTGCGTCAAAGTGGCCCGCTGGGTGGACCCCTTTCTTTCCGATTTCACTGGGTATGCTCATATACAAATATATCACGTCTTTTCTTCCTTCACTGCCTATGTATATAGGTTTGTTGTTCCGTGGTGCAGCTAATATGACTATCTGTACATTTAATATCTTTTCAAATCTATGGACTTTATCTAGGCTCACGGGTTTGTCTGTAGGTAATTGTGCTTTGCGATGCAGTTCTGTGGCTAGCTCGGTTTGCATGCCTCTACCCTTTCGAATGTTATCGTATCTGGGATGCTTATGTAACTTAGCGTGGGCTACCATAATACTGCGTGCTAAACACAAATGATCCCGGTTATTAATGGTCACCACACTCTTTTTAGCCCATAAGTCGTTTTTGGCTCCCTGTGCTCTTGTACCTGTGTTTTTGACCTGATCAAACGTTCGTCCATAAAAATATTGAGCGATTGTTTGCGCAAAAAAATCACAAGACTGCCACCCTCCACAGAACTTTGTCAAGTCCGGAGCGGTATGAGAGACAAACAATGCCGAGTACAGGTGGTAGCACAAACATCTCCGTTAACCCTAAGACGGGTTCTGACTTAAATGGGACACAAGCGGTGGTCAACGTATCTGCAACAACATTTTGTATAAACACTACTAATACTACAACCCGGGGCCCACCCACCAGACCCACACCTGCCGGAGATAAAGTCAGATGGATCGAGGTCGCAGCCAGCGCGATATGCGTCGCAACTACCATAGCCTTGAGCATGTGGTGTCATTCTTATGTCATTCATAAAAGCAGGGACGTACGTATGTATGTCCCTGGTAAAAGGCACCCTATCGACTTTCCAGAATTAATTTCGGAACTGCGTAGCTTTATTTAGTGACGACATATTACAACCTTATCAGAGGCGAGTACACACCCAATAGGACCAATTATCCTGGTGTAAATACGTATAGCATCATTCACTTTATGACACCACATTATTATTATGTAGTAGATCAGTGCAGGTACACATTGCCTAGTGTTAATAAAAGCAATTAAAAGAGACGGTTTTTTATTTTTTATTTCTTTATTAAAGGCTTGACATATATTTTGGTATAATATATCTACAAATAAACGACAACATTACTCGATAATGAAGCATGACAATAAATAGAGAACATTTAGATCTATGAGTCAAATACCGATTTTTCAACAAATATCTAATTATATTCAAATTTAAGAAAAAGACTGATGCAAAATCATTGGGGATCGTCAGTTGGATTAATTTACATGAACGTGATATTGCGGGTCTTATCCACTTCTATACAGGCTGGAAAAGTACCGTTTACTAATAAGGTGGCCGCTTCTGGTAGAGCTTCGGCAAAATGAATCTCTAAATGAAGATTGCCTCGTCTCAACAAAGGCCACGACTTGTCCCTACCTGCTTTTAAATCTGGATTAAAGTCAAAGCAAAAAACAATGTATACCCTTGGGCAAAGTCTGTACGGGAAATCCCATTTTCGCCGGCGCCGTGGTGTGTTTCAAACATTCTTAAATATGCATCGATATAATTACCAGTAAAAGCATGCATCATCATTAAAGACAGGTTGCAAGGCTTTGGCGGGGAAACTTTTCCCATCAATGGATGCATTGATAAAATTTATTTTATAGTTTTGAAAGTGAAAGGGATTTAAAGCATAAGATCCCGACAAGGCTTCCGATTTGACCATGCATAATGTCAGCAGAGAAGGTATTCTGCCTAAAAACACGTCGTCCATAGCAACAGAAAACTGTCCCTGAGCCAATGCCAATTTTCTAATCTCGGATCTCATGTACGGATAATAGGCTTTTTTTTAATCTTCATTCAGCACTGCCTGGTGAGCTACTAACACGGCCGGAGTAGGGGTGACGCAGCATACTTGTAAGGTAGCACCCGCCATGACAACTTTAAAACCGGCACCGTCAACTGGTGATACCAGTCTGAATGCGTCGGTACATGGGTACAGTTTAATACCCATGCAGTTTAATTCCATTGAGCAAGTACCGATCCAGTTGAAATTCACTCGCTAACAACGGTCCCTCCATGTCGACTATTCTGCATTTCTGGAAGTACAAACTTCTGGTCAATAATCCGTTGTCTGTTCCCGTGATGGGATCATTGCTACCGGGAAGACCCATATTACGGTCGCGATAGAACATCTGTAATTTAGTCTCTTTGACGTCATTGGGTACGTTCAGTAACGTTTCCAACATGGCTTTATAATTGTAGGTGGTTTCTGCAGTAGTGATTAATTTATCATTGAGAAATATATCTAGTTGCCGCCATAAGCTGTGCATGAAATTATTCACGGGTCCCACTTTAGCTTCATCTGGGACATTAGACACATTAATGGGGATTTCGGGTAAAGCCGATCCGTCGGCTTGAGTGATCTTCACTTTCAAATGCAATCTGGTCCTTTTCAGGTCTATATACTGAGTTCCGCTGCCGAAAACTCTGAACTCTAAAGAACCGCCTTGAGCAAAATCGTTAATTGGATCATACTGAATCCATTGAATCTTGCTGATGCCGCTATTCTGGACCGGTAAATCAAACAGGGCCAGCTCTGGACTGTAACCCTGTTGGCTATCGCTTACGACGACTTGGTTGGCCATGTCGATGAAATATATCTTCGGTTTGTTTTCTCTTCAATATTTTAATTTTGTTTGCGTTTTTTTTTTTTAATCTTTTGTTTCTTTGCTGCCTTTTTCTTTTTAGGCTTCGAAGATGTCTTACTCGCTCGGCGTCTTTTTTTAGAGTGGGCTTTGTGAGAAACTGGTCGCCTTTTAAACTGCTTTTTTTCTTTTAGCTCGGCGTTGGCTTGGGAAACTCCCTGCTCTACCGGAGAGACATTTTGAATAGGAATGGCGTGTTTATCTTTTGCACTGTGTGCTTTACTGGACAAAAGAAGTAACCCGTCTTTTTCTCGCCGTTTATTACCACCTTGAGCTTGCCGTTTAAAATGATCTATCCAGGGATTCACGTCTCTACCTTCTAATGAATGGTACGCCATCACCAATCCTTCTTTAAGTGACGTGTACAATACAAAGTCTTGCCACCGAATGACAGTTTTTGTTCAGAATGTAACTTTAAATAAATGCCGATGTTATCCAGGTTTTCTTGAACAAGGGGAATGTAAGAAAGGGGATTAAAACGAACCCTCGCCCCTTCTCTTTGCTCCTGATCGGTGAGTATCACGAGTCTTAATAGGGGGGCGTGGCTCCCTTCGACAACAGAGGGGGCACATTAAGGACTGCATACCAGTACAGATACCATGCTGGTCCAGTTGAATCCCGCTGCCTGAACGGGTGGAATATAAATTTCACTCAAAGCCACGCTCCATGTTTGCGATAAATAAAGCCGTTTCGGTAATTGAACCGTAAAAGACAAACTGCTGTTATTAGGATACACTTCTTTAGAATCGGTACTCTGCAAATAAATGTATATGATTACTTTTTCCTTTTTTTTTGGTTTTCTTTTAGATGTTGCCCGTCCGCGAAAACTTTTCAACTGATCGGCGCTTATCAACGAATTACATTTGGCTGGCCACCCTAACCACTTGACTTTATAGGTGGTTCGTCCGCGAGTGACTTTTTTCTGTATAACCCTCTCAATTTTATACAGAGCTTCGGGATCAAAGGTGATTGCTTGGAGCTCGTCTTCACAGAAACTCCCCTTAACCTCTTCCCCTTCATAATCCCTTAAATAATAGATTGGAAATTCTTGATGCCTGGTTCGCTTTGTCACTTGAAATAATTCGGACGACCAGCTCTGATCGTAATGTCTAGAAAATACTACTCTTAAATAAGATATTCTCACGTAATCTCCCACTTGCAACTTGTAGGGTTTTAATTTGACGGCCGCAGGTATCACAAGCTCTTTATATAATTTAGCGGGCAAGTGCTGAGTATTCCAAACGTGTTGCTCGTTGTTCTCATTGACTTTGCTGGGGGCCATTTTAATGGAAGAGTGAACCGTGTCATTGTAAGACTGCACCAGATCGGGTAATACATCTATGTATCTATGGGTCTGATGTTCTGTAAAATAGCGAAATATGCGTTTTTAGATGGTTTTAATGACAATTTCTGCATAATTAGCTTTGGGTTGATTTTGGGTTACGAAATGATGAATCCCCTCTTGTTTCATAAATGCTTTTACGTCCCCTTCAAATTCGCCCCCCTTATCGGTCCTCAGTGTCTTAAAGGGGCGTTTCTGTTGACTAAAGATGTTCCTAAAGCCTTTGACTACCTCAGCTGCCGATTTATTTTTTAATAGAGCCACCCATAGATACCGACTGAACACATCTATGGCGACGAGAACAAAACGCACGTTGTCGTTGTCTTTTGCAAATCTACTCATATCCATGAGATCGCAGTCTAATTGTTCGTTCATGCCGCTAACAATCACACGACTGGTGGGGAAATTCTTTCTGGCCTCTCTGTGCAATGTGTAAGTTTCTTGCCCGCGTAACCATTCCTGGATGTCGCTTAAACTCAGCTTATATTTTCCGTCGCGTTTGACTGCCTGATGCAATTTAGAGGCACCGCCATAGCTACCGGCTCTGGAAGGAGTGAAATATAACTTGTGCAGATACTTTGCAACGGACGGTGTTATGAGAGATGTTGCAGGCATTGTGGTTTGAAACGGAGTGAGGCTATCCGAAAGAAGCGAGAAACATTTATTGTTTGTTCTCATTCATAAATTTATTTATTCATTTATTCACTTATTTAGTTATTTTGTTTTAATTTTTAGTATAACTTCTATGAATTAGACGGGAAGTTTATTTATTTTTAATGGTTTGTTGCCTTCTCAAAATTAAACCCCCCAAAAAGATACACTTTAACATATATGCTTTTATTGACAAAACTATACAATTTACATATTAAGTATTTGTTACAAAGAAAAGAAAATGCAACGGAAACAGTTACTTGTATGGGATGCTTTTATTTTAAAACAAAGGCGAGAAGGTAGAGGAAAAAATGGAAAAAAAAACAGGTGCAATGATATATCTAGCAAACAAATATGTCAAATGATGAAAAATAATGCTGCTTTTACGCTCGTACATGCATGTACATTTATTTTTTGTTTGACACTTGCAATTTCACTGACTGGAGCTTAATGTCGTTTTCTTCCTCTTTGGACAGAGAGCGGAATCGGGGAAAGGAGGAGATGGTGAAGTTTGAGGTGGACACGACCAAGAGCAACATCGGGCTACGGGGGGTGTGGGAGGGACTCCGCCAAAAGCTGGGGCTTATCACCCTGGTAGCCCTGAGGAGGAAGGTCCCCACATTACAAGAACTGGCAATGGCCAAGATCTCCTCCTCAGATGAACTGCAAAATTGTAGAATGGACAAAATAATGCGTAGACGGCTACTAACCTTGTGGGAGGAACGGGCGGGTAGCGATCCGTTTCCTCCCCAACTCCCCAATTTGGTAGTTTCAAATCACAATAATCGCTAATTCTAACAATGTACATACATTTTATTGTATAATATATATATATATATTTGTAAATATGTAAATAAATATGATTAAGCTAAACTGGCCTAGTATAATATGTCGTTCTAATAATGTAATTTTGAGTAAATAAACGAGTAAATAAAATAAATATGAATAAACTAAACTAGCCTAGTATGATATGTAATTCTAATAATGTACATAAATTTCATTATGTAATTTTTTGTTGTGGTAAATATGTCACGAATTTTATTTCAATAAACTCTATATTTTACACAGAACCTGTATTGTGCTCATATGTTGAACCACTACCCTTTCGATTCTTTACGTTCACCATATCCCTTTATCATCGCTATGCTACAGAAGTTTGTCCTGAATGGAGACATTGTTTTTGGCAAATAGGGACGAGAACAGTGACACGTAAGCGGGTTCAGGTTCCTTATTTACAACTGTGACTTTCAATGAGTGTTCCTCTGAAAAGAATAGAATGGCATCGGTGGCAACGCTGGCATATTGGGTAGGGAGTCGCAGGTACTCCAGGACCTGGTACACTTTCACGGTAAGCGTGTCCCTGTCCACTTCTAGTTTTGCCGCATCTAAGTATATATCCACCTTTTCTTCCCACTCTCTCAAACATTCCCCGCTAACGTGTCCCATCTGATTGGCTTGGTCGAAGGCGCAGCCACTGCAATTATCTTTACACAATTTGGTAACCGTTTCTTCCAATAAATATTGCCACACCCGTTTGGCAACTTCAAATATATTTGGTGTCGGTATATCGCGACAGTCCAGGGTTAACTGCCCCTGTTCGGTCCCCTTCCTGGTGTTCAAAAAAGGTTAATAGTTTTTGCCTCATAGGCCGCCCCAGTCCAGTCATGCGAAAAGTTCGGCAGGATGCCAGCCACACTAGCACCCGATCTTGTAAAGAGGGGACCACTCTTTTAATGGCACAGAATGTAAGCAGTCCAAATTGTTCTTGTAATCGTTTCCATAACACGGTCCCCTCTATCCGAACTTTCAAGGAGGTGAAATAAACTGCTGTGGTTCCTTCTTGTACTCATTCAAATGGATCCGTTCCGTCTTGATCCACGGTGAGGCCACAGCAGTCGTCGCAGGAGAGAACAGTCATGCTTTCAACCATCCCACAGAAGAGGGTCCACTCGGCATAGGACATCTGGTGTGGACCCTCCCTCAAAGTCGACACTGAAAGCATAAGAATTCACATTGTAGTAGTAGTAGTAGTAGTAGTAGTAGTAGTAATAGTAATAGTAGTAGTAGTAGTTCACACTCACGCACATTTTTCTGTTGTTTTTTTTTTTATCGCGCCCGATACATTACATATTTCAACTTGTTGACTTGATAGCCTCACTTTTGTTTTAGGATATATACTTGTATATAAATCTGTACCGGTTCTATTTCTTATTTAAATCTTTAACGTTGGCACCACAATTAATTGTTAATGGAAAAATTGACAAAAGAGTAATTAGGATAGGGAAATATTCGACCAACATTATTTTATGTATTCTTTTGGACAAAAAAAAGAGAAATGTTTAACCCAGTAAATCTAACTGAAAATTTAAACACCGTGACAATATATACACGAATGAAAATAAATTTTGGTATCCAAAAAATTGCAGAAAAAATTGACTTACCATCCTTTTCATGGAAATTTGTGCCGGCCTTGGGCGACGTTAGGGTGTCGTTAGGATACACCCTCGAACGTACCGTTGTACGCGCGGGGAAGTCGTCCATCCCCCACGCTAGCACGTGGTACAGTGTAGCAAATATTGATTTGCTGTGTATTGAAAGAGATGCTGCCGAGTGATTTTTATTGCAGCGGCCTCTAGTGGCCATACGTGAAGGGATTGAGACAGGGTGGATAACACTGTGACGTCCCCTAATTTGGAATCACAAAGGCGTGCGGCTCAATAAAGGTGCGACTGGATTGACAAGTGGCACTCTCCTTGTTGGGCGGTGGAACAGAACAGTGGAACTTTGGAGTATGGTCTAGCGGTCACAGCGGGCTTCGGATCTTTTAGCCAGCGTGTTGAAAAGGGTAAGTGTATCTTTTGACTTTCTATGGAAAAGTTACTCATGTTGAAATGAGTTAGGATATACTTACCTGATTCAACCATGGTTGGAGATCTGGAAAATCCAAATTTTCACTGTACGGGTTCACTTAGCATGTTTAGCTAGGCGTTAATAAATATTGGGTGATCCTGGTCATGGTCCCGAGCCAAAGGCCAATTTTGATTAAATATGTAGGGTAAATATTAGGGAAGAGTTCAAGTAAAAATAAACAGAACTAAAATACGTCCGTGGTTTCTAGGTGTAATTTAGCAGCGGTGACAAATTTCATGTTATAAATACCTCGTGGCGGGCCGGTAAGTTGGCTTCCGTAGTACACGTGGTTTGGTCATTTTTCTATAATAATGGGTCGTCAAAGATGAATAATTATTAAGGGCATATGGACGTCCTATTATGGAGCAAGGATAAGTGATTTTCGTGACGGTCGAAATAAATATAACAATGTCTGTTATGAAGACTGAATAACGGAGATTGTCTTTAGCTGGCTAGGATTATGGTCAAGTTTTGCGCTGGTTAGTGAGCCTTTGCAGACGTTTCGTAATTATTACCGGCCAGAATGAAGAGGTGTGAACCACGAGGGTAAACTTGTCTTGTTCTGGAGGTTCTTGGAGTTTTGTAGACTAGGGATTTGAAACGTAATTGATTAGCGCAAAACATTGATTTAACATGAATTCACATTTTAAAACAAAGACGAGAGAAAATAATTGGGAGAAGATATTTCTTGGAATCGGTATATGCTGATTAAAAATGGATATCAGAACCATTTTCCATGAAAGAAAATTCTATTTTTTCTGCTCGGGAACACTGTAAGCAGTTCTGTAATTTGATCTCGTTAAGTCTTAAAAATGGTATTGTAAGAACGAGTTTCTGGTCATGGAACTGAAATATATATATTTATAGGAGAGTAAACTAAATACTGGTGAGCAAATTGGGAATATATTCCAAATTTCCATTCTGTAGTCATGGTTAAAAAAATTACAATATTAATCTTGGAGAAATATTTGTGTGGTGTGCCCTCTAGTGGCAAAACCAAGAAATACAAGTTATTCTGAATATGTATATGTTTATGATTGAAAGGTTAAAATGCATTGTTTAAAATCGAGAAAGACATTAAAAGTAGTGAAACCAATAGGTTTCTTCCATTTTTGATGTGGAGTTATAGTCATACTGGTAATAGAAGTCTTAGGGTTAAATAGAGAAATTTGAAATTATAGATCAAGGGTTAAACCTGGTAGAACAGGTTTTCCTGTTCATTATATATGCAAATTCTTTATGCTCTACCTGAAGATTTAACCCCATTCCTATTTTCACTATAGTAAGAACTAGGCAGGGAAAACTGAACACATAAATTATGTTAATGAGGTAAAAATTTGCCTGAAAAGACTTCAGTTGAAGTTTCATTAATTTTATAGAATTATTTTACAAAGTATACTTGTGTCATGGAAATCATAATAAGTTATGATATTTCAAAAGTATTCCATAGAGATTATGTACTTTTATTTTATGTTGACCTTAAATATCACAATATTGAAGTTCATTTTTTTGTGTTGTTTTGAATGTTGACTCTTTTCACTTCCAGAATATATTTAATATGGATGGTCCTATTGGAAAAACAGATAGCTGGATTTCTGATAGTAGATTTTCCATTTTTATACCATGAATGGTCCTATTAGGAAGACAGGAGACTGAATTTCTGATAGTTGATTTTTCAGGAAATGGTATACATAAATTATTATAATTTACCGGAAGTTGACCTTCAAGGTCAAGGGTCATGGGAAGTGACATCACATTTAAAGGTCAACTCTCATTCTTTTACTATGTGGGTGATGTTGAAGCATTGGTCTTCATGAATTGATAAGGTTGAAGCATTGGTCTTCATGAGTTGATTTTGTGTTACATTGGTCTTCATGAATTGATAATGTTGAAACATTTTTATCTTCTTTTACATTGGAGTTCTGATTGAAGTTTTCTTTAAGGAACACACTTCCACAATGATTGTATTATGAAAAATGTTCAGGCAACTGTTACTCAGTATATACATATCAAACTTTCTCCAGGATTATCTTTGGGATAAGTTTAGGGTTTTTCTAAATTTGGGAAGATTTATTAAGTGGGTTGGACTTAAGAAATTAAATTGTGATTTAAGTTAAATACTTAATAGTTAACTCACCAGTTGAAGTTTTCGTATCACATAGTATTTAGTATCTTGCAAAATAAAACATTTTGCAATCCTGTAATATTTGACAAGGCCAATATGGTATAGCTTTCACTGCTGCATAAATTATCCAGTTACTTTACGGAGTATCTAATTATAATAATATTGAATATTTATGAAATGACAAATGAATGAATTGTCTATTTATACATGGATGGAAACAATGAAATTTATGTTTGAAAGATTATAAGAAGTCTGAGTGAAGAACTATCAAATCTTAGACGGAAATTATATATACTGAACCCCAATGAAAAGTATCCACATAAAAAAATTAACACATTAATTTTGTAAGTTACTAAGTACTGTGTGTGCATATATGCATGGTTTGGAGCCTACATCAGGGTCATTCAGGACAACTTTTTAACTTTTGCTGGGTTGTTACATAATGCATGTGACTTTTGTGCACCGAATATGGCTTCTGACCACCACTCCTATTGGATGGCTAAAATGACCTGATGTTTTCAGTGGCTTTAAAAAGGGATGTTCAGCCAAGAAAAAAGCCAGTGGTCTCAGGTGTGTTGAGGCGATCATGCCGCGTCTGAGCCAAGGTCAAAGACACCATGCTTTGGGGCTTGCAGAGGGTGGAGTCCCAATCACTCAAATCGCACAAAGAATGGGGTGTACTCGGCGCACCATCCAACGACTAATTGAACGGCAACAAGAAACTGGATCCGTAGATGATCGGCCTAGGCCTGGCCGAGAAAGAGTGACAACACCTGGCCAAGACCGTCACATCCGGCTGATGCACCTGCGAGACCGTTTCCGTACAGCAGCCCAAACAGCCCGTGAGACTCAAGGGGTGAATCACCGTCCTGTCAGTAGTTCTACTGTGGAGAGGCGACTGAGGAGCAGTGGCCTAACAGCCAGAAGACCTTACAGGGGTAACCTGCTGACCCAACCCAGAAGAGAAAGACGACTGCAGTGGTGTAGAGCACACTCCAGGTGGACTCGCCAGCAGTGGAATACCGTCCTTTTTACTGACGAGTCCCGTTTTTGTGTCAGCAGAGCAGATGGCAGAGAACGTGTGTGGCGCCGGACTGGGGAGAGATATGCAGATGCCTGTGTCCGTCAGGCAGATCGATGGGGTGGACCCTCTGTCATGGTGTGGGCAGGCATCAGCAACCGCTACCGGACACCCCTAGTGGTCATTCAAGGGATCCTCAATGCTAGGCGGTACATTGATGAGGTGCTGGAGCCGCACATGGTCCCATTTATGGAGCAGCATCAAGATCTGGCGATCTTTCAGCAGGACAATGCACGTGCACACTCTGCAAGATTAACAATGAACTTTCTCAATGAGAACAACATCAATGTCATGGAATGGCCAGCGTTCTCACCCGATCTGAGCCCTATTGAACATTTGTGGGATCAGTTAGGCCAAGGTATTCAACGGAGGACACCTAGGCCTACTACCCGAAACCAGCTGATCCAAGCTCTGCAGGAAGAATGGAATAATGTTCCCCAACACAGAATTCAAACCCTGGTCAGCAGTATGCGCCGCAGATGTATAGCATGTGTTGATGCTCGAGGTGGCCACATCCCATATTGAACAGAAAAATTTGTGTGACTTTCAATTAGGGCAGTTAATGACATTTTTTGCCTGTAAGTGACGTTAATGTCGGTAGAGCGTGACATTATTTTTACGCCAGAAAAGTGAATGCTTTGTTAAGTTCTAAGCACGTCTAGGTATGAAATGTTTCAAGTATAAACAATAAAATACTTCAAAATTGGCATGTGGATACTTTTCATTGGGGTTCAGTATATATATATATATATATATATATATATATTATATTATAAACATATTTATTTTACCTGGATTGCCTAGGTAGTACAAAATTACTAATCTGGAGGCTCTCCAGACATACAACGCAACACATGGTCTATGTACAAGACGCACAGGACAAGTACAATGAAAGATATATGTTAAACGGAAAGCATTACAGTCCTATATATCACAATAAAGCATACATCGTCAAGTTTATACCTCACATAAGATGTACAAATAACCCATCTATTAACGATTCAAATTAGTTTCAGCAACATATGACACACCAGACCTTAAAAGTGAAACCTCCGAGTATTGATTATGAATTTTTGTACACTTGAAAAATTTGTTGGTTAACTTCAAGTGTAAAGTCCGTGTTGCCATATAACAGAATTTCCACCAAGCGTTCACTAGCTACATAGACCATTAAGCTTGAGTGAACCCCTGGTGCGACAATATCTCTAATTTCCTTCAACAGGTTTAAACGGGGGGCAGCATGTAGTGGACAAAAGAGAAAGAAATGAATATTATCTTCGACGGGATGACCACAATCACACGATGAAGAGGCTATAACGTTTATTTTGAAGAGATGTGCGTGTAGACCTGAGTGACGTAGACGTAACTGGGTTTGGCAAATATTGGCAAAACGGTCACCATGAGCGTAGTATGGGGGGGACATTATCAATGGCCAACAAAGTTTGTTTGAGGGTTAATTTGAATTTTGATAGAGAAATAGAGCTACGTATGTCGTCCGGTAGGTCGTTCCACGATTTAATTACTGAAGGCAAGAATGAATCACCAAACCGTTTTGTACGAAATTTGACCTGTCTCAAATACTGCGGTGTTCTAAGACTACGACCACTGGTATCGGCTGGTTTTAAGGGTACTACACTTCATAAATATTCGGGACACAATCCGTGGTACATTTTGAAGAAAGCAACTAGTTTGAAATATTTACGCCGGTCTGCTAGAGTTTGCCACCCTAATTCAGAGAGTAGACGGTCAAGCGAGGTGTGGCGGCGAGCGCCCGTGCAGATTCTGGCCGCTTCATATATATATATATATATATATATATATATATATATATATATATATATATATATATATATATATATATATTTATATATATTATATATATATATATATATATATATATATATATATATATATATATATATACTGTGGGAAATTTTGTGCATAAGTGATTGTGATGGAAATTGAAAAAAGAGTAAAGAGGCCCTTGATCGAGGATTTTACTTCGGTTTTGCAAGTTGTTTTTGTGTCTGTGTGTGCGTATGTGTATTTTTTGGGGGGAGGGGGGGGCAGGATATCCATATACTTTTGAATAAAATAAACATCAAAACTGGCGAGGTTTTATAACAATGTGATGGAAACGTTTCGAGTAGATGAAAAGGCAAAGAAGAAAAAAAACATAGGTGACCTGGTAAGCCGTGATCTCTTCCCCGTTGTATGTTAAGCGCCGGCAGATCTAACCCAATTCCGTCCGGTGGATTTTCTGTAAACAAGTGCTGAGAAACTTGGTGGGTAATTACATTGTCTGACTCTTCACTGGCACCAGAGACTAATCCGCGTAACATGTTGTCTACACCGGGACTGCCAAATCGGCTTTTGTACAGCTCGGCTGGTCGAAAGAAAACCTTTGAAATAAAACATGGTTAATTACACGTCTTAATTAAACTAGAAGAAACAAGAACGTTCTATTGTATTTGTCCTACTTTAGCCACAAGCTTTTAACAACATTTCTTCCGCTTTAACTTTAGGGATGGTTCAACATTTTCATCATTTTTGAATTAGTACTTACAGTACGCAAGGGGGGGAGGGGGTTAAATTGGTCTGTACACTTTCACAGGATATAGAAAATGATGGTCAATTTTGGCCTGTTTTGTGCAATTTTGCTATGATTTGGGGGGAAAATCATCATTTTAAAGTACTAACTTGGGGGGAGGGAGGGGGTCATGAAATTTAGTACCCTAAGTACTAATTCAAAAATGATGATAATGTTGAACTATCCCTTATCAAGTAAACAAAAGATGTAGGCAGTGATTATATCGTATCTGAATAGCAGTGACTGCCACTACTACTACTACTACTACTACTATTACTACTACTACTACTACTACTACTACCACTACTACTACTACTACTAATAATAATAATAATCATAATTTTTCTACCCCACAAACGGACGGGAAATAGAAAACCAGAATAACGTGGTGAATTCATGTGACTAAATTAATACTTTATCCGAAAATGCGGGGCGTTCAAGATAGAATTGATCAGTTTGCAAGGTATATTTTGTAAGTCATTGACTGCAAGCTGACACACAGAATCAAATTAAAAATAGCAACCGGGTTTGAGCAACTGCAAGACCTGTGTTCATAAGCTATAGCCAATTTAAGGTTGAGTGGCCAGAAAGGGCAGCACAGTGTATGCCGTTTACAAGAACACAGTCCAAAGTACCCCCTGCCCCGTCCCCTCCAACAATAACAGCACTTCCATGTTTCTGATTCAGACACTACACCAGGCTCCTCAGCTCGTAAAACTGATATCAATGAATCTGACTCATCCCTGACTTGGGCAAGTGTCAACCCGTAAAGGTCAACTGTGAGTTAACTCTGTCAGTGGCAAACGCGACTAAATTCGAACTACGTAAAACGAACTCTCCTTAATTTTGACGAGGATGCTAGATCCAAGTTCCTTGTAAACGAATATTTCATTCAAACACCAGCATACCTGTAGTGACATAGGATAATAGTTTCCGTCAACAACTTTCCTCGGCGCACTTTGGGCCCGTTGCGCGCAAATCGCGCCTAGGAGGGCTGTTGACTCAGCCCAAAATGTGGCACTGAAAGAGTTAAATCGATCCTCTCACCCTTGAGATCGATTGTTCATAAATACAGACAAGTTTACTACCAGTGTTTAATAGGCCTGTATGACAACTGTTTAAAAACTTGCATCATTTCTGTAGAAGAAAAGTAAAAAATTGATGTGCCTATACTTTTTTGTCTGTATGTATTGTCAGCCAGTAGTTTTATGAGACCTGTCACAAAGCTGGGCCGCAACAAAAAGTACAGGGCCACCTGTCGAACAAAGAAAGTTTGGGGTCTTGATGCCATCTAAATGTGCTGTTTCGCAATTTCAAAGCCAGTGGCCGAACTCTGGGGAAGAGGAATGTTGAAAGATTTTGTCCACAATTTAACAAAATCACTGGAGCGTGACTACTTTAATACGCGGCAAAATGACCCTCCAAAGGTGAGTCTGATGCAACTTTGAAAAGGATCCGCTCACTATTCTTGCGAAAAAGTCCGAAGCGTATAAGGCCAGGTCTTGGAAGAAAATAAACCTTCTCTAAACAGTGTTCAACCAGTGAAAATAATATATGGGCGATTCATTGCATTCACAATTTACCCATGCTATCGTTATATTCTTTCTTTCTTGTGACTGTACGAAGCATTTAAACACCAGGCTTTTCAGGCCTTCCAAGAAAATTTGAATAAATTTTTTTTGCCGGAAACGACGCCAGAGTGTCCTTGGCAGTGGTGGCCATTTCAAACCAGGCAGATCTTTTGCTGATCTCTAAATTTGCACAGAAATTAAGTTTGTATATGAATCTTTTTGGTTCCTTTTATTTTGGACTTTGCTGTTTGGCTTTTCCGGTTGCCATTATTCTATTTTGTCACTGCCATGCCCCGTCGGTGTGTGGCTATGTGGTGCGGAAACACCCATGAGACGCGTCACACTTTAGCATATAGGCCTAGGCCTACACACGTTTACCCGGGATCCAGAAGTCCGTACGAAGTGGAACAAATTCATTGCGGCGAAGACAGCATCAATGCATCAAGTCTATACAACTAAAAAAAACGTGGTCACATCCAAATTGTCATCATTATCAACCTTTAGTAGCGCAGTGTTCGGGAATCCATTCACATGGATCATTGATTCACATTTTCAGCTATTCGCTGTATTTGGCATCGCTATTTTACCCAGATTTAACATCATTTGGGTGATTTTTTGTCCATCCAAGGTCACAATTCTCTCCTATTATCGCCACTTTTTTCGTCCATGGAATTTTACACTTCTGGTTATCCCGGTAATAACTGCGCATGGCAGAAGTTTCAGAATGTCAATCACTGTGTGACGTAGTTATCTAGGGGTGGCTTTTTGCATGTAGATCATGACGTCGAGGCCCCTAACGGGCACGTTGCCAATGAACGCTCAGATTTGTGGTGTCGCGAGATTCCAACAATTTCAATAATCTTTATTTCATGTCGAGTGTACAAACGATAAAACATTAGCGCCGAAGCACTATTTTTCGACGATGATCATAAAAGAGAGAGAGAGAAAAGATGATAAATGATAAAATATAATGAACTCGCAATGAATAAAACAGTAGCAATAGAACAATATAAATATAAATAAAGGTGACGTAACCTGCCAGACATTAAACTAAATTAAAATTAGCCTAATGTCTGGTTCGGCACAGGACACATACAGAGCAGGAGCATGAAGGACCAAGCCATGCTTGAATTAAAGACTTAAATTGAGTCAAATGCGTGGCCTCCTTTACATGGGGTGGTAGGTGGTTCCACAGCTTGAACCCTTGGTATCTCAGAGAATTTTTGCCAAACGTTATAGTGTTGTAAGTAGGCAGCTTCACTTTTTCATTATCCCTTAGATTCTACTTAGTATCCTTACTTACATATAGATTATGCAAAAATGACGGACTATTTTGCGCTAGTATTTTGTATACTTCTATTGAGATTTTTCTGAGTCTACTTAAGAGTAATGAGGGTTTCTTTGCTCGATTCAATAAGTTTGTATAAGCAGATAGGGAATCATTAAATACAAATCGGAGAGCTCTTTCTTGAATTTTTTCCATTTTGCTTGTATCAGCAGGGCCACAGAAATGCCATACTAGTGGGCAATAGTTAAAGTTAAATAGAATAAACACATTGAAAATGTGAAGTTTCTCCTTTTCATTTAGGATATTTGAGAACCTCCTTGGGACACTTATTTGTTTGGCAGCCTGCTTGCAGATGCGAGATACATGATCATGAAATTTAAGTTTGTCGTCTATGTAGACACCCAGTAATTTGACACATTTCTCTGGCTTAATAGTTACACCATCAATTTCAAAACAAAAGTCGTCTGCGATTTGAGAGCAGTTAAAAGGGGATAGGATCATGGCTTGGAATTTGTCGGGATTTGCTTTCATGTCATTGTCTTTAAACCATTTGATACCTATATTTGCTGCAGCTTCCAGAGAAAGTTTAACATTTTGTAAATTTTGACCGTGATAAGATAATGTATTATCGTCAGCGTAATTGTAAAGTTTACAGTAGTCTTCCATGAAATAAAAGAAATCGTTCATAAAGATATTGAAGAGAATGGGGCCAAGGATGCTACCTTGCGGCACTCCTTTTAGAATATTGGCCCATTTACTATTCGTACCTCCATATTTGACCCTTTGCTTCCTATCTGTTAAGTAATTGCCAAGTAATCCGCATGCATTTTCTGATAAACCATATGTTTTAAGCTTGTATATTAATAAGTCATGAGGTAAGCAGTCAAACGCTTTAGACAAATCCATTAGTATCACTCCTACAGTTTCATGGTTGTCCAGTGCAGCTTTCCAATCTTCAATAATTTTCATAAGTAAGCTTTGGCAGCTGTAGTTTTTGCGAAATGCGCATAATAAGGAATGGAGTATTTCATTAAAGAATTCTGTTATTTGTTCATTCATCAGACCTTCAAATACCTTGGATATACAAGATAAGATACTTACTGGGCGATAGTTACCCTTATTTAAAGAATCTGATTTTTTGTAAATGGGAAGAACATCAGCCTTTTTCATATCTGCAGGGAATTTCCCGGATTCTATTGACATGTTGATGATTTTGGCCAGAGAGGGACATAGGACCTCTGCGCCGGCCTTCTGTACTATTTGGTGCAATTTCATCAGGCCCTGTGGCCTTCTTATGATCTAGTTTCTTGATACATTTCAAAACTTGCATTTCAGTTACTGGCTGAAAGTCGAATTTCGAAATGTTTCTATCTTTCATCTTTTCAGCAATGGCTTTTACGCTAGCATGCGTTTCAGGATTAGGATTCTGTATTGTAGAAGTATTATTATTGGCTTGACTTTGTTCTCCAGCAGAGACAAAGAAGTCATTAAAAATTTCACATACATCAGCTGGGTCATGATAAAGGTTATCTTTTTCCATAAGTATGATTGTGCCATTACGGTTTCCTTTAGACCTATCGCTTAGAAAAGGTCGGATTGTTTTCCAAAAAGAATTTTGATTGCATGTCGGACCACATCGGTCATTAAAGTATCGTTTCATAGAAATTTTACGCAGAGAAGTTACTTTGTTTCTCTGGACTCGATAGGCTTCCCATTGGCCTTTGTACTTTTTGCTGCGCTTACGTAGGGTTCGTTTCAGGTTAATAGCCCTTCGCAGCTCGCCATTTATGAAAGGAGCTTGATTGGGTCTGGCACGCTTACGTTTCTGTGGCGCGTGCCGGTCAATTACCTCTTTCAGTAAGGTGTCATGGAACAAGACCGCATGTCAACATCGTCAAAGATGCCTGCAACGTGGAACGGGGCTTTGTCCAAATCAACTATAAATTTCCCCTCGTCAAAAGATTTGTAGCTGCGGTATTTTATATCCGCTTTGAGAGGCCTGGGCATTTGGATTTTAGTGCTGGTAAGGACCATGTTATGAAAATCACTAATCCCCGTGTCAACACAAATAGATTCTGCAACCCTGCTTGGAGAATTTGTTAAAATAACATCTATGAGAGTGGGAGTAGTACTTTTGAAGCAGGTTGGAGAGTGTATAACATTACATAAATTATATACATCTAGAATGTTAACTAGATCCCTTTTGTCTTTGCTATTCACTAGTAAATTTACATTAAGATCACCAATGATAAAGTAAGTCTTGCTTTCTTGCTCAAGAACATTTGATATATGGGTAATTGCATCATGTGGCTTATCTGTCTTAACTGACGGAGGTCGGTAGACAATAGCTATCATCCATTTTTCTTTTTTCACATGAAATTCAAGAATCATTGTTTCGATACCATTTTTACAATATTCTAGATCGACTCTGCGCCTGTGTGGAATGTCCGATCGTATGTAAGCTAAGAGGCCTCCTCCGTGACTATTTCGATCTTTTCTGTACATTGTAAAATTGTCAACATGAAATTGTGAACTTAAAAAATCACCGTCTAGTTTTGTCTCAGTGAAACCACATACATCAAGGAAACCATTATGAAGTAGTTCAGCGATTTCAGCAAACTTATATCTGTAACTGTTTACATTTAAGTGTCCAATGACAAGATTTTTTGCATGTTTATTGCGAAAATGTCTAAAAGTGACAGAACTGTCTTCTGCATATGTAGTGTCTCTATCATGACTTACCAGATCTGTCTGAGAATCACTTAGGGCACTGTATCTCCCACACAAATAATTAGGATAATAATGTTCGGCCCTACCTTCATTGACATTGTCCTATCTTTTTATAGAGTTACATATCATCTGCTTAGCCTTGTGTCCGAGCTGGTTGCAGCATGTGCAGCGAAGTCGTTGGGTGTGACGGCAACTATCGGTTATATGCCCCGCCTCTCCGCATTTCCAGCATCTTGGTTGTGATGTGCGACTTGCCTGAGTAGCAGACCGGCCTTGTCCCCTTGTCTCGTTCCCCCGCGGGTGTCCTGTGTGTGTACGCTCCTGTGTTGGATTAATTGGTAGGTCTAGGCACTTGATCAAGGTCTGGGTACCTGCCCAAGACATATGCAATCCGTCCGGATGGAGCATTGCACTATTTACAGATTTGTCCATGCATTTGAACTTTGGGGTAAGATCACTGAAAGTACAGCTCATGTCGTCACATAGACCTTTCAAATGAGCATTTACTTCATCTGATTTTTCTAAAGCTTGCTGATTGTCAGTTCTTGGTGGAATGCTGGACACAGTAATCACTCTTCGTACCCACCACATCTCTGCCACAGCTTACGACACTTCTTCAATGGGAATATAGAGATCTTGGGCACAGTACTTAAATTTGTGGAACCGTGTCTAATAAAACAAAAGGCTATACGACAGACCGGTTCATTCAGCTACTCAAGATACCACCGCCTCGCGTCTCTAGACTGGTTTAATAAATGGCCAATAGAGGGACCTAGCGACCACGTGCTACTGCCTGATCCACCAACGTTATTGTCGATACCTGGTAATGCTGGCGTTCATATATTTAGTATAAATGCTCCGTTAGCTACTAGGTTGAACCTACTTCGATATTAGACCTACGGAGTTGGACAATTTGACAATCAACATACTGTGTTGTACATAAATGAATCTGTCAACATTTGCCATCTTGCTGCCAATCAACCCCATTCCCCTGGCCCCCAGAATAAAAGTCCAGAGTTTAATATTTGTAAGTTACATACATGCTGGTGGACCGGTTGAGACGGATCCTTGTTTACAATGATAAATAAGTCCATGGTCGGACTACAGCTTTGAATACTCCCTCGCCTCCTCTACAGCCTTGTAAGTTGTCCTACTGGCCCCCCCCAACAATCTGGATTTAGATCCAAACACTCCACACAGACTTCCCTTCATAGCTTCACTGAATCTGTTTTCACAGAACTTGAGAAAGGGAATTCTGTGGGTATTGTATGACTTGATCTTCGCAAAACTTTTGATACAGTTGATCACAGTATTCTCCTAAGAAAACTTTCATATTATGGAATTCAGGCACTTCTCTGGCTTGGTTTAATAGTTATCTTACAAACAGACTACAAATTGCCTGTGTAAATGGAAATCTCTCCGAACCTAACATGATCACCACTGGCGTCCCCCAGGGGTCAATTCTTGGACCTTTGCTCTTCATTGTTTATGTAAATGATATTTCCATTTGTTTTAATCACTCCTCTGTCAATCTTTATGCTGACGACACACTGTTTTATTTTGCCAATTCAAATATTGACTTGGTGTCTCAGGCTCTTAATCATGATCTACAAGGTGTCTCAATCTGGTTGAAAGCCAACAAGCTCAGTCTCCATATTGGAAAGACCTGTAGCATGCTTATCAGCAAGTAGTCAAAAACGCAAAATCCAAACCTGAATCTAAATCTTCATGAGGAGGAAATCAACCAGGTTGATTCATGTCAATATTTAGGCATCACTTTAGATTCAAACATGAAATTTTCTGAACATTTTAGCATCACCTATTGCAAACTGAAGAAGGCTATTGGCATCTTTACACAAGCAGCTCAATTTATCCCAACCAGTGCTTGCATTACTTTATACAATACATTGATACTACCTCATCTGGATTACTGCAGCACTGTTTGGAGTCCTAGCTTGTATAAAAAAGACCTTGTAAAATTACAACGTATACAAAACAGAGCCATGAGAACAATTCTAAAATGCCACCCCAGGACCCACATCACGGATATGCTGAATACCCTGAAATGGAGGAGCATAAAACAAAGATTACATTACAATTACTGTATCTTCATTTGGAAAATTCAAAACAAACACACCCCTCAATATTTGAACAATTATTTCACTGCAACCTCAGATGTCCATACCCATAATACAAGATTTTCCACCCGTGGTTCCATTTACCTTCAGCGCTCACACCCTAAATCTTTGAATAATATCGGATCCAAAATCTGGAATGAAATTCCCAAGCATATCTGTGATGCGAGTTCCTTGTATAGTTTTAAGAAGAGCATCCTTCCATACATTTTCAGTAGTGTTGAACGCTTCTAAACCTCAGGTTTGGAAGCATTCTACTTGATGCTTACTGTTTAATTTGCTTTTTATTCTGGATATTGATAGTTAATTTTAAATCATTTGCCATATGTCCCTGTGACTCTTATATTTTATGTATTTATATAATTATCTTTTATACTTGTTATTCATACATGTTTTGGGCCTCCATGCCTAAACAGAATATTGTATTCTGACTATGGATTGCCAAATAAAACCTTGAAACCTAGGTACAGTACGATCGTATGCGGACATTTATGCTAGACCTCCTACATGCCTTAACACAGTGTATAAACATTATGAACATGGATTGCCTGATAAACTCTTCTAGGCCTACCATGGCCATGCATCCTAAAGCTGGGTTTCCATGTGCGCGTATTGCGTACTGCGTAGTGCGTAATAATTGATTGACTTAAAATTAACTGCCCTATTTCCATGTATGCGTAGTGCGTAGTGCGTACTGCGTGTTGCCTACGCGTTTCAATCGCTCTGTGTAGCGATTTTGTACGCATCACGCAGGGTAAACGCGCTTAACATACACAAAATCGCGCCAAATCCTACCAAAATAAACATACGTACGTACAGTATACGCCTGGTTAGCGGATACATGGAAAATGGTATCCGCAGTACGCAATACGCAGCCCCCAACTACGCAATACGTTGTACGCAATGCGCAATACGCGCACATGGACACCTAGCTTAAAGCATGTTGCTTCCCTGCCTTTGTAAGAACGCCGTCGTAAAACCGGTTGACTTTCTTCCGTTTTGGGGGCATGCCCTTTGGGCTCCCGTTGGTATGGCTTCGGGCCTATAAACATATGTAACTCGCCCTGTTCTTTATTCAAGATGCCCAGAGATTCCTCCATATACTCTGGTACTATAGACTTTAATACTCCCCACCCAGCGATTGTTTTCGATTCTATGATCGTCGTCGGACATCATGACTACGCGCTTCGGTCATAATTATGACGTAGCTCATAGAATCCACACAATCACTGGATGGGGAGTATTAAAGTCTATTCTATCACGGCTAGACTTAATTTAACTCTAATGATTACCCACAATGCAGCATTGTTCGCAATGTAGGCTTGCACAAGTGTACCAGGCACCTTGGTAATCTCCGAAGAAAGTGGCACTTCATTGCAATTATGAAGCTTACTGCTAAATTACTGCTCTAAAATTGATTGCTTGTAAGTTATGCAAGGAAAGAGTTCCATTGATTCCATTAACGTTAGAGCACCACACTCACACACAAACACTGTTGCACTATGAGCAGGCACTGAGATTAACGTTAACATCACATTGGAATCGATTAGGAATGCCAAATAGCGGAAACGGTACGTCAACTTTTTCAAATGGAAGTTTGCAATTCTATCAACAGGTGGCGCTGCAGGTATGTAATAATAATAATAATAATAATAATAATAATAATAATAATAATAATAATAATAATAATAATAATAATAATAATTTTATTCACCCCCAAATATTGGGAAACACAGATAAATACATAGTCACATATACAATCGCATAATGATATACATATATACAAAGACCAACCATTATTGCTCGTGAAATATTAAAAAGCCGGGATCAAACTACCAAGATCTGTACAGGAGCTGCTGTTATGGGCAGGCAGAGGCCGGGCAGGCGGGCCTGCTCACTAGAAACACCTAGTGAGCAGGACCGCCAGCACATGCTCCTCTGCCCATGGCTTAATAAAGTTCTCGTGGCAGATCAGGTACCCTAATAGGCCTGCGGCATTTGAGGCTAAAATATGAATTTGGTCTACCCGCCTGCCTTATAGCTACAACATAGCCTACCTGATGTAAAATTTTGTCTACTTTTAGAAAATGCCTGTTGTGGAGCTCTCAGGTGGTCCAGTTTTATGCTATGAGCAAAAATAGATACCTACGTCTGAAAAGCAAAAACATAACCTTAATGAAATCGAATAGATTTCTTCAATATAGGTTTATTATCTTCAATTACAGAACCGTGCCTTTTAGGTTCCTAGAGGCACCAAAACTATCTTACAAATAAAGCTGTGTTTGTAGAATGATGTCATATGCATATATTTGCATTATACAAGTCTTTTTGGCACATACAAAAAGACCAAAATCGCCATTTCCGATTTGAATATTGTTAAATGTTCAGTTACTACAAATCACTTCGCTTTTCAAAATATTTTGTCTTTATTTACACAGAGTGGGCAACTGAGTATATAGAACAAGTAAATATATATACATATATATATATATATATATATATATATATATATATATATATATATATATATATATATATATATATATATATATATATATTAATGTCATCCCAGACATATTGTTTTTTCAAAATTTCTCCTTTTTTATTCTTTCTTTCTTCTTATTTCCACCACATAATTTGTCTGGAGCTTTTGGCAGACAATGTGTAAGCTACAATGTTTAAACTTGGCATGGTAACGGAGCTAGTAAGGAAGTTGACTTATATGATTTGGAATAATCGACATGTTTAAAATTATGCAAATTAGGGCCTTTCTAAAATTTTAAAGCTCCATATCTTTCAAACTTTTGCAGATAAACACAAAATTTTAATGGGCACATCTAGGTTTGTGACACATGCAAATATAATGGACAGTAAATGAAAGTTGTAAAATTTCAATTTATGTTAATTAGGGGCATTTAAAAATTTAAAAGTTGAATATCTTCAAAACTATTATAGATAGAGATGAAATTCTAAGGTAAATATAAGGGTTTGGGGCAAAGCCAAATCCAATGAACCATGAACCAAAGTCATAGGATTTTTAATTTATGTAAATTAGGTGGATATGCACAATTTTAAATGTTGAATAGCTTCAAAACTATTATAGATAGAGATGCTATATTCACTTTTATTTTGGGGTTTGTGACATAGCTGCATACAATGACCCAGCATCCAAAATTGTACAATTTTTATTGATACAAATAAGATGAATACAAGAAATTTAAATCTTGAATTACTTCAAAACTGTTATACATAGAGGTGCCATTCCGACCTCAGTTTTTAGGTATGTGGCAAAGCCGCATGCCATGAACCGTAAACCAAAGTTGTATGATTTTAATTTATGCAAAATTGGCAAATACACAAAATGAAAGTCTTTGAATTGCTATCAAAACTATTACAGATAGTAGTGTCATTCAAACTTTACCCTGTAAGTTTTGTGACATGGCCACATCCAATGAACCAAGAGCCAGAGAGTTATAGCATTCTAATTTATGTAAATTAGCATAATACACAAATTTTAGACTATGCTGAACAATGGCAAAGTGTAGCATTTCAAACTGTTCTCATTTTGAAGGTACCCATACAGATTTGCTGTGAAGCAAATCTTTTCTAATCATTTTTTGTTTCCGACTTCTCTAAAATCACTGACTGAACTCTATTCAAAGGTGGTGGGTATTACTTTGACTTGGTGTCCATCAAAGCGGCTAGGCGATGCTTCCTCCCGGCCCCGGATTTTTCACAAATAATCGTGATTATAAAAGAGAGAGCACATTGCCATTGGTACAGTGATAGGCTGCTGTGAATACATGTATACGTTATGTTCCCAAACACACTTTACTGGATCCACTGTAGACTTGCCACTGCTGCAGATGTACCTTGGATAGATCTCCAGCAAGTTTTGTTCTATAGGACACACATCAGTGGCTTTTTTATGTCTGGGTGCAAACCCAGACATTTTGTTTTTTAAGGAATTATTTTTTTCCTTCCTTCCTTCCATTCTTCCTTCTTTCCGTCCTCTTTTCTTCCTTCCTCTCTTTCTTTCTTTCTTTCTTTCTTTCCTTCTTTCTTCTTTACGACCAAATTTGTCTGGAGTTTTTCTCGGATACTGTTATTCCGACAATCACAAAACTTGCCATGGTGAAATTAAGCACCTGACTTGGAATAGTCATGGTGTTTAAAATTATGCAAATTAGGGACAATTAAAATTTCAAAAGCTCCATATCTTCCAAACTATTGCAGACCGACACAGAGTTCTACCTATCACATGTAGGTTTGAGACATCTGCCAATGGGCAGTGACAAAAGTTCTAGAAGTGCAACTAAATGTGGCAATTTTGAGACTTTTTTGCCATGTTAATTGTCTGAATATTTTCTTGAGGAAGGGGAAAAGAGAGGCACATTGTGTTGAATATAAAATGGTTTCTTACATTGACAAAAATAATTCAGACAAAATTGCGGTGATTAGGTGCGCATGCGGTAAGGACGTTCTTTGGGAGCTCTGACAATTTTACCATCTTTTTGCTGGATATGATAGGTAATATATATGCTTGATAAGTATGCGCTCAGTGTCACGGATACCTTAAATTAGAGTTAAATGAAAAAATACTTGAAAAAGGCACAAAATTTGGAACAAATTATTTAATTCTATTGTTAAAAAGACAAATTAATGTTGCTTTACGACAGGAGTTACTGCAGGGAAATATGGAAAGTTTATAAAGACATCTACTGGTAGTATTATCACATATATCATTGCTCAGCAGTTTCAACACGGTTGATAATACGTGTCCAATATCAACAAAAATCTGCTTTTGAATAATCATGATATTTGGAGGAACGTTGCTAGGTGACCATAAAACACTCCTACTTGACTCAATTTACAACAAATTTAGTGGAGAAAGAGTCTCTTTACATTTTAACAGCGCATTTGATAAAAATTATTCCTAAAGTTTGATGCTAGAAACAAGCTCCTGATGTTTGATTGCAAACCTGTGTGATTTTTAGTAACATTCCGTTGCCATGGCAACCAACTTTGACACTTACAATCTCAAACTGGTTTCTTAGGAAATGCCTGTATAGTAGGTACGCTGATGTAAAGTTGTGAAGTGGTACCTTGCATTTTCATTACGTAATAGTTAAAAACGTGTTTTTCCCTGGACTACTAAAAAAATGCCGTTATCATGGAAACCAATAAAAACATATGTTGCCCATTAAATCGATGGTACAGTTTACGTAACCTTTAATTACAGGTTATTATCTTTCATTTAATACCAAATTTAGCTAAGAATTTTTTTGTTTAAGGACTGATTTTCTGGCAATATTATCACTTGTATGTATCATTTCTCAGCAATGCGCAGCACTGGCCATTTGACCAATTTTTGCAATATCCACAAAGATCTGCTCATTTTGAGTAATGTAAACATTTGCAAGAACGTTGCTAGGCTACCCAAAACAGTCTTCCTTCACTCAATTAACCTCATTGTTAGTGCAGAAAGAATCTTTTTACATTTTAACATCAAATGTTATGAAAATTATTCCCAATATTTAAAACTATAAATAAGTTGTAGTGTTTACATGCAAATTTAAGTGATTTTTACAAACATTCTGTTGCCATGGCAACCAACTGTTGACACTTACTATCTCAAACTAGATTTTTATTAAAAACCCTGTATAGAAGGTATGTTGATGTAAAGTTGTGAGGTGGTATCTTGTATGTGTATAAAGTTATGGTTAATGAGGTGATTCTCCCTTCATTTCATGAAAACTTATTTCGTTGCCATGGTAACCAATATAATTACAAATTGACCATGAAATTGATAGTACACTTTACCTAAATTTAAAATTCAGGTTCTTATCTTTTGATTGATACCAAATCAAGCCGGTAATTTTTCCAGTTGAAACAAAACTGAAAATAAGCCTTTTTTGAAAATTTAGCTGCTCTACTATATAGGTCTCTTAATTTGCATATACCGTAAAACTGGACCACATGAGAGCTCCACAACAGGCATATTTGAAATCTACAGAAGATTTGCAAAAGAATGAGGTATGTTACAGCTATAAGGCAGACGGGTAGACCAAACTCCTTAAATAAGGCCTATAATGAGTCCACCACACCGTCCCGCGGGCGCCCCTACTCATGGACAGCCGAGGGACGGTTGAATCCAGTAAGCGCAACACTGGTCGGAGATAGGCCGAGATCGAGAATACGGTCGATTATGGTGCCTTTATATCTTCGCCCAGAAACGATGTATTGGGCCAAAATATAAGAATAGAACGACAGTAGGGGAGAATCGACCATAAAGATACGATTGAACAGAGACAAAGTCATATATTTTACACGATCAGAAATGGTTTGACTGTCACAGGCCTTCAGCAGAGCAGAATGGTGCGAGCGCTTACCAATGCCCTTCTGCGTAGATTCAAATATAAACTTTCCCGCAAAGCTCTGATTAAACTTTATTTAACTATGGTTCGACCAATTCTTGAATATGGTTGTGTGCTCTTTGACAACTGCGGTCAGGGACTTTCCGATCTTATTGAATCCATACAGTTTGAAGCTGCCAAAATATGCACAGGTGCATTAAGGCACACATCACGCGCCAATCTCTTACGTGAACTTGGTTGGACAACTCTCGCCAGCAGGAGGAAGTATTCTAAGTTACTTCTTCTTTACAAAATGTATCACAACTTAACACCCTCCTATCTCTCTCAATTAACTCCTCCTACTTTTAATGCTCGAAACTCCCGCCACACCAGCTCCATACGTCCCATCAATTGCAAAACTAACCGCTTAGACAAATCCTTCCTACCTGACACTATCAAACTGTGTAACAATCTTCCCTCCGATATAAGAGACTCAATTTCCCTCCAAATATTCAAATCAAAGCTGAAAGCAACACTTCTAGCAGTGGATCATGTTCCTGTTTACTATACCCAAGGACACCGATTTGCCAACATTTGTCATACCCAGCTTCGTCTTGGATTCTCGAGACTTAACTTTGATCTCTTTAAAGTCAACATCATCCCACAACCTACATGTTCGTGTTCCTACCCCACTGAAGATCTGCAACATTACCTGTTCTTTTGTCCAAATTATTCAACTTATAGAATTAGACTACTCAACTCCATCATCCCTATTATTGCTCCCGGCGTCCACCCAAATCTGATTATA
Organism: Hermodice carunculata; assembly: GCA_964020975.1. Taxonomy (NCBI): domain Eukaryota; kingdom Metazoa; phylum Annelida; class Polychaeta; order Eunicida; family Amphinomidae; genus Hermodice; species Hermodice carunculata. The sequence continues at coordinate 29,257,213 of OZ026619.1, forward strand.
CACACAGCGAGTGACAGACTAGCTCATATTCTTCTCTTTGGTAGCGACCAATTGTCCATTCCCTTCAACATACAAATTTGTGATGCTTTCCACAGATACATCGTAGATACTAGACGCTTCATAGCTTAGTTCTGATATGCATAAGCAGTAATTTTCAATTGGGTTAGTCGCTGATAATTCTTACTTCCCAAATGTCCTTTATGAAATTTCCTACCGCTAGTCCGTATTATTGTGAACAGGGACGTATATGTGTACATTCTACCTGCAGTTAACTATTTTGCTTTGTTTTGCATTTTGATGACTACCACTACTGTGATTTTTGTATGCAGGGTACAAATCTGAAGCATGTGTACAGCTTCTCTGTTAATTGGGTAACTTTGTTCTTGTTTTGTCCTGTGTGTTTTGTAATATACATTTTGTGTGTCACTCTATGTTCTGGAGAACCCCTCGATTAGTGACATCTCGATGTACTATAGGGCGATCCAGTTGAAATAAATATGTTTAAATCAAATAAATACCAAGGAAGCGTTTAACTAGAGTTCCCTGCGTAGATTCCAGTTCACGGAGGGAAGTGTTTGAAATGTTTACAGTATCAAGACCATATGTGAGAACAGGGGAACACATAGTATTACATAGATAAGTTTTAACATTAGTGTCCAACCCAGGGTATGAGAGGCCAACATTACCAAGGGCATAATAACTCTGTCTGCATTTCTTGATTCTGTTCTCAACATGAACTTTACATGAGTTCTTGGAAGTAAAAGTTACACCAAGAATGTCAACATATTCATTCGCCTCCATAGATTCGCCACCTAACAGAAAAATTGGAGACTGGCTCAATAGTTTTCGACCCATAATAATACATTTAGACTTAGCAGGGTTAAAGTTAAATCTCCATTGTTTGGAATACTCATAACAAATGTCAATAGATGTTTGCAATCCAGTAACGGTGGCACTGAACAAGGTGACATCGTCTGCGTAGGCGAAGGCACTAAATGTGTCTCCACCCACGCAGACACCACCCCGGGCAGCATCCACCGTCTTAAGCATATCATTAATAAAAATGTTAAAAAAGTATGGCGAAATGACACTTCCCTGGCGTACTCCCTTCGAGATGGGGAAGACATGGCTATACTCGCCATTCCATCTAACAATATTACGTGAGTGTTTATACCAATCATGAACTAATAACCAGTGTGACTTTGGCCAAATATTTAGGAGTTTATAAAGAAGGCCGTCATGCCAGACACTATCAAAGCATTTCTGGGCATCTAGAGTGCAAACGTACACTGGCGAATTCATATCATTAAAAACGGTAACCAGATCATGTAAGAAAGTACAACCAAACGTGGCACTGCGACCTCTTCTGAATCCCAGTTGTGAATTACACTGGGATTCAGAAAGGGACGCATCGTCAGGAGTAATGGCAAGTTCGATTATTTTAGCATGTACTGAACTCAAAGTGATGGGCCGGTAATTCTCTTGGATATTCGGATTAAGAGTACTCTTCTTCAGAATAGGAATAGTGATACCAGTTAAAAATACATCCGGCACAATACCATATTGTAGAACAATGGAATATAGGGTGACCAGATGATCTAATAGAGGTTCGGACTCTCCGTAGATGAGGTGCTCTGTGGAGATACCGTCACATCCAGGTGAGGAGTTTCTCTTCAATTTATGAATAAATTTTGAAATCATGCTAGAAGTAAGTTTAATGTCATCTGGAGAAGAGGTAATCTCCTCAGAGAATAAACGACATTTAGACTTGACAATATCTGCTATATCACTCTGATGTGGGGTCAGGTTCTTAAAATTATCATTCATCACTTCCGAATAATATTTCGCTATTTGATCTGCATGGAGAACGGAATTAACCCTTTTCCGCTTCAATTTTTTAATACCATTTCAGAAAAAGTGGATTTTGCGTTCACGATACATATTGTTAAGTTTGTTGTACTGGATAGCTAATTCATTATGCATACATTGTCTAGAGAACTTACGAAAGACCTTTTTTATGCCTTTGTAGCATTCGTATACAACTCCGGTATTAGGGCGCCCATTGTCTGTCCATATACGCCACCAGAATTTCTTTTTCTTTGATAACTGGCTAAGTTCAGGGCACCAATATTTTTTAGGAGTAAAAGAATGTTTAACAGTACACCCAGCCTCACATGCAGCGTGGTGGATGGCATCATTTATATCAGACAAATAGGCATCCACGAGAGACTGAATATCATCCCTGCTATAAGTATTACAAACGACTGGGGGCTGAATTGATGATAAACTCTCCTTCAAAATACGGTTATACTCATCAATACGAGGTTGACTCCCCCCATGTGGGTGTCGGAAAAAACTTTAATGTAGGATGAGAATTACGTGCACGCCCTTTAGTTAAAGCAGATCGCAAGTCAAATGTGAATTCAGTCAACTAATAAAACTACACCAGTGTGAGTGCCAGGCCGTAAATTCTGCATAGCACGAGCGTACCCGTGGAGCGGAAGGATTACATGAGATGCAGCCCGCCGCAGGCGGGCCATCGAGTGTATCCTTCCGTTCCACGGGTACGCGAGTGTCATGCAGAAGCAAGGAAGCGCAAAATTATAGTTTCTTTTGGATAGATAAATGTTATTCACCCTCATAAAACAAAAAAAGTTCATTGTAAATTGCTTGATGAACCCGTGGTTGATACTGACACTGGTCTAAGGTTAAAATGCAGCCATCTGACCAAGGACTACTGACCATCCTATGATTTCTGCTGATTGACAAGTCAGCTGAACAAAAAAAGAAAGAAAAGAAAAGAAAGAAAAAAGAAAGGCACAAACTACAGCGTTGTGAAGATTTATTTTCTAGAGCTTTTGGGGTAACGTAAGATAGTCACTGTAACTGCCAACTCTTTTGCAGAGGACAATAAACTATAGCCATCACTTGCTGTAAATCATTGAATGGGATACACAACATTCTCAATGGAAATAGCTACATGTAGTTGTCAATTATTTCAAAACTGTCAGAAGAAATCATGCAACAAATGTTTTCAAGATCATGGACGCTTTTCAATTCTTCAAGGATCAGGGACACAACCTATTCGAAATTATTCATTGCTAGGCCACATAAATGGGAGCTTTTAATTTTTTCCTGGAGAAGAAAACAAACGCGTGCCAAACCTCTATGCTCAAGTTAGTGACCGCTTGTGAATCATTTATACTTTGGAAATGAGCGATTGCCAAGCACTCATGGTCAAGCGTGCAGGTGCCGTCGTGCAATCGTCGGGTGAAATGGATGTCTGGCAATTCGTTACGATCAGGATAATGGGCACCTGCTTATTATTTGTAGTCAGCAGAATGCACTCTTTTCATTCTTTCACAGTCACAGGAACGTACGCTTATCAACCTTTCACGGAGAATGAAATAAGCGCATATCAATTGTCACAGGTGAACTTGGATAAGTGCTTGAATTTCTCCGAAAAATATAAAATAATGAATTTTGTCTGCAAAGCGCTAGCGGCGAATTTATAGATATAAAACAAATGTATGAGTAAAAGATATATATATATATACCCAACTGATATTGAGCGTTTCGGTTGCGGCATAGTCTGGACCAGTGAACTGGACATGCGGAGTGATCTGACTGTGTCCAAACCTGAAGGCCGCTGTAGCAAATGCATTGGCAATGTCGGCATTGGCTGTCTTGTCATATGCTGAAAACGTAGATACATAAAGGATACACTGACAAACTCTAATACATAAATGCACAAAGTGCAATATCTCGTTCTGAGATTAAAATGTTCTCTTAACAGCGAGCTACACTGTCATATGTTCACATGTAAATGAGAGAGGAAAAAACACTTCTGACCAACTTTTCTGAATGTTTAACTATTATGCGTGGCCCGTGGAAACATATTTGCATGAAATGTACCCAATTGGTTTGAACAACGCTGGTCTACTTTTTGATTGTCAGTGGCACTGCCCCTTCAAATTCGGATATCTTACATACAGGATTGGAGTGTTTTAGTAGTTGAGATCATTTTACCTTCGATAATTTATGCGGACTTTAAAAAAAAACGCAGTGGCTTTCCCGATAACAATTACGTGAGAGCTCGGAAAATGTATATCTGCGTTAGATTTGGTCAAATTATATTGCTGCGTTACCTATCGTACGGCATTTGATGATGCTATAACTTTGAAACTGACCGTCATTAAATCCAGTTTTCTGTAAATCTAGCCCAAATTTCTGTATCCCCTGAGTACCCAGTATTATAGGCAAGTACTCATTGTAGACAATATGTTGCATAATTGCAGTAACAATACGGCGTGATTCCTGGTACAGTTTCTCTCCCGACCAAGTTGGGTTCATTGTGTGCAACTGTGCCTCAATGCGATTGTGTTCTCGGTTGAAGATCGTGTGCAGCACCGTTAGAATCACATTTTCGTTGACCCTCTCGTCACCTGTTGGGGGTCAAACTGTATTGTTCATTCAAAGCCCCACTGACCTTTGCACGCGCACACACACACACACACACACACACACACGTATATATATATATATATATATATATATATATATATATATATATATATATATATATATATATATATAGAGTGCACCCTTTGGGAGTTTGAATACTTATTAGCAAACGCAACCGGATTTGCCTTGTGTTTGGCAATGATCACGATTTGCTGTGTATAAATGAAATGACTTACTTGAGTCATTTCTCTGTATATTCGAGTTGAATATGTTATTATTGGATGAAGATTTGATTATGGTTGCTCGCAATAATTGTGAATCAAAGTATCAAAACAGGAATTTTCCTGAAAAACTCAAGATTGCTAAAGTTGTTCCCATGTATAAAAAGGGTGACAATACATCTTTTACCATTTATCGATCAATATCTATATTATATGCTAGCTCTAAAGTTTTCGAGAAAATAATATTTCATCAACCTTATGACTACTTTCAGAGACACAAACTAATCTATAATGTTCAATACGTATTTCGAAAGGACCACTCAACAGTACTTGGCACTGTTGAGCTCATAGATAGATAGAGTGATATTGGAAATGGACCAAGGGAAACGACCATTATGCATATTCCTAGACTTGTCCAAAGCATTCGATACGCTTGGTCATGACATTTTATTGCATAAATTAAATCATTACGGAATAAAGGATGCCCCACTCAAGTTGTTTGAAAATTATCTGATTAATCGTACACAATATGTTGGATATAATGATATAAAATCAGATACTTTATTTGTGACCACAGGCGCACCGCAACGCTCTATTTTGGGACCCTTGTTGTTCTCAATTCACACAAATGATATGGTTGAAGCAAGTAATATCTTCATGTATGCCGACGACTCAACTTTAACTACAACACTAAATTTAATTACTCTTAATGTCAACCACACAGCAATTGATCGCAAAATCAATATGGAATTACAGAAAATCACTGATTGGCTAAGTGCAAATAAATTATATTTAAACAATCAAAAGACGAAATTGATGAAATTCCATCAACCTCAAAAAAGATTTGAAAACCCAACTGTCAAAATCAATAAAACTGAAATCGAAAAGGTAGAGAGCTTTAATTTTCTAGGAATTACAATTGACCAACATTTAAATTGAAAAGCTCACATAGCTGAAATATCTAATAAGATAGCAAGGTCACTAGGCATCTTTAACAATATTAAGAATGTCTAACCTTTAACGCCAAAATAAAGCATATAACTCAATAATACTCTCACATATAAATTGTGGCATTTTAGTTTGGGGATTTAAACACAGTGAAATTTTCAAATTACAAAAAAAGCTGTCCGAATAATTATATATTCTAAATATAATTCACTTTATTACCCCTTATTCAAAACCCTTTGAATGCTGAAAATAAATGAATGACATCTTTACCATTTCCAAATATAAATTCTATTATAAGTATATCAATCTTAGGTTACCGATCAATCTTCAACAATTACCATTTAGGACCAACAAAGAACTAGGTAGATGTAATACAAGACAAAACCAAGACTTGTCTTTTAACAGATTCAACCATAGCTACATAAAATATTGTCTAAGGTTTGACATACCAGGTACAATAACTATGACGCCCACTCAAATAAAAAAGAAATTTTACATTCGTAGGTACCAGGGATTTACTAGATACGTCAAAAATCTCCTGATAAATGATTATGAATAAGAACGTGTTATTCCAAACTGTTATCTTTGTTCAGGCCACGAGACAGTTTGTAAAATCTGATACTTTACCACGAGGGTAATGCGTAAGTGTGTCACGTCACTTATGCCAATAATTGTTTTAGATAAATTCAAATATGTCGCCTGTATCATGGAAGCAGCCGAAATCATATTAAGGTGGCCCTCATGAGCGCGACAAATATTTGTCTTAATGAGGGTCTCCCTGACCAAGAAAAACAAGAAGAGTAAGAATAAAAAAAAATATACAAAGAAAACAGGAAAATGCATTGAATATATATATATATATATATATATATATATATATATATATATATATATATATATATTGGTCAAATAACCATATCCTGAATCATTACTGTAAGGCAGAAAGATAAATCAGAATAGAAGCCGGCCAGTTTAAAGAGCATTTTGGCGAACATTGAACGCTACTTTAAGGCCTAAACTAACTGTTAATGATTTGCCTGTGCGCCTGATAGGCTTAACGTTAATAAACTATCTATTAAGCCTACGCCTGCTTTTAGACCCTATTATTATATTACTATGTTAGGTATGCCTTTGATTATCAATTTTCTGCTTTAATGTGACCTTATAATAGACACTCTGACCCGTTCTGACAGGGATTTTTGAAAAATATTATTATGTTGACATTCGGCACTGACTTAAAGATACGTACCTAGGCCAAATCTGTGTATTTAGCCCAGACGGAGGTGTATGAAATGTCTTTCTTTTTCCTGTCTTTATAAATTCAGTTTTTTATTTATTTTTACTTATTTAAGATTTTTTTTACCCTGGGTGGCCCTTTCAGAGCGCGGCTCTGTTCTTCCAAGGGACCAAGCATACTTCTAGATGAAATACGAAAGTAGTGTTACATATAATTAAACAGAAGTTAAAATTAAAGAAAATCTAAAAGTGTTGATACTAAGACTATGTACAAATAACTAAATCTACAAGAATAAAACACTTAGTAAAAACAACCTATAAAACTAAAAATGTCGATGGTGAGTTGATCAAATCAGGGACGTGCTATATCTATAGCACGTCCCTGATCAAATTGATCTCTTCTTTATTAAATGCAAAGAATAAATTCACTTGAAATGTGTCATGTTGCTTCAGTTAGTACTGTATTAAAATCGACTCAAACGTGAGACAAAACAGATCATAGCTTGGTTTGTTGTCGATACGAAGAATATCAACTCGCCCTGCGTACCATATAGCAGAACTCTTTCGCTTCGCTGACTCGTTTTACATAGCGTATATTGCACCAAGTACTCGTTGATATTCTACGTATCCACAACAAACCATGCTATAATCTATACTTATGTATGTATATATATATATATATATATATATATATATATATATATATATATATATATATATATATATATATATATATATATATATATATATATATATATATATTGATTCCAGGGAGTCTTATCAGATGTAATCTCACGTCGCTGACGTACATTAAACTTCTAAAAATAGGAGTCATATGGAGACATACTTCGTCAATCTTTAATCAGTTTCATAAAACTAAATAGGGTCTTTCAATGGGTTCGCCTCCGTAGTTACATTTTGCATGACAATGATCAAAAGAACAAGATCTGGTATTCTGGACATACAACTCTCATCGACTTATTTCTGCATAAAATACATGTAATGTTGGCTCAAAATTAGTACAATAGCCCATTTAAAACACAAAGCAACACTAGATTTTATATTTGACTGCCAGAAAATGTTCCATACCTGATAGAAAGCATCGAATTGTGTCATTGACATCTTTGCATGCTGGATCATCATGTTGGGGCAACAATAGCTTCAAACCGTGCGTGGTAGCAGGACCTGAACGAAGCTTCCCCCGACCTGGGTTTTCAAATGAAAACACACAAAAATTCCTCGTATACTTTTATTTTATTTCGGGAAGTTCGCCTCCGTATGGAAACCAGAAAGCCTCTTTTCATCATCTTAACTTCAACTCTTTTTGTGCCAACTGCTACTCAAGTCGAATTACATAAAAAGAACTATTCCAAATTCTGATAAGGGTACCAAAGGTCGTCTCACCATGCATAGAAATTGGCATTTTTAACTTCATGAAGGTATCAAGAAAAGCATAACTGTGAAATGACTGCATTCAAGGTGATGGATTCATGTCGCAGTTAATCTGCGCAATATTTAACCCGAAACTTTCGCTATACGCTACTTTTAATGAGAAAAAAGTAGCCACATCATAAACAAACAAACTCTATCTTAGTACCAAAGCCATTTGAATATGCATATTATTGCGTCATTCAGGCCAGGTGAGCAATCGGGCAGGAAAACAAAGGGGACCATTTCAGCACCATGAACAGAAATGGGTAAAATGAAATTCAAAAATTTTCATCTATTGCCGTTCGCAATTTTCAGCACCTAACCAGAAAAATACTTTGTTGTGTTCTAAAATAATGGTATGTGATATGTCATAACTAGCATATTCTGTGTTCTTAAAATGGCAGCTGGGTCTCTCCCTTATTAGTACAATTTACATTCTCAGAACCTAATGTGAGTGGATGGCAGAACGGTTGAAACCTGAGTGAACAGGTTTTTTTTCTTTTTCATTGTTTTTTGTTCTTTTTGTTTTCTTATTTTGTGGGTGTTTTAGTGTCGTAGTGAATAACCATATATATGTATATATATATATATATATATATATATATATATATATATATATATATATATATATATATATATATATATATATATATATACATATGTGTGTGTTTATGGTCTCTCCGGTATTTAATGTTCCTAAATCGAATGTAAATGATTTGAAGGAGGTTGCTGCTTTCCACGAGTTACTTATGAAGCATACTGATCAACTGAACTTTTATTTCACACACAGTATTAAAAGTAGCCGTATGGCAAAATTGTGAAATATATTCATATATATGCACATGTGTATGGCTATGAAACACAAAGCTTTTGTTGCGTTCAATTTAAAAGTGTCTTGTAAAAATATGTACGTTAGGACTAGAAAGAAAGAAAAGTGCACGTGAACGATTTGGCATGTTGGTAAAAGAACAAACACATTGTTTTGAGCCGAAAAAATCTTTGTGTTTACAAGAAGGTGTTAAGCTTCAGTAAACAAATGAGAACACTTTCGACACAGGGAAAGGGTTTCTCGGTGCATTTGGAAAGAGAATGTATAAAAGAACGCCGGGTATGCACATTCGGAGACAGCCGTATTCAGCAGTATTCAGCATTCCTCGTGCTAGAATCCTATCTGCCGATATCAAGCAGTGTATCAGATCAGTTTATTCGCATTACCTGGACGAGTTGAAAAGAGGGAAACCAAGAATAGCTGCCACTAAGGTCCTGGACAGAGTTGCTGCTGTTTTCAACCTCTCTAAGTTCAGAGTCTACAGAGTTATAAGCAAAAATGATAGGAACGCTGATTCTTCCAAGACAGGAGAACATAGGCATAAAAATCCGTTTTCTTATGACTCTTTCACCACGGCAGTCATTAGGCGAAGAATGCACCCATTTTATAGGGACAAGACCTTACCGACCTATAACAAGTTGAAAATAGCGCTGGAAAAAGAAAGTGTAGTGTTTCCGTCAAAAGCAACGCTGTAAAGTCATACAACGTAAAGTCAACGCAAAGTGTAAAGTTTACATTTTGCGTTAACACAAAAAAAAGGTATATACCCATATCTTTTACATGAATTGCGAAGCAGGCCAAGCCTATATTAACCGCTCTCCATGGCACAGATGGTACCATATACTCCGTATAAGAAAACGCAAAATATAAAGTCTCGTGCCACAAAATTTAAGTCTACGGAAAATGTAAGGATGTTAGGTATTATCACTTCAAATTTCTTATAGCGCAACAGCACTTAAACTTTTGTTCTAAACAAATCAGGTGATCTTCGTCAGTTTTACACACATGAAAACTAAGGGCGTTCAGGGTGAAAACACAGGGCGAACTCAAACAGTTAACCATTTGCTCTCCATTTTCAACATCCTTCTTCTTCTCAATGCTGAATATTAATGGTAAATTTTAAAGTATATGGCACACATCAGATTGACATGAGGACATAAAATCATAAGTCGCGAATTAGATACGTATCCAACACAAGAGAAAATGGGTTATGTGTCCTTGGCACCTGTAAGATTTAGATGCTTAACTTTTCAGAATTTTGCTTGCTCATGGTATAGGCTTAATTTTAAAACAGTGTTCCCAGAGGCCCCAACTTTTAAGAATGTGTCAACTTTATTTTAAAATCAAAACCTACAGATCGCTTTAAACTAGCTGGTATCGGCTAAATTTCATAGCAGTTCCAATATTTGTTTATAGTCTTTTCACACTTTTGTCCACAAATACTGCTTACTTTGCAATTTGTATCTTTCATTAGAAGTAATCTTATTAAACAGCCTCATTTTCTGTCTTGTTCATGTCTATGCCTTCTCTACCCGTTTTAATGTGTCTAGTATATCCTGTGAACCTAGTCCGTTTCTTGCAAAAGAGATTCAAATAGGGCAGTGGCCTCTTTGCCAATGGCTTACTTAATTCTGTTTTCGATTTCCGTGTAATTTACTTTACTCTTTTACTTTAAACTTAGCTGACTGACAAGTCGGGAGAACTAAAAGTGACACTGATAGGCCTAACAGGTCTCTTTTCATTTTTGGCAGAAGAAATGAAATTTGTGTTTTGGGTGGTTAGGCCTATACATTTTGGAAAAAGAACTAGTGTCTGCAGTTAATGATGAATATTTCTGAGGTTGAGAGGACCGGTTTAAAACCACCAGTTGCCTTTTATGGGTGACTGCCTTCTCAAGTCAGGAGTGAAATTTGTTTCTTCACATCGGTATTGGAAAAGAAATGTTGATGCTTTGGCAAGTCTGAAATCTCTTTGCCGTCATTGTTGGGTTTGGAATTAATGAATATGGATCATGTATTTCTGTACTAACTGAATGAAATATGTTTAAAGCAATTGAAATTCCGTTGCCCCTGAGTCACCAAGAACGGCAGATTGCCAAATATGTGAGTACAACTTCATAGCAAGCTGGAAATAAATATTATATATATATATATATATATATATGTATATATATATTAAACTCATTATCAAAGTTCAATACAAAAGCCAGTTTATTTAGGTCAGCTGACTTGTCAGTCAACCTGGCTTATGTTATGATTAGCGAGCCGTCGTCCGTCCGTCCGTCGTCCACAATTCACATTTTCGACTTCTTTTCCAAAATTGTCTGCCAGATTCTTTTCAAAGTTGGTGGGGATGTGTCTGTAACAAAGTTGTTCAAATGGTCACGCTCCAGTGATTTTAAGAGTTTTTTTATGAATATTTTGTTCGTTTTGGGGGCAAATCTTAAATATCTCCGAAACTGTTCACCCAATTGCTTTGATATTACATAAGAACACCCCTAGGGACTCTTAGTTCTTAATTTGTTCACCAGGTGGTGCTCCAATTTGGTACCTTTTATCAGTGTTTACCTATTTTATGCAAATGGTCATGCTCCAGTGATGTTTGGACCTTGCCTTATTCCCACGGTCACAGGACAACTGACACGAAATTTACTATTCACTTGATAACTTGAGATCTGTTTTGAATTAGGCCCTTGACGTTGCACATTTTGATGTTTCTCTATGAAGGTCATGCGTAGACAGTACATGAATAACCTTGACCTCGTTTCTGGGGTTACAGTGCAAGATACATGAATTTCACTCTTCACTATAACTTGAGAACTACTTGAACTGGGACCCTGATGTTGCACATGTTAGTGTTCTTCTATAAAGGTCAGACTTAGTACATGGGTGACCTTGATCCTGTTTCAAGTGCAAGGAGTTGCAAGTGTGATGGAATTTAATGGAGGTTGACACTTATAGATTTTTTTGTTTCTTCCCCTTTTGACATTTAAATAACTTAGGCTCATTTACAAAAGAAATTTTACATTTGAACATTTTTGGATCGGTGGGATTGGAAATTATACTCAATACTTTGGATTCAGATTTCATACAGAATTCAACATATCACTTCAGAACTGGGAAGCTTTAGTGAATAATAAATAGGTTAGAACTAATTTTATTCCAAATTAAATAATTAAATTTTGGTTTTAATCTATTAAAATACTTTGGCCGATTAAATTTTCAGTAAATTAGGATTGGATCGTCGTTGGACCTTGGTACTCTGTAATGGCTTCACTCTTTAACATTCTTCATTGTGAGGGCAATGCTCATTCGTCATTGTCACCTTCAAGACAACATTGTAATTGGAAATTTAATTGTTTTAGATTGTAAACTAATAGGTCTCCAGTAATAAATTTTATTTTGTATACAACTTAAATCTTCTTGATTGTTCTTCCACTACGGGTCACTGACATCTAAGTTTAAAATCCTAGAGCCGGCATAGGTATGTCCGCTTTAGGTTAATAGCCTCTTCAGTGAAATGTGATAAGTTAATATGGTGTCTCTGGAAAAAAGAAATGAGGTTATTACAGCAGCACAGTAAGGATGTACCGTAATGGTACAATCAGTTTTGCCTGCACGTGCCGGCGTCCATCCGGACCCAGTGTATAATAACACCGGGCAAATGTTATGGGGGCCAACAGTCCGAGGCCCTCCAGTCGCTTCGCCCTCCAACTCACTGCGCCCATACCCTGCTGCCCCCTCGAAGGCCACATATCTGCGGCTACCCTCGATCGTGTGACACGCCTATATCTATAAGATGGGAATGAGCTGTGTTTCAGGTCGGCGTTATGTCACGATAATGAATGCGTAATTGTTCTCAAGACCACGTCATAGGATGGTACTCATTACAGTGAGTCATCGCATTCTATGGTGATATGTTGTAACGGGAAAGTTCGTGCCGGGGGTAAGTGGGACCATGAGGGCCCCTCATGGCCGTTTGACATATATATATATATTTCTTTTCATATATATGGATAAGGTAGACTATCATTTTGATCCTTCATTTTATTTTATATTTTTATTTTATTTTACTTTTATATATATATATATGTATATATATATATATATATATATATATATATATATATATATATATATATATATATATATATATATATATATATATATATATTTTAAATTGTGCGCCTGCGCGAGGTAGTTCCATATATATATGGACTATAATTTGGATTTAGTTTATTCCTCTTGGCGCCTGCGCGGGATCATTGTGGCCTAAACCCCACCCTACTAGTAGTTATTTAGTTGTGCATTGGGGCGAATACACACCTTAGAGCTAATTCTGACCTTTCCTATTAGGCTGACCCACAAAACCAGCTGGTCACTGAATAGCAGCACACGCTCGATCTTATGCGCACAATATTCATTACGAATTATCATTGACGCGTTAGTACACAAAGTTATCAAGATAAATAAAATATCAAATTTTGATCAATGGCCCGAAAATACATAAAATAATCTCATTTAGGCAACATGTATGCCCATATTTCACCAGACACATGTCCAGCAAACTGGAGGGAAAAATGCAGCTTTCTAAAAGATGGAAAATTACAACTTGCGCATATATTGGGAAATAGGTAAGCATGCCATATCGCGCACGCAAATCTCATAAAAACACAAATAGTAATGGCGATCTCAGCTAAAAAGTGGGTTCATCTTATATGCATGTTGATAAAACTGTAGCGAATAGCAAATGACCGTATACACCCATAGCTCAAACGTAAACTTCATCTTGAACATGGCCCATGAACAAGACTGGCAACGGAAGGACTGTAATGACAAAATGTAAAGGTGGGCTTACAATCAAGCATAAAGCAAGTAAAAACGGGCAATTTAACAAGAAATCACATACACAAATCGACTTGAACTACAAGAAGCGGGCTCTTCCAACCCGAGATGAAACCACCTAATGTGAAATGCTCAGTCCACTTCCTGATACGGATGAAGAAAAGGACCGTTAATTGCCGCGCAAAACCTTTTATACCACTGGAACTAGTCAATGTAAAATACCAACCTGGCGACACTTAAGGAATATGCTCCAATAATAATAAAGCTCAACATATTATGGAACTTCGCACAACAACAGCAACAACAACAACAACAACAACAACAACAACAACAACAAACATGGAAGGCGATCAAAAAGCATAACAAACGGAGAAAAGATGTGAATAAATAAACACGTATAAAAACAAGTTGCAGCGAAAAAAAGAAACACAGCGACAAGCCACAAGAAATACAAATACCCACCATGGTATTTAACAGATATTATTATTCTATATGTTTGTGAACAATTTGTCACTCACACATAATTAGTAAATTAACCTTGTAAAACGTTTTGCATTTCCTGATGATCATTCGGATGCGCTATCGAGCGACCGTTACAGGCAAGAGATCACACTGTTGTGGATTCTGTCATGTGCAAAATAGGGGTGTGCAATTTACATAAGAACACTTTTGTTCAATCAAAAGTAGCTTTTGGCTTTATTCATATGAGTCGGAGAACAAAACTCACAGCACAACATAGCAAATGAAGTATTTATCAATTAGTTCAGAAAAACATTATCCACACCTATAAATTTCAACCAACAATTGTTGCAAAGATATCTAAAAGCTATCAAAACATCAACATTCCACTTCCAACACCAATGTTAAGAAACAACCTCACTCCCGACTAGAGACTGAAAGCATCAGTCTTCCAGTCAACAATGGCCGTTTTAACAGCTTATAATTATGGACTTCATAACCACAAACCTGGAGTGTGGAACAATTCAGTGTGTGCATCAATGCCATCGCAGTGATTTCTCAGGACTGCAAACCGTGATCCAGATTGACTTCAAAGTGACGGCAAGGAACCTTGCGTGAATCTCTATCAGGCTTGTTCAAACGGTCACGTCCCAAATATGTTTTCATATTTTCATGAATTCTTTTTGTTTTTTTCGACTAATCTTAAAATATCTTCTTCTCCAAAACCGCTCACCTGATTGCTTTGGTATCAAACAGGGACATCTCTAGAGACTCCAAGTTCTTAATTTCTTCACCAAGTTCTTAATTTCTTCACGAGGTGGCACTGCAACTTTATTCTATTTTTTAAATTGTTTTTTGTGCGTTTTCACTTTTTTTAGACATCTTCTCCAAGAACCGTCACTCAGATTAAGCTGAAACTTGCTGAATATGTTCCTTGTGCAATGATCACGTATCGGTAAATACACCTTTCCTATTAATTACTATGTGCGTCAATGGACATTGTACTACTTATAAAATTTCTACTGCTTATTCACATTTTGGACTTCTCCGAAGAAAATGTCAGTCAGATTGACCTCAAACTTGGTGGCAATGTACCCGGTATATGTCTTAAATCGATAATCTCTCAAATACGGCAATGCGGAAGATGACAATAGAACATACCAATATTACAAATCCTTTTACAGAACAGCTACAGGGAATTAGGAAGATTACTTTGGCAAAGATGATTTGTCTTAATACGGACGGGATCAATCGGATACAGCCTCGAGCACTCCTTCTGCCTTGGCATGTAGCAATACGGCAAATGAGGCTGAAACTCAATTCACTTTGACTGTAATATTTGCTAATAAATTTAAGATAAAAGTTTACGTTAACATGTAGGTTTTGGTGAATAGAATTTCTACTAGTTTGTTTCATTAGATCGCAACGTTGATTCTCAAGCACTGGCGGGGGTTGTTAAAGCAAGGCTCGCGGACGTAACAGGGGTTTGACGTATATTGGCTCAGGTCTTACAACAATCGCTTCTGCTTGTATGCATGTTCATTTTCTGAAAAGAAAACACGCCAGACTTATAACATGTGAATTTAAAATTGATACTGAGTACCCTAAAATTCTGTAACTATTTTAAAGGAAATTAAAGGGCGCTGTATAAATTTTTCTTCTATTAATTTCCTCTTACAAAATTCAAGCACCACGACCAAACTGTTTTCAAGTTTGGGTGGGAAAGCATGATTCTTTTGTAGGTTATTGTGTGACAAAACAAGTTCAACGCATAATGTATACTCCCGTTTTGACCTCGTTTTCAGACAAAAACCCGGTCATTTATACGATATAGCTTATGTTTATCACCGTGATCGTAACAGGAGACGAAAGGGCTTAACCATTCCAACCATTAACCTGAGAGAATGAAAAAAAAAAGACATTTAAAGGTAAAGGGTACATTTTTCATGACTGCAACATGTAAAATATTTAAAACACGTTTCATGTTATATCATCTCAGCACTAATCCACACCGTTTACTAACGATATCTCAGATTTGCACACTTAAATCCTTTATGTGATGTTACTGCGGCCCACGTATCCTCCCGTGAAAGCAGTAGGGACCTTGAGAACGAAACCGCTTTTCCTTCTTAAAGATTTTATATGATAGTGAACCCTTTTTGTTTCGTTGTTTTTGTCTCTTTTTTTATAAATTTTAAGATAAACCAAACCTTATCTCTCGAACTATTTTGACCAAAAAATACAAAATACAGGTGAAGCGTTTCCCTCCCGCACGAAAACTCTTTTTTTGAAAAACGCACCTACTATCCGTGTCCAACTGAGTACGATTTTTTTTATATTAAGGAGAACATTCATACATGGTACCAGCAAAGTGTCGAGAGAACCTTATTCATACTTTATTGAACAAAGTTAATAAAAATAATGATGATATGGTATATCATAAAGGGCTAATGGCTTAGAAAAGATTGATAAGGTCTATCTTAATATTTTCTAGGCTTGCAAGCCTACAAAACAAATCAAAATCAGAGTCCAAACTTTCCGTAGAAAAATTTCACTGGTGGTGAAAGATGGAGTCCGGTATAACAAATACTAACCTGATCATTCTCTTAAAATCCAAAAGATGAAATATTACAGCATGCCGGAAATTCAGCTGTCTTTGAAACAGAGTCACCTGGTGGTCAGAAAGAGAAGGCCTGCACCTAGTTGTCCACAAGTTGGCCAAACTTTTTCCTGGATACAGTCCATCACCCAATCTTAAAGTGCGTTCGCAAAATGCAAGATGCCGCATTGACCCTTTTATAAAAATACAAAGGAACCCTCGGCAGTATGTTTTTAATATCAGCATATCAATTACAATGTGGATCTATGTCTTTAAACCGCAGAGATAGATTAAATTAAGACTTGAAACAAGGCATAAATGCCACTTTTGAAGATACTTTACAATAATACCCAGTCTAAACCTGGAGATTTAATACGCATCCATCTATAATCTGATATACTTGTTACTGTTCTGTGACAACTGGCAACCAATTTGACGGACACTTCACACATGACAAGCTAAAGTTTTTATAGTGCGAAGACTTTGCTTATATTGTATATCATGAATAAGCAACTATGTTTCTGACATATTTCATGGCCGTCATTATCGTACAAAAATACCTTTTAATATCAAGTACAAGTTCCTCAATAGAAGTATTTTGCTGAGAAATTTCGACTCAAATAAAAATATTGAAAACCTAGTGAACTTATAATATCTTACCTAGAATCATAGGAGTAAAGAAGTCATAGCAGCTAACGCGTGTGCTCATTCCATTCCAGAAAGGAAAACTGAGTCGTGACCTGAACCGGAGAACTCCAATAAATGGACAAAACCAAGGAATTTTAAGAAATGAGCGGAACTCCCCATGTGTCAGCCATTATATCTTGCATATGCGCAAGACAGAATCACATACCGATATTTCTAATAATAGAAAGAGTACATTTCTGAAATTAAAAAAAAATCTTCTTTGACCGTTCGGCAAGTTCAGCTTGCCGCAAACTCAGAATTGTCGATGTAGTCATCTCATGATTCTATAAAATGCAATAGTTATGTATAATGTAACTGCTGTCTGACCCATAGCGGTAGCGATAGGTAAGATGAAATGATAGATAAAAACATGCACGCAAATTGCAGGTTGTACATATGGTGCGAAAGCATTGCATTGGTATAAACTTAGTAATGGACAAGTTACCTATTACAAAAGTCATAAAAACAAATACTAATCACATTATTTGCTATATTTTTCTGTCAAAATCATATTGTTTGTTTATGGTGAAATATCATCAATAAATGTTGAGCGTTTCTTTCAGTTTGTACGCACGCCATTCTGGTTCTTTATACATCTTGGAATTTTGACCATATGCCTTGCCTCTGACAGCATCAATTTACGTTTCTTTTCCAAGGCTGAACTGGATTATTAAATATACAAATGCACATCACACTGGTGTCTTGATGATACTTCTACGATAAGCTGATGAAGAGATGCACCAAAATCGATAAATTTGTGGATGACACAGCTCTGTTTAGATAATATTAAAAGCTCACAAGGCTTAGAGAACTAATTGTACCGGGTTTTCATACCGGTATTTAGAGCATGAAGAATAAATCATTATTAATGTTTGAATCCAAATATTAAAAAAAATGCGCTGAATGAATATTTGAATTTTTCTTATCTCTGATTCATTGGATATGATATTAACACATAACTTTGGCTTGAAAGTTGACAATAACCACAATAACATATATAGTTGTCCTCGTAGAAAAACTTTTCTGTGGTAAAGATATAATACCAGTAAGCAAAATGTGCCATGGCACATCAGAATTCTGTACCTGAGGCATATGCTATTGATACATGCAGGTCTCCGTATGTTCAAACCTCTCGTGTTGGCAAACGGTACATGTGGCTGTTTGTAGTGTCGCACAACACATTGTTTAAAATGAATCGGCTACTGTTCATAACCAAAGCAAATGATCCACTTTGTGAAGATGTTCAAGTAAAATAATTTCTAACGTGCATTACCGAAATGTGACGTTTATAAATATTTTATTTGAATGAAGTTGCACTGTCCCAATTATAGAAGTCAACAAATGCCGATGCGTGTATTCCATCAATTGAATAACATAAAGATGCATATTGAAAGAAGTGATCAATGGAGGGAGATCAGGACACGCGATAGGAACTTGGCCTGTCAGTCTATCGGACCGCAAGTGTGACTGCAGTCATTGACATTCGATAATTTATATAGCGCCCTTCAATCCTAGCACAAGCTGCATGGCAATTAGCCAGAATGAAATACATTCTCTGTTTGATTTTGACTGGAATTACGTTGCTTTTGATCCAGGCGCAAAAAGGTATGCACGTTTATTATTTTGAAGTTCAATTTTCATTGGCTCTCTATAACAAATATTATTACCACATGATCTAGTCCATGTTAACTCCATGTAAGATGTGCTTTAGTTTTAAGGAATTATCATATGGTTTTGACGCAATAGGGTCTCATTATAATGGTCACTGTGCGATTTCAAAACTGGGACGTTATGAAAAAGTTTGTCGTTTGACATTAACCGATTTTTGTTTATCATAGGAGGGTATAACGTCATTGATTCTTGTTGATCTTTGAGCGTCTTAAAAATTTACGCAATTATGTTTTTTATGAAGCAAAGTTAGTACGGAGCAGGCATCAGTCAAAGGACAATAGGTTTCTTCCTTATCCGGCTTTCATGTACAAGGTTCCACGGTGCTCCACATGTTCACGCCACGTTGGATTATAGTACTACACTAAAAGATGAGTCAATTAATTGACGAAATGCAGAAAACGTTGAGCTATTCCACAAGCGCTGTGTCTGAGTCTACTGTACATACAATATGTTATCACCTCTTACTTTGCGTACATGTGAGGATCTACACCCCCTTGTAAACATGTAGTAACAGTTGTTACAAAACATAAAAAAAAACATTTGCGCAGATGTATATGACAAGACCCTTGTCTGTACAGACTACCTCTCACACAAAATTTTTCATGGCCATATCATACAATGTACCATTTATTCACCTTTATTCCATAAAATTAGAACAGACCTGGAGTCTGTAAAACAGTCATCTTGATCCATCTTTTGTGGGAATATTTATTCCTAGGCTGCAGGAGGAACATTGCTGTGGCTGCATGTATATCACCGTTATTTAGATGTAATTTATTGGTAAAAGAGTGAGGCTATGATTAAAATATGGCGATAGATAGCACCTTCCTGCCATTGACACCAACATCTTTGGAAAATATACAGAGGAAAAAAGTGTGCCAACATGATTTTGGACTACGAGAGTTATCCCATCTATGGTTTGGATGTTTTTTTTCAAATAAACTAATAATGTACACATGCCTGTCATTAATTTGACTCAACGTGTATTTTGCCAGATTCATGATGTTCTCTTTCCTGTTGTCTTTCCTTGATCTGCAAGTCCACTAACCTGCTTAACTCTTGACAATTAATCTTTGGTTACACCACAATAGCGGGAAAAATATTGGTAACGTTTCTGGCATAACACAAGATGAATTAGTAGCTGTTGCTAAAACGTGTCCGTGCAGCCATTTTGGAGTTATAAATTTATGCTCAAAATGTACAAATGGCTACGGGAAAGCCAAAATCCCTATTATGCTCATCAGTATTTCTTCAAGATAGCCTTTAGCCTTAGAATTGCCATCATTGATATACCTCTGGCTAGCCTCTGTGAAAAAAAAATTGTCCCTGAATTCAGTGGCGGGGGGGGGGGCTTTCACAGATTTATATTAGTAGAGAATAATTGGAAATTTAGCCCTTGCACGTTGGGCTCCCTGGATGGTGGCTCAGATGCAAAGCCACTGGCTCTCTTTGGAGACTTTAATTTTGGAAAGTTGTTAGATTATCTTTAGCGTGTTTGTTGCCAGGAATGTTCCATGCGAGATGATCTCATTTTCCCACTGTATGGTCCAGACCACATCCTGTCACTTACTGCTCTCCGCCATCAAGGCACAGCCAGATGATACTCCTTGTTGTAGCTAGACACCGCAAGGAGAATAGTGCTATTTAGCTGGAGTTGCTGCTCCTTGTCTGCCTCCTTTTACACCATTGTTGCCACTTCCAGAGTAGCTTTTATCGGCGTCTGCAAGGCAGATGGTGACAAAAAACCAGGAGTTCTTCCAGCAGCAATGTGTAAAGATCCATTCTGGCCGTGTCTGGCCTTCACTCAGCACCTAGAGTATTCTCAGTCAACTACATGGTTGTAGGCATGATCCTCTTGTGTGATTATCCATCGAGGTCTGCTCTCTTGGACAGCTTCAGAAGAACAGACGTTTCTCTACAAAAAGATGCTCTTTTTATATATCGTTTTGTTATTAAACACAGATCGTCTTCACCCACATGATTATGGTGTCACTATTGCAACAGATGGGTCTTATCTTGCATTTCGAATTATAGTTGTAGCCTGAATTTCATGATACCCTGTGGGCCCATATCAACCAATACAGTCGATTTGTATAAGTTAATCTATCTATCTATCTATCTATCTATCTATCTATCTATCTATATATATATATATATATATATATATATATATATATATATATATATATATATATATGAATAAATGTGGCCAAACCAAAATAATATCTGCTGATCTATTGTCCCATCTACATGCATGCCATTAAATATAAATGCCACGTTTGCTCCGTGTCCGTCTGAAATGTTTGTCTCTGCCATATTTCTTTTTCTGTGGTAGTAGCGGATACCAAATTTGGTGAGTGAATACTTCTTGGGATAGAGACGGGCAATGTTGTATTAACCTTTGATCCTCAGATAGAAATGCGTATGAGGATATATTCCCTATGCTGTAAGAGCTACAGAATTTCGGTTTTAAATGCTTCTTAGACAGTAGGGAGTCACCCACTAAAATTACACGACCTTTACTTTTTACCTTTGACCTTTTGCGCCAGTCGCTTAAAATGCTTGTATGGACTTTGTTTCATGTACTGTAAGAAGTGGAGATACACTATTTGTGCGGATTTTCTCCTGTGTCAGATACCAAAAGTAGTCCGTTACCTTTCACATTTGAACCCTTTCATAAAAATGCTCGTGTGAGCAAAAATGCCCCTATCATAAGAACCGCAGACACCATTTATCTCTGCTGAAAGACCCACTATGTATTTTCTCAATACAACTGCTCTTTTTTTTTTTACATTTTTAAGCTTTACAAGGTGTCGTTGGTGTGTATTCTCGGTTTAGAATTAATACCTCAATGGTACATACCATCAAGGCTTGTACATTCACACGCAGCATCACACTTTTCAGAATCAACATCAGCAGGGTTCTAAAGACCGACGTTCATCGCGTGGTGTTTATTGATGAAAATCAAATATAAATCACATGTATCAGACAACAAAGGCACATAGGCTTGAATAAGTAAAAGGTATACATGGTATTAACTAATAATCTATATTACGTGATTTTTCAAATGAGGGGGGAGACCCACCTTTATCGCCCTGAACCAAGGGAGAACAGAATGCAATAGGAGACCTCGAGTACAATTTGTAGAATGCGAATCAAAATGTTAAAAGGCAACAATACTATCACAAATTTTTAACTGTATATTAGACTATATTTTATTATAGAGATATATGTCTTCTAAATGTAAGCAGGCAAACTGTCCCATTCAGTATATATATATATATATATATATATATATATATATATATATATATATATATATGTATATATATATATATATATATATATATATATATATATACATATATACATATAATTATATTCATTATATAATTATATTCATCAATCGTGATGGTTTGAAACCCACCTAAACATACCAGAATATATTTTACTTTAAGCATAAGTTATAAACATGAGAACATTTTGAAACTGTAAAAAGGAACAGTTATATGTATGGTAAAGTCTTATTTTATAATTGTTCAAGTTACAGGTTTATATGCCTTTATTGCAATCCACATTCAGGTAAAAATCAGTTCATACACCGAGACACAGATAGTAGTAAAATACTTCAGACAATATTTTTGGGTGAAATCTTGGTTGCAAAATATAGCAGTCATTTTAAATCTGGTATCTACGTGAAGCACTTCTTTTTACTATAGAATGAGCAAACACCACAGAGGGTAACAGAATTCCAATTTCGGCCCTATTCCTGAAAGAGATATACGAGGCCTCACTTTCTAGGGAACAAGCCTTTGCTGGAGGTTCTGGTATTGTCTGTATAAATTGAGGTCCAGAAAGTGAACACAGGAAAAGAAATTTGATGATCACAATTGTCTAAAATCACGTTTGTCGTAAGGAAATATATTGGAGATATAATGTTTGACACAAAATATCACTGATAATGTTAAGCTGGCTGTACATTAATACAAATGTTACTACGGACACACTACTTAATAAAATTTTACTGGTGCCAGTGCTACTTTTCAGTACAGTTGAATCCACATACATACTGACGATATATACTGGTACTTAGATGTTTAAGTTCACCAGTATTTGAGTTTCTGACCTCAAATGTCATGATTTATGGACAACATTAAGAGCTGGGCGATTGCAATGTATAAATGAGACACTTAATTTGCAATTTTTGCCTCCCACAAGTCGGTCGAGTTCAGTGTTTCCTATTCTCATCTTGAGCTGGAGTAGAGGTAGGGGAATACAATACAAATAATTTTTGGTGTGATCAGCAGCCAAGGTGTCACTGAGATATTAGCTTTGTATATTTTTAAATATCCGCACAAGGGATTTTGTATCAGCTTTAAAATTATGCTATAATCAAAACATGATTCTCAGCTTGCTTGTTTTTATAACATTAGCCTGCATCTCTTGAGTGGTACTTATTTCGAAAACAGAGCAATGATCCAATATGACAGAAATGTTTAAATTTGGAGTGTTGGGCTTAAAATCTGAGTAGGCGCTGGTGCCAAAGGCTGAGGATTTGAAGCCCACAGTAGGCTGGCCCAAATTGTGGTATTTCTCATTCTTTAAGAATATTTGATTAGTTTCTTTGTGCTGCAAGCAACAACTCTGACTTTGAAATTATGTTAGTGGTGTATCAACATGTACATGGCAAAAATTGCCAGTCTATGGACCCTACTATCCCAATGTACAAGCTGCACATGCTATAACATCACCCCTGGTCCTCGGTCACACATCCTATAACACCCGAGGTCCTAAATCATACATGCTATAACCTCACCCAAGGTCCTCGATCGACCTTATTGGGATTGCCCCCATGGCTCAGAGATTATGGTGTCGGCCTTTACATTTAGCTTGGCAATGGTGCCAAGGCTTGACGGTTGGAACCTCATAGTAGCGTGAACAAAATATGAAAGTGCATACATTTTGAATGAAAGACAATACAATAAATGATGTTTCTTTGCCGAGGATCGGGATTTCGTGCCGAGAATGTATCACGCAGTGTAAACAAGAACATACCTTTTAAAAAGTGACGTTGCTCGTGGTAAGTACAATCCAATGAATACTTCACCTTACTTGATAAACACAAAAGATTCATTGGAAGCCTTTTTGAAGACCCTCTGCACAGTGTCAATTATAGAATGAACATGCATTAGTGTAACAGGAATGAATGAGTTAGTTTGGAATAGGTGAGGTCAATAGTGGGATAGAAAATGACTGCACCATTCCGAGGCCATGTCCAGTTTGACATTACATTGATGATGAAGAAGCTAGGTATGTATGCAAGGTAATTAACGCTGGGAGGTGATAGAAAATAAACAAATCACCAAATGTATTTTAAAGACATTTTCACCACGTTCGGCTTTTAGTAAAACTATAAGGACAAGACAGTGTCAGAACAAATTGCCAGCTGTTAAACCATACCACAAAGGCTTTGAGACCATAAGGTCAATGGCAGCCAGGAAAGACAAAATATCACACCCAACATATAATTCATGCAAGGCATTCCACCAAACCCGAAAGATGACAGCTGACTGGACACAATCACAATTTTGATAGTGTATGATCCCATACCGAGTGAAATAGATAAGAACGCCAGAATCACAATAAAAAGCTATTCTTGCCACATGTACATTGGATAAATTTACAAATATGACGCATATGACGATATAAACTCGGAAAAGTTTTTAGGAATCCCCTAGCAATACACTATACAGTTTAAACATACAACTAATGGCAGACACTTGTATATCATATAAATACAGTGCACGGTAAATCATGTGATGGGTCAAAATTGTACGAAAGGGAGATACATATTTAACTTATACTACATAATACTAAATCTTAATTAAAATAGGCTTACCGCATTTCCACCTTTTTTCTTTAAAATACTTAATGTACTTGAGATTTAAGAAAATCTTTGACTCTGAAAAAAAGGTCGTCAATTGCTAACTTCCTAGTAGTAAATAAGTACTATGTTTGTTGTACCTAGGTTAACAGACAATATATTTAATTGAAACCATTCCATAACTTGAATCATGGGCATGCTAATACGATTTTCCAACAAGTGCAAGTTGGACCAACCAAATTACAAGTTTGTATCATCTGCATACAATAGTGAAAAAATATCTTCAAACGGTATACCAAGGTCGTTAATATAAAGCAAAACCAACGGAGAGCCCAGAACTGACACTTGTGCCACTCCACAAGCAGTTTTCCCAGGAACTAATTTTGTATTTTGAAACCTTATGACTTGTTCCTTATAAGTCATGTAAGAGAATTGAAGGTCATTCCTCTTATTCCATGAGATCATTTAGAGAAAAGAATTGCATGATTAATCATATTAAATGCTTTAGACAGATCAATAGAAATGCTAACAGCATGTACAGGATTGTCCAGTGCTTCAGCAAGGTAACTCACATTCATTTCAGTAAAGAATGCCTTTTCGGAAGCCACACTGAAAAGCACAGTGTTTGAACATTTTCGAGTGATCTGGTGAGTTGATTGTATACCATTTTTCCAGAATTTTTGAGAAAACGATAAAACTAAAATAGGGCGATAGTTAGTAAAGAAAAGTGGGCCACCTTTTCTATACAAAAGGATAACCTTAGAAAGTTAAAGTGCATCAGGAACAACCCCACCAAATTGCAGAGACAAAGCAAAGCTACCCTATATGCGAGTGGCTCTAGAATACAATATGATTATAACATTACGTCAATAAATTAACTTGATGAAAAGCCCCTGGGAATTTTTAATGAAATATCTGGAAAGTTGAATTTCTGCCCAAATACTGTTCCTGTGTGCAGAAAACTCTAGCTGGCGATGGTAAACTAAGCTAAGTATTAGAGCATGAAGCACCGGCTACCTCCATTTGTCAATGCATCATTTAAACGTTTGTTCATACATGAATACGTGTCCCAAACAGGAAAAACTCTGTAATGCCCCACAAGCTTTCGTTAATATGGTTTTTTACTACAGTTTTTCCAAACCCAAACTCACACAGGATATATCAAAGTATGCTAAAGAATGGGTAATATCGATTTTTGTTGTGGTATGTGTCTTTGAAATGGTCTGGAGCCGAAACTGAAAATGTCTGTGGCAGCATGTTAAAAATGGGTGTCTGTTTATGTGTATAGTTTGCAGCATATTAAATCCGTTGTCACGCCAATTTACAGGTTCCAAAGAGAGTTCTATGCCCAGTATACAACAAGGGGAGGTACCACACCAGATACATGACAAGTGAGTTCATATACACATGGTTGACGTAAATTTGCGTTTTAAAATATGTTAAGTGGGAAAATTCGTTTTTTCCTTTAGTTATCACTTGATGATACACCACCTTATGGTCTGGATGTGAGCATACAAATGGGGGCTGTTAGGAGGGGTCATAATATATGCACTAGGCAGCTTAAACTAACCGACATATTAACCTTTGTTGGGAGAAAGATGTGTATTCCAATTAGATGTTACTGCAGGCGTACGTAATTTCATGCCTTTCATAATTCACCGAATTTTCCTTTTTTGCTTATCTCTACTATTCTAATTTAGCGAATATACTCTCACATAAATACAATATTCAATAGTTTAAATATACCCTTTATGTACGGTGTATTCAATTATTTGAGCATATATACGGGAGTGACCTTGTGCTTGCGCAGTGATGATTGTCAAATCT
This sequence comes from Hermodice carunculata, assembly GCA_964020975.1. Classification (NCBI taxonomy): domain Eukaryota; kingdom Metazoa; phylum Annelida; class Polychaeta; order Eunicida; family Amphinomidae; genus Hermodice; species Hermodice carunculata. The sequence goes on from OZ026619.1 coordinate 29,284,313, forward strand.
ATTTTAATTCCACTACACTTCGAGTTGCTCTTTATAGGCGTTTGATATTTCTACATACAACAGTTTACTTTGGAAACATTATATGAATAAATACTTAGCACTATTTAGCACTTCTGACTTAAGCGACCTCTGTTGGATCGGTACTAAAATATATTTCTTCTTAGTCGACGGCCATTTTGCAAAATACATTACAATGTAATATCATACGCAATTCAATTCACAAAATGCTACTGAACTAATGGCGTGTTTTTCCACTGATTTGCATATGAATGTCATATTGAACAAACTGATCCTTTTTGCTTTCCAGATTATAGAAGAAACATATTGTAGTTACATCAACCTTATCTATATCTTTTATCCTTAAATTTCTTATAACAATTTAACCACAGAGACGTGCATTTTTAACCTGGACTCTTACGAATTTTCTGCAAGGTTCCAACTAAACAAGCGCAAAATGGGGGATGTATACCGTCAAATAGACAAGCGGGGCACTTGTACCTGTCCAACCCCGAAAGACGTAAATCATATCAGGTGTGACAGAACCAACAGGTACAGAACAGCCGATGGTACTTGCAATAACTTACAACGGCCACTATGGGGAAGTGCCCAAAGGGCGTTCAGGAGACATTTGGATGCAGATTATGCAGACAGTGTGTGACATTTTACTTGTACTGTGGGCTTCGGCTGAATGCTTTCTGTAAGCCAAATCACAGTTCCAGCTGAACATGCTCTGTGAGGTGTGTCGCCTACTAATAAGGTCTTATGTCCAAAGATACTTTTTTTCTCATCTAATATAGAAAGGAAACTAAAACTTTTATGAAGAGCTGCCCTGGGTGACAGTTTGCCTGACCAATGTTTGCTATCTTTATGTGGTAGAGTCCTGATTTGTTATACATTTTTTATGTAAAACTGGTCCATAAAGATGTTATAAAATGTTCGATTCTCCACATTATGATAATTCTACAAGCTAAAAAGGTGAAAGGTCACACCCTGTGTCGAATGACCTCTAGCCTAAATGAGTTTTGGGCCAGCAACTAATTGGTTTATTTTTGGGATCAAGCAAAAATTCAATATTATGCTTTAGTCTGGTAGACGCAAAAAAATCGAAAAGGAAACCCTGGTACATTAAAACTTCTTTTACTCCATGCTCAAGGTTGAAGGCGTCCAGCCAAAGCCCACTCGGTATTCTTTTGTCAATACTGACACAAACTGTTTCAGAGAATGGAAGTGCAATTTTCACATGACCAAAAAGAAATCCAATCGTGGCCACATTTTTCCATTGATATGGGTGACGCAAAACCGTATGGAAACTGCATTTAAATTTTGCTTTTTTTAAAAATAAATCAGCTAATACTACAAGGCTATAATATTCCAAGACCCAAGAATTAAGCCTTCTGATTTCAAATAGTTTATAATTAAACCATTTAATACGTTTCATCAAGAGCCCACTTCAACGTAGCAATTCAACAGTACTGCAATTGACATTTGTAAATACTTTCGTTTTAGAGAATAGGGCAGGGTCATATTCCTTTTTGCAAAAAGAAGGATAACTAATAATATACTTGATACTTTCCCTGTATTTCAGATAGGGGACAACCACGAGCTGATATTGCTGGTGACCCGTTACCTAGTGCAAGATATGTGAGCTGGCAGCTTTGTCCTGATCAAAAATTGCCGAGTCCTGTCTTTACCTCTTTACTGGTATTTCTCGGTCAATTCGTTGATCATGATCTTACTCTAACAGGCGATACTGCCCTGCATGCAGGCAAGCGTTGATCTAATTGTCTCAATTATATACAAGTACTGTGGAAGTTTCTAAACCAAAAGAGGAAAGGAAGAAAAGGGAAAGAGGGAGGGGCGGGTGGAAGAAATGGAGGAGAGGACAGGAAATTTTTCAACAGAAAAAAATACCATAATTATATTTTATGAATCGAATTGTGAACCTCGTAAGTTTTTTTTGGGCATCGCGATAGATCTGTTGGCTTATAACTACACGGTGATTACAAAGTAATCCCTCAAAGTACGTTTTTTGTTTGATATGAAAATTAAATTTAGGGACTAAGGTACTCAATTTAACAAAATATTGATTTCAGAGTTTGGAGAAGGAGTTTCTAAATAGTGCTGTCTCTCGGGTTACATGTTCCTAGTATTCCAGAATAAATCTATGCTGATTGAGTAATTATCAAACTCTTAGATACAGGATCGCCGCGTGAAGTGACTTGTGGACATTCTGGTTGCGAGACATCTGGCGTCGAAAATAAAGCTTGCCTTCCCATCTCCATTCCGGTGAATGATTCGTTTTATAACGGACAACAATGTATCCATTTTGTGCGCAGTGGACCGGTACTGCCAGATCACTGTCCACATGGTGTGTATGATGAGTGAAGATTCAGGTTATCAGTGTATTTCAATCCATTCTCTAACTGCTGGTAGCTCATCGCACCACTGTAAAATTGCATTCGATTTCTGGATTAAAGACAGTAGTATTTGTGTCTTTTTCTCCCGACCCACTTCCTGGTAGTCGTTACCCTATTTCACAGTCCGAAATCTTTAAATGTAATTGCCTGCTGTACAGACCGATTTCCGTATTTTTCCCCTCTCAAGTGCAATGGAAGTAGGCATGAGATGGAATTTGATCTAATGAGGAGGCAAAATAGTAACAGGGACCTTAGAAATCTGCTTTCATTGCTGATCACATGCAAAGTGTAGGCCAACATCGTTCACTTGAGTACAGAGTAACTGCTATACTGTTTACGGCACTCCATTATGTTTAGAAACACTAACAGCAACAGCATTACTTTTCACTACCGCAGGTCGACGTGAACAGAGAAATGAGATAACTGCATATTTGGACGCTTCTCAAGTGTATGGCAGTTGCTCCAAACAGGCAGCTTTGCTTCGGGACTCCGCTAATCCGCGTGAGTAGAACTTTTTTTATCAGTAGCAGTAAATACATACGAAGCACGCTTGCCCAGTATAATTTTACTGTGGCCGTTTCATGTCGAACTGTTTTTGTTACCCAAAGGTGTCTTTTCTCTTCCCTCAAAAACTAAGATAAACAATAAATTATTAAATGAATAAGAAAGCAATAAAAAATACGAAAAAAAACAACAACAAAAAAAGACAAAACAAAACAAAACAAAACAAACAAACAAACCAAAATAAAAAAAAAAACCAAAAAAACAAAAAACAAAAAAAAAAAAAACCCGAAAAAACAAAAAAAAAAAAAAAAACCCCGAAAAAACAAAAAACACCCCCCCCCCGATGATTCGACGTGCAATAGATGACAAATGACAAAAAAAAAAAACAGTTTTTCATGCTGACAAGTTGTTCATTGCAAACAACTTTTCAGTGGCAGGCAGAGTTTAGTCGTCAAAGCATATCAGTACACGGGCTTTTATGAACCCAAATGCATGCGATTGCTCAGCCAGCATGGCAACAGCTTGTCAACTCTTTCAACGCCACATTTTGGACTGAGTCAACAGCTTTCATTGGGCGCGTCGAGGAAAGCTATTAGCCTGACCATTATATGCCATGTAAATACAGGCATGCTGGTCTTTCAATAAAAGGTCCTTTTGCATAGAACATAAATGTAAAGGTCATCTAACCAAAGATAGAAATGGGCATTTTGGACTTAACAAGGGTAAATAGAAATGCAAAGCTATAAAACCAAAGCATTTTGAGTGATGACTTCATGTCCTAGCTATATTGCCTGCCTTTTTCAACCTTTTTGTCACTTTCCGACATTTATCGCCTTATATATTACCCATGTTCGAAATATTCTAATATTTCTTTCTTTGATTTTATGATTTTGGATTGGTTTGATTTGCATATCATTTACTTTAAGCTCTTTGTATTGGCGTCTCATTGAATTTTGTGTCCAGTGCACGTATGCAATTTTATTTTTTTTTTTTTTTCTGGCACTTCACTCTCTTTCATCTTCAAAATCACTACCAGAATTGTCGCTCTCGTCACTGCTGTTTCCATCCAGTCGAATGATGAGTGGATCCACGGCGGCCTCTATGACTCCCGATGTCACCACAAAGTCTACCTCGATGCGGATCACCTTATCCACGACTCTGGCAAATGTGTCTGCGTTCACTTTGGAGAAGCCATTCATCGTCACTTGCTTGAGATCTTTGAGTTTGAAGGTATTATCAAGGGCTATTGATCCCTTCACTATACCCGAAACCATTTCTATTGGGTCCAGCTCTCAGTGACGTGGAGGAAGTCTAAAAAAACTGGGCCATGAAGTGCTGCAGTGATATCAGTGTTGCAGACAGGCTCAGGCTTGTGGGACTTTACCAGCTTGTATACTTCAGGCTTGGTAAACGCAGGGGGCACTTGGATGTTTCAGTCTTGCAACGACTGCATCATATCTCCTTTTTGGTTGTTTGATGATGAGGATCTGGTCTCCTCAGCCAAGACGTTGTGGTAACTTGCATTATCTATCACTATGACTGAAGGCTGTCTCAGAGTTGGCATCACTGTGTTCTCAAACCAGTGGATAAAGGTTGTCCCGTTCACCTCCCCATGATTATTTCCGTCTGCTTTCCTTGCCTGGAAAACAAGCTCCCAATCCTCAAACAACTCATACTTGGTACACCTTGCGTGTAACACTTTTATACTATGGCCTCTGTCTTGGGCGGTAGAGTTGCTGCAGAGGTCACAGAACGGTGGTTATCAGTCTCATTCCCAGGAAGCTGGTCTGCCTATGGTATCAAAGCTGTTATCTTGGGAGGTAGAGGTGCTGCTTCGGTCATAGGACGGCGGTTATCAGTCTCCTTCCCAGGAAGCTGGTCCGTTTATCAGTAGACTGCTATGTGATACCTGTTCACCCATGTTTCGTCCATACGGGGGGGGGGGGGGGGGGGCTTCCCTCCAGAACTCACGGACCTTCCTGATATACTCATTCCGTCTTGCAATCATGCCGTAGTCTTCATAAATTATTTTCTGATAGGACTTCTGTATTTTATAACCAAGTTTCCTCAGTACACGAGCGCGAGTTGTAGGGCCACAGAATGTCGAGTCAACGCGAAATGTAGATTTTACATTTTGTGTGACTTATTTTTCACGTAAAACGTAAGAAAACCCAAAGTGTAAATAGCCAAAATACCTTTGAAACCACAAAATGTTAAGTAAACGCAAAATGCAAAGAGGCAAGTTGGCAGTGATCCATGAAAAATCCCAAGATAAGGTCAGGAAAAAATTAAAGGTTTGAAATTTTTTACTGACTAATTTTTTTTTACTAACTGCACCCTTCAGTGAGTTTATTAACTAAACAAGAGGGCTGTGTGAATGGGCCATGCTCAGCTGACCCAGCCATTCATCACACTTGCAACTCCTTGTACTTGAAACAGGATCAAGGTCACCCATGTACTAAGTCTGACCTTTATAGAAGAACACTAACATGTGCAACATCAGGGTCCCAGTTCAAGTAGTTCTCAAGTTATAGTGAAGAGTGAAATTCATGTATCTTGCACTGTAACCCCAGAAACGAGGTCAAGGTTATTCATGTACTGTCTACGCATGACCTTCATAGAGAAACATCAAAATGTGCAACGTCAAGGGCCTAATTCAAAACAGATCTCAAGTTATCAAGTGAATAGTAAATTTCGTGTCAGTTGTCCTGTGACCGTGGGAATAAGGCAAGGTCCAAACATCACTGGAGCATGACCATTTGCATAAAATAGGTAAACACTGATAAAAGGTACCAAATTGGAGCACCACCTGGTGAACAAATTAAGAACTAAGAGTCCCTAGGGGTGTTCTTATGTAATATCAAAGCAATTGGGTGAACAGTTTCGGAGATATTTAAGATTTGCCCCCAAAACGAACAAAATATTCATAAAAAAACTCTTAAAATCACTGGAGCGTGACCATTTGAACAACTTTGTTACAGACACATCCCCACCAACTTTGAAAAGAATCTGGCAGACAATTTTGGAAAAGAAGTCGAAAATGTGAATTGTGGACGACGGACGGACGGACGACGGCTCGCTAATCATAACATAAGCCAGGTTGACTGACAAGTCAGCTGACCTAAATAAACTGGCTTTTGTATTGAACTTTGATAATGAGTTTAATATATATATACATATATATATATATATATATATATATATATATATATATATATATATATATATATATATATATATATATTTATATATATATATATATAATATTTATTTCCAGCTTGCTATGAAGTTGTACTCACATATTTGGCAATCTGCCGTTCTTGGTGACTCAGGGGCAACGGAATTTCAATTGCTTTAAACATATTTCATTCAGTTAGTACAGAAATACATGATCCATATTCATTAATTCCAAACCCAACAATGACGGCAAAGAGATTTCAGACTTGCCAAAGCATCAACATTTCTTTTCCAATACCGATGTGAAGAAACAAATTGCACTCCTGACTTGAGAAGGCAGTCACCCATAAAAGGCAACTGGTGGTTTTAAACCGGTCCTCTCAACCTCAGAAATATTCATCATTAACTGCAGACACTAGTTCTTTTTCCAAAATGTATAGGCCTAACCACCCAAAACACAAATTTCATTTCTTCTGCCAAAAATGAAAAGAGACCTGTTAGGCCTATCAGTGTCACTTTTAGTTCTCCCGACTTGTCAGTCAGCTAAGTTTAAAGTAAAAGAGTAAAGTAAATTACACGGAAATCGAAAACAGAATTAAGTAAGCCATTGGCAAAGAGGCCACTGCCCTATTTGAATCTCTTTTGCAAGAAACGGACTAGGTTCACAGGATATACTAGACACATTAAAACGGGTAGAGAAGGCATAGACATGAACAAGACAGAAAATGAGGCTGTTTAATAAGATTACTTCTAATGAAAGATACAAATTGCAAAGTAAGCAGTATTTGTGGACAAAAGTGTGAAAAGACTATAAACAAATATTGGAACTGCTATGAAATTTAGCCGATACCAGCTAGTTTAAAGCGATCTGTAGGTTTTGATTTTAAAATAAAGTTGACACATTCTTAAAAGTTGGGGCCTCTGGGAACACTGTTTTAAAATTAAGCCTATACCATGAGCAAGCAAAATTCTGAAAAGTTAAGCATCTAAATCTTACAGGTGCCAAGGACACATAACCCATTTTCTCTTGTGTTGGATACGTATCTAATTCGCGACTTATGATTTTATGTCCTCATGTCAATCTGATGTGTGCCATATACTTTAAAATTTACCATTAATATTCAGCATTGAGAAGAAGAAGGATGTTGAAAATGGAGAGCAAATGGTTAACTGTTTGAGTTCGCCCTGTGTTTTCACCCTGAACGCCCTTAGTTTTCATGTGTGTAAAACTGACGAAGATCACCTGATTTGTTTAGAACAAAAGTTTAAGTGCTGTTGCGCTATAAGAAATTTGAAGTGATAATACCTAACATCCTTACATTTTCCGTAGACTTAAATTTTGTGGCACGAGACTTTATATTTTGCGTTTTCTTATACGGAGTATATGGTACCATCTGTGCCATGGAGAGCGGTTAATATAGGCTTGGCCTGCTTCGCAATTCATGTAAAAGATATGGGTATATACCTTTTTTTTGTGTTAACGCAAAATGTAAACTTTACACTTTGCGTTGACTTTACGTTGTATGACTTTACAGCGTTGCTTTTGACGGAAACACTACACTTTCTTTTTCCAGCGCTATTTTCAACTTGTTATAGGTCGGTAAGGTCTTGTCCCTATAAAATGGGTGCATTCTTCGCCTAATGACTGCCGTGGTGAAAGAGTCATAAGAAAACGGATTTTTATGCCTATGTTCTCCTGTCTTGGAAGAATCAGCGTTCCTATCATTTTTGCTTATAACTCTGTAGACTCTGAACTTAGAGAGGTTGAAAACAGCAGCAACTCTGTCCAGGACCTTAGTGGCAGCTATTCTTGGTTTCCCTCTTTTCAACTCGTCCAGGTAATGCGAATAAACTGATCTGATACACTGCTTGATATCGGCAGATAGGATTCTAGCACGAGGAATGCTGAATACTGCTGAATACGGCTGTCTCCGAATGTGCATACCCGGCGTTCTTTTATACATTCTCTTTCCAAATGCACCGAGAAACCCTTTCCCTGTGTCGAAAGTGTTCTCATTTGTTTACTGAAGCTTAACACCTTCTTGTAAACACAAAGATTTTTTCGGCTCAAAACAATGTGTTTGTTCTTTTACCAACATGCCAAATCGTTCACGTGCACTTTTCTTTCTTTCTAGTCCTAACGTACATATTTTTACAAGACACTTTTAAATTGAACGCAACAAAAGCTTTGTGTTTCATAGCCATACACATGTGCATATATATGAATATATTTCACAATTTTGCCATACGGCTACTTTTAATACTGTGTGTGAAATAAAAGTTCAGTTGATCAGTATGCTTCATAAGTAACTCGTGGAAAGCAGCAACCTCCTTCAAATCATTTACATTCGATTTAGGAACATTAAATACCGGAGAGACCATAAACACACACATATGTATATATATATATATATATATATATATATATATATATATATATATATATATATATATATATATATATATATATACATATATATGGTTATTCACTACGACACTAAAACACCCACAAAATAAGAAAACAAAAAGAACAAAAAACAATGAAAAAGAAAAAAAACCTGTTCACTCAGGTTTCAACCGTTCTGCCATCCACTCACATTAGGTTCTGAGAATGTAAATTGTACTAATAAGGGAGAGACCCAGCTGCCATTTTAAGAACACAGAATATGCTAGTTATGACATATCACATACCATTATTTTAGAACACAACAAAGTATTTTTCTGGTTAGGTGCTGAAAATTGCGAACGGCAATAGATGAAAATTTTTGAATTTCATTTTACCCATTTCTGTTCATGGTGCTGAAATGGTCCCCTTTGTTTTCCTGCCCGATTGCTCACCTGGCCTGAATGACGCAATAATATGCATATTCAAATGGCTTTGGTACTAAGATAGAGTTTGTTTGTTTATGATGTGGCTACTTTTTTCTCATTAAAAGTAGCGTATAGCGAAAGTTTCGGGTTAAATATTGCGCAGATTAACTGCGACATGAATCCATCACCTTGAATGCAGTCATTTCACAGTTATGCTTTTCTTGATACCTTCATGAAGTTAAAAATGCCAATTTCTATGCATGGTGAGACGACCTTTGGTACCCTTATCAGAATTTGGAATAGTTCTTTTTATGTAATTCGACTTGAGTAGCAGTTGGCACAAAAAGAGTTGAAGTTAAGATGATGAAAAGAGGCTTTCTGGTTTCCATACGGAGGCGAACTTCCCGAAATAAAATAAAAGTATACGAGGAATTTTTGTGTGTTTTCATTTGAAAACCCAGGTCGGGGGAAGCTTCGTTCAGGTCCTGCTACCACGCACGGTTTGAAGCTATTGTTGCCCCAACATGATGATCCAGCATGCAAAGATGTCAATGACACAATTCGATGCTTTCTATCAGGTATGGAACATTTTCTGGCAGTCAAATATAAAATCTAGTGTTGCTTTGTGTTTTAAATGGGCTATTGTACTAATTTTGAGCCAACATTACATGTATTTTATGCAGAAATAAGTCGATGAGAGTTGTATGTCCAGAATACCAGATCTTGTTCTTTTGATCATTGTCATGCAAAATGTAACTACGGAGGCGAACCCATTGAAAGACCCTATTTAGTTTTATGAAACTGATTAAAGATTGACGAAGTATGTCTCCATATGACTCCTATTTTTAGAAGTTTAATGTACGTCAGCGACGTGAGATTACATCTGATAAGACTCCCTGGAATCAATATATATATATATATATATATATATATATATATATATATATATATATATATATATATATATATATATATATATATATATATATATATATATATATATATATATATACATACATAAGTATAGATTATAGCATGGTTTGTTGTGGATACGAAGAATATCAACGAGTACTTGGTGCAATATACGCTATGTAAAACGAGTCAGCGAAGCGAAAGAGTTCTGCTATATGGTACGCAGGGCGAGTTGATATTCTTCGTATCGACAACAAACCAAGCTATGATCTGTTTTGTCTCACGTTTGAGTCGATTTTAATACAGTACTAACTGAAGCAACATGACACATTTCAAGTGAATTTATTCTTTGCATTTAATAAAGAAGAGATCAATTTGATCAGGGACGTGCTATAGATATAGCACGTCCCTGATTTGATCAACTCACCATCGACATTTTTAGTTTTATAGGTTGTTTTTACTAAGTGTTTTATTCTTGTAGATTTAGTTATTTGTACATAGTCTTAGTATCAACACTTTTAGATTTTCTTTAATTTTAACTTCTGTTTAATTATATGTAACACTACTTTCGTATTTCATCTAGAAGTATGCTTGGTCCCTTGGAAGAACAGAGCCGCGCTCTGAAAGGGCCACCCAGGGTAAAAAAAATCTTAAATAAGTAAAAATAAATAAAAAACTGAATTTATAAAGACAGGAAAAAGAAAGACATTTCATACACCTCCGTCTGGGCTAAATACACAGATTTGGCCTAGGTACGTATCTTTAAGTCAGTGCCGAATGTCAACATAATAATATTTTTCAAAAATCCCTGTCAGAACGGGTCAGAGTGTCTATTATAAGGTCACATTAAAGCAGAAAATTGATAATCAAAGGCATACCTAACATAGTAATATAATAATAGGGTCTAAAAGCAGGCGTAGGCTTGATAGATAGTTTATTAACGTTAAGCCTATCAGGCGCACAGGCAAATCATTAACAGTTAGTTTAGGCCCTAAAGTAGCGTTCAATGTTCGCCAAAATGCTCTTTAAACTGGCCGGCTTCTATTCTGATTTATCTTTCTGCCTTACAGTAATGATTCAGGATATGGTTATATATATATTCAATGCATTTTCCTGTTTTCTTTGTATATTTTTTTTTATTCTTACTCTTCTTGTTTTTCTTGGTCAGGGAGACCCTCATTAAGACAAATATTTGTCGCGCTCATGAGGGCCACCTTAATATGATTTCGGCTGCTTCCATGATACAGGCGACATATTTGAATTTATCTAAAACAATTATTGGCATAAGTGACGTGACACACTTACGCATTACCCTCGTGGTAAAGTATCAGATTTTACAAACTGTCTCGTGGCCTGAACAAAGATAACAGTTTGGAATAACACGTTCTTATTCATAATCATTTATCAGGAGATTTTTGACGTATCTAGTAAATCCCTGGTACCTACGAATGTAAAATTTCTTTTTTATTTGAGTGGGCGTCATAGTTATTGTACCTGGTATGTCAAACCTTAGACAATATTTTATGTAGCTATGGTTGAATCTGTTAAAAGACAAGTCTTGGTTTTGTCTTGTATTACATCTACCTAGTTCTTTGTTGGTCCTAAATGGTAATTGTTGAAGATTGATCGGTAACCTAAGATTGATATACTTATAATAGAATTTATATTTGGAAATGGTAAAGATGTCATTCATTTATTTTCAGCATTCAAAGGGTTTTGAATAAGGGGTAATAAAGTGAATTATATTTAGAATATATAATTATTCGGACAGCTTTTTTTGTAATTTGAAAATTTCACTGTGTTTAAATCCCCAAACTAAAATGCCACAATTTATATGTGAGAGTATTATTGAGTTATATGCTTTATTTTGGCGTTAAAGGTTAGACATTCTTAATATTGTTAAAGATGCCTAGTGACCTTGCTATCTTATTAGATATTTCAGCTATGTGAGCTTTTCAATTTAAATGTTGGTCAATTGTAATTCCTAGAAAATTAAAGCTCTCTACCTTTTCGATTTCAGTTTTATTGATTTTGACAGTTGGGTTTTCAAATCTTTTTTGAGGTTGATGGAATTTCATCAATTTCGTCTTTTGATTGTTTAAATATAATTTATTTGCACTTAGCCAATCAGTGATTTTCTGTAATTCCATATTGATTTTGTGATCAATTGCTGTGTGGTTGACATTAAGAGTAATTAAATTTAGTGTTGTAGTTAAAGTTGAGTCGTCGGCATACATGAAGATATTACTTGCTTCAACCATATCATTTGTGTGAATTGAGAACAACAAGGGTCCCAAAATAGAGCGTTGCGGTGCGCCTGTGGTCACAAATAAAGTATCTGATTTTATATCATTATATCCAACATATTGTGTACGATTAATCAGATAATTTTCAAACAACTTGAGTGGGGCATCCTTTATTCCGTAATGATTTAATTTATGCAATAAAATGTCATGACCAAGCGTATCGAATGCTTTGGACAAGTCTAGGAATATGCATAATGGTCGTTTCCCTTGGTCCATTTCCAATATCACTCTATCTATCTATGAGCTCAACAGTGCCAAGTACTGTTGAGTGGTCCTTTCGAAATACGTATTGAACATTATAGATTAGTTTGTGTCTCTGAAAGTAGTCATAAGGTTGATGAAATATTATTTTCTCGAAAACTTTAGAGCTAGCATATAATATAGATATTGATCGATAAATGGTAAAAGATGTATTGTCACCCTTTTTATACATGGGAACAACTTTAGCAATCTTGAGTTTTTCAGGAAAATTCCTGTTTTGATACTTTGATTCACAATTATTGCGAGCAACCATAATCAAATCTTCATCCAATAATAACATATTCAACTCGAATATACAGAGAAATGACTCAAGTAAGTCATTTCATTTATACACAGCAAATCGTGATCATTGCCAAACACAAGGCAAATCCGGTTGCGTTTGCTAATAAGTATTCAAACTCCCAAAGGGTGCACTCTATATATATATATATATATATATATATATATATATATATATATATATATATATATATATATATATATATATATATACGTGTGTGTGTGTGTGTGTGTGTGTGTGTGCGCGTGCAAAGGTCAGTGGGGCTTTGAATGAACAATACAGTTTGACCCCCAACAGGTGACGAGAGGGTCAACGAAAATGTGATTCTAACGGTGCTGCACACGATCTTCAACCGAGAACACAATCGCATTGAGGCACAGTTGCACACAATGAACCCAACTTGGTCGGGAGAGAAACTGTACCAGGAATCACGCCGTATTGTTACTGCAATTATGCAACATATTGTCTACAATGAGTACTTGCCTATAATACTGGGTACTCAGGGGATACAGAAATTTGGGCTAGATTTACAGAAAACTGGATTTAATGACGGTCAGTTTCAAAGTTATAGCATCATCAAATGCCGTACGATAGGTAACGCAGCAATATAATTTGACCAAATCTAACGCAGATATACATTTTCCGAGCTCTCACGTAATTGTTATCGGGAAAGCCACTGCGTTTTTTTTTAAAGTCCGCATAAATTATCGAAGGTAAAATGATCTCAACTACTAAAACACTCCAATCCTGTATGTAAGATATCCGAATTTGAAGGGGCAGTGCCACTGACAATCAAAAAGTAGACCAGCGTTGTTCAAACCAATTGGGTACATTTCATGCAAATATGTTTCCACGGGCCACGCATAATAGTTAAACATTCAGAAAAGTTGGTCAGAAGTGTTTTTTCCTCTCTCATTTACATGTGAACATATGACAGTGTAGCTCGCTGTTAAGAGAACATTTTAATCTCAGAACGAGATATTGCACTTTGTGCATTTATGTATTAGAGTTTGTCAGTGTATCCTTTATGTATCTACGTTTTCAGCATATGACAAGACAGCCAATGCCGACATTGCCAATGCATTTGCTACAGCGGCCTTCAGGTTTGGACACAGTCAGATCACTCCGCATGTCCAGTTCACTGGTCCAGACTATGCCGCAACCGAAACGCTCAATATCAGTTGGGTATATATATATATATCTTTTACTCATACATTTGTTTTATATCTATAAATTCGCCGCTAGCGCTTTGCAGACAAAATTCATTATTTTATATTTTTCGGAGAAATTCAAGCACTTATCCAAGTTCACCTGTGACAATTGATATGCGCTTATTTCATTCTCCGTGAAAGGTTGATAAGCGTACGTTCCTGTGACTGTGAAAGAATGAAAAGAGTGCATTCTGCTGACTACAAATAATAAGCAGGTGCCCATTATCCTGATCGTAACGAATTGCCAGACATCCATTTCACCCGACGATTGCACGACGGCACCTGCACGCTTGACCATGAGTGCTTGGCAATCGCTCATTTCCAAAGTATAAATGATTCACAAGCGGTCACTAACTTGAGCATAGAGGTTTGGCACGCGTTTGTTTTCTTCTCCAGGAAAAAATTAAAAGCTCCCATTTATGTGGCCTAGCAATGAATAATTTCGAATAGGTTGTGTCCCTGATCTATGAAGATTTGAAAAGCGTCCATGATCTTGAAAACATTTGTTGCATGATTTCTTCTGACAGTTTTGAAATAATTGACAACTACATGTAGCTATTTCCATTGAGAATGTTGTGTATCCCATTCAATGATTTACAGCAAGTGATGGCTATAGTTTATTGTCCTCTGCAAAAGAGTTGGCAGTTACAGTGACTATCTTACGTTACCCCAAAAGCTCTAGAAAATAAATCTTCACAACGCTGTAGTTTGTGCCTTTCTTTTTTCTTTCTTTTCTTTTCTTTCTTTTTTTGTTCAGCTGACTTGTCAATCAGCAGAAATCATAGGATGGTCAGTAGTCCTTGGTCAGATGGCTGCATTTTAACCTTAGACCAGTGTCAGTATCAACCACGGGTTCATCAAGCAATTTACAATGAACTTTTTTTGTTTTATGAGGGTGAATAACATTTATCTATCCAAAAGAAACTATAATTTTGCGCTTCCTTGCTTCTGCATGACACTCGCGTACCCGTGGAACGGAAGGATACACTCGATGGCCCGCCTGCGGCGGGCTGCATCTCATGTAATCCTTCCGCTCCACGGGTACGCTCGTGCTATGCAGAATTTACGGCCTGGCACTCACACTGGTGTAGTTTTATTAGTTGACTGAATTCACATTTGACTTGCAATCTGCTTTAACTAAAGGGCGTGCACGTAATTCTCATCCTACATTAAAGTTTTTTCCGACACCCACATGGGGGAGTCAACCTCGTATTGATGAGTATAACCGTATTTTGAAGGAGAGTTTATCATCAATTCAGCCCCCAGTCGTTTGTAATACTTATAGCAGGGATGATATTCAGTCTCTCGTGGATGCCTATTTGTCTGATATAAATGATGCCATCCACCACGCTGCATGTGAGGCTGGGTGTACTGTTAAACATTCTTTTACTCCTAAAAAATATTGGTGCCCTGAACTTAGCCAGTTATCAAAGAAAAAGAAATTCTGGTGGCGTATATGGACAGACAATGGGCGCCCTAATACCGGAGTTGTATACGAATGCTACAAAGGCATAAAAAAGGTCTTTCGTAAGTTCTCTAGACAATGTATGCATAATGAATTAGCTATCCAGTACAAAAAACTTAACAATATGTATCGTGAACGCAAAATCCACTTTTTCTGAAATGGTATTAAAAAATTGAAGCGGAAAAGGGTTAATTCCGTTCTCCATGCAGATCAAATAGCGAAATATTATTCGGAAGTGATGAATGATAATTTTAAGAACCTGACCCCACATCAGAGTGATATAGCAGATATTGTCAAGTCTAAATGTCGTTTATTCTCTGAGGAGATTACCTCTTCTCCAGATGACATTAAACTTACTTCTAGCATGATTTCAAAATTTATTCATAAATTGAAGAGAAACTCCTCACCTGGATGTGACGGTATCTCCACAGAGCACCTCATCTACGGAGAGTCCGAACCTCTATTAGATCATCTGGTCACCCTATATTCCATTGTTCTACAATATGGTATTGTGCCGGATGTATTTTTAACTGGTATCACTATTCCTATTCTGAAGAAGAGTACTCTTAATCCGAATATCCAAGAGAATTACCGGCCCATCACTTTGAGTTCAGTACATGCTAAAATAATCGAACTTGCCATTACTCCTGACGATGCGTCCCTTTCTGAATCCCAGTGTAATTCACAACTGGGATTCAGAAGAGGTAGCAGTGCCACGTTTGGTTGTACTTTCTTACATGATCTGGTTACCGTTTTTAATGATATGAATTCGCCAGTGTACGTTTGCACTCTAGATGCCCAGAAATGCTTTGATAGTGTCTGGCATGACGGCCTTCTTTATAAACTCCTAAATATTTTGCCAAAGTCACACTGGTTATTAGTTCATGATTGGTATAAACACTCACGTAATATTGTTAGATGGAATGGCGAGTATAGCCATGTCTTCCCCATCTCGAAGGGAGTACGCCAGGGAAGTGTCATTTCGCCATACTTTTTTAACATTTTTATTAATGATATGCTTAAGACGGTGGATGCTGCCCGGGGTGGTGTCTGCGTGGGTGGAGACACATTTAGTGCCTTCGCCTACGCAGACGATGTCACCTTGTTCAGTGCCACCGTTACTGGATTGCAAACATCTATTGACATTTGTTATGAGTATTCCAAACAATGGAGATTTAACTTTAACCCTGCTAAGTCTAAATGTATTATTATGGGTCGAAAACTATTGAGCCAGTCTCCAATTTTTCTGTTAGGTGGCGAATCTATGGAGGCGAATGAATATGTTGACATTCTTGGTGTAACTTTTACTTCCAAGAACTCATGTAAAGTTCATGTTGAGAACAGAATCAAGAAATGCAGACAGAGTTATTATGCCCTTGGTAATGTTGGCCTCTCATACCCTGGGTTGGACACTAATGTTAAAACTTATCTATGTAATACTATGTGTTCCCCTGTTCTCACATATGGTCTTGATACTGTAAACATTTCAAACACTTCCCTCCGTGAACTGGAATCTACGCAGGGAACTCTAGTTAAACGCTTCCTTGGTATTTATTTGATTTAAACATATTTATTTCAACTGGATCGCCCTATAGTACATCGAGATGTCACTAATCGAGGGGTTCTCCAGAACATAGAGTGACACACAAAATGTATATTACAAAACACACAGGACAAAACAAGAACAAAGTTACCCAATTAACAGAGAAGCTGTACACATGCTTCAGATTTGTACCCTGCATACAAAAATCACAGTAGTGGTAGTCATCAAAATGCAAAACAAAGCAAAATAGTTAACTGCAGGTAGAATGTACACATATACGTCCCTGTTCACAATAATACGGACTAGCGGTAGGAAATTTCATAAAGGACATTTGGGAAGTAAGAATTATCAGCGACTAACCCAATTGAAAATTACTGCTTATGCATATCAGAACTAAGCTATGAAGCGTCTAGTATCTACGATGTATCTGTGGAAAGCATCACAAATTTGTATGTTGAAGGGAATGGACAATTGGTCGCTACCAAAGAGAAGAATATGAGCTAGTCTGTCACTCGCTGTGTGTATAATCAGATTTGGGTGGACGCCGGGAGCAATAATAGGGATGATGGAGTTGAGTAGTCTAATTCTATAAGTTGAATAATTTGGACAAAAGAACAGGTAATGTTGCAGATCTTCAGTGGGGTAGGAACACGAACATGTAGGTTGTGGGATGATGTTGACTTTAAAGAGATCAAAGTTAAGTCTCGAGAATCCAAGACGAAGCTGGGTATGACAAATGTTGGCAAATCGGTGTCCTTGGGTATAGTAAACAGGAACATGATCCACTGCTAGAAGTGTTGCTTTCAGCTTTGATTTGAATATTTGGAGGGAAATTGAGTCTCTTATATCGGAGGGAAGATTGTTACACAGTTTGATAGTGTCAGGTAGGAAGGATTTGTCTAAGCGGTTAGTTTTGCAATTGATGGGACGTATGGAGCTGGTGTGGCGGGAGTTTCGAGCATTAAAAGTAGGAGGAGTTAATTGAGAGAGATAGGAGGGTGTTAAGTTGTGATACATTTTGTAAAGAAGAAGTAACTTAGAATACTTCCTCCTGCTGGCGAGAGTTGTCCAACCAAGTTCACGTAAGAGATTGGCGCGTGATGTGTGCCTTAATGCACCTGTGCATATTTTGGCAGCTTCAAACTGTATGGATTCAATAAGATCGGAAAGTCCCTGACCGCAGTTGTCAAAGAGCACACAACCATATTCAAGAATTGGTCGAACCATAGTTAAATAAAGTTTAATCAGAGCTTTGCGGGAAAGTTTATATTTGAATCTACGCAGAAGGGCATTGGTAAGCGCTCGCACCATTCTGCTCTGCTGAAGGCCTGTGACAGTCAAACCATTTCTGATCGTGTAAAATATATGACTTTGTCTCTGTTCAATCGTATCTTTATGGTCGATTCTCCCCTACTGTCGTTCTATTCTTATATTTTGGCCCAATACATCGTTTCTGGGCGAAGATATAAAGGCACCATAATCGACCGTATTCTCGATCTCGGCCTATCTCCGACCAGTGTTGCGCTTACTGGATTCAACCGTCCCTCGGCTGTCCATGAGTAGGGGCGCCCGCGGGACGGTGTGGTGGACTCATTATAGGCCTTATTTAAGGAGTTTGGTCTACCCGTCTGCCTTATAGCTGTAACATACCTCATTCTTTTGCAAATCTTCTGTAGATTTCAAATATGCCTGTTGTGGAGCTCTCATGTGGTCCAGTTTTACGGTATATGCAAATTAAGAGACCTATATAGTAGAGCAGCTAAATTTTCAAAAAAGGCTTATTTTCAGTTTTGTTTCAACTGGAAAAATTACCGGCTTGATTTGGTATCAATCAAAAGATAAGAACCTGAATTTTAAATTTAGGTAAAGTGTACTATCAATTTCATGGTCAATTTGTAATTATATTGGTTACCATGGCAACGAAATAAGTTTTCATGAAATGAAGGGAGAATCACCTCATTAACCATAACTTTATACACATACAAGATACCACCTCACAACTTTACATCAACATACCTTCTATACAGGGTTTTTAATAAAAATCTAGTTTGAGATAGTAAGTGTCAACAGTTGGTTGCCATGGCAACAGAATGTTTGTAAAAATCACTTAAATTTGCATGTAAACACTACAACTTATTTATAGTTTTAAATATTGGGAATAATTTTCATAACATTTGATGTTAAAATGTAAAAAGATTCTTTCTGCACTAACAATGAGGTTAATTGAGTGAAGGAAGACTGTTTTGGGTAGCCTAGCAACGTTCTTGCAAATGTTTACATTACTCAAAATGAGCAGATCTTTGTGGATATTGCAAAAATTGGTCAAATGGCCAGTGCTGCGCATTGCTGAGAAATGATACATACAAGTGATAATATTGCCAGAAAATCAGTCCTTAAACAAAAAAATTCTTAGCTAAATTTGGTATTAAATGAAAGATAATAACCTGTAATTAAAGGTTACGTAAACTGTACCATCGATTTAATGGGCAACATATGTTTTTATTGGTTTCCATGATAACGGCATTTTTTTAGTAGTCCAGGGAAAAACACGTTTTTAACTATTACGTAATGAAAATGCAAGGTACCACTTCACAACTTTACATCAGCGTACCTACTATACAGGCATTTCCTAAGAAACCAGTTTGAGATTGTAAGTGTCAAAGTTGGTTGCCATGGCAACGGAATGTTACTAAAAATCACACAGGTTTGCAATCAAACATCAGGAGCTTGTTTCTAGCATCAAACTTTAGGAATAATTTTTATCAAATGCGCTGTTAAAATGTAAAGAGACTCTTTCTCCACTAAATTTGTTGTAAATTGAGTCAAGTAGGAGTGTTTTATGGTCACCTAGCAACGTTCCTCCAAATATCATGATTATTCAAAAGCAGATTTTTGTTGATATTGGACACGTATTATCAACCGTGTTGAAACTGCTGAGCAATGATATATGTGATAATACTACCAGTAGATGTCTTTATAAACTTTCCATATTTCCCTGCAGTAACTCCTGTCGTAAAGCAACATTAATTTGTCTTTTTAACAATAGAATTAAATAATTTGTTCCAAATTTTGTGCCTTTTTCAAGTATTTTTTCATTTAACTCTAATTTAAGGTATCCGTGACACTGAGCGCATACTTATCAAGCATATATATTACCTATCATATCCAGCAAAAAGATGGTAAAATTGTCAGAGCTCCCAAAGAACGTCCTTACCGCATGCGCACCTAATCACCGCAATTTTGTCTGAATTATTTTTGTCAATGTAAGAAACCATTTTATATTCAACACAATGTGCCTCTCTTTTCCCCTTCCTCAAGAAAATATTCAGACAATTAACATGGCAAAAAAGTCTCAAAATTGCCACATTTAGTTGCACTTCTAGAACTTTTGTCACTGCCCATTGGCAGATGTCTCAAACCTACATGTGATAGGTAGAACTCTGTGTCGGTCTGCAATAGTTTGGAAGATATGGAGCTTTTGAAATTTTAATTGTCCCTAATTTGCATAATTTTAAACACCATGACTATTCCAAGTCAGGTGCTTAATTTCACCATGGCAAGTTTTGTGATTGTCGGAATAACAGTATCCGAGAAAAACTCCAGACAAATTTGGTCGTAAAGAAGAAAGAAGGAAAGAAAGAAAGAAAGAAAGAAAGAGAGGAAGGAAGAAAAGAGGACGGAAAGAAGGAAGAATGGAAGGAAGGAAGGAAAAAAATAATTCCTTAAAAAACAAAATGTCTGGGTTTGCACCCAGACATAAAAAAGCCACTGATGTGTGTCCTATAGAACAAAACTTGCTGGAGATCTATCCAAGGTACATCTGCAGCAGTGGCAAGTCTACAGTGGATCCAGTAAAGTGTGTTTGGGAACATAACGTATACATGTATTCACAGCAGCCTATCACTGTACCAATGGCAATGTGCTCTCTCTTTTATAATCACGATTATTTGTGAAAAATCCGGGGCCGGGAGGAAGCATCGCCTAGCCGCTTTGATGGACACCAAGTCAAAGTAATACCCACCACCTTTGAATAGAGTTCAGTCAGTGATTTTAGAGAAGTCGGAAACAAAAAATGATTAGAAAAGATTTGCTTCACAGCAAATCTGTATGGGTACCTTCAAAATGAGAACAGTTTGAAATGCTACACTTTGCCATTGTTC
Source organism: Hermodice carunculata (assembly GCA_964020975.1). Taxonomy (NCBI): domain Eukaryota; kingdom Metazoa; phylum Annelida; class Polychaeta; order Eunicida; family Amphinomidae; genus Hermodice; species Hermodice carunculata. The sequence continues at coordinate 29,305,360 of OZ026619.1, forward strand.
AGCATAGTCTAAAATTTGTGTATTATGCTAATTTACATAAATTAGAATGCTATAACTCTCTGGCTCTTGGTTCATTGGATGTGGCCATGTCACAAAACTTACAGGGTAAAGTTTGAATGACACTACTATCTGTAATAGTTTTGATAGCAATTCAAAGACTTTCATTTTGTGTATTTGCCAATTTTGCATAAATTAAAATCATACAACTTTGGTTTACGGTTCATGGCATGCGGCTTTGCCACATACCTAAAAACTGAGGTCGGAATGGCACCTCTATGTATAATAGTTTTGAAGTAATTCAAGATTTAAATTTCTTGTATTCATCTTATTTGTATCAATAAAAATTGTACAATTTTGGATGCTGGGTCATTGTATGCAGCTATGTCACAAACCCCAAAATAAAAGTGAATATAGCATCTCTATCTATAATAGTTTTGAAGCTATTCAACATTTAAAATTGTGCATATCCACCTAATTTACATAAATTAAAAATCCTATGACTTTGGTTCATGGTTCATTGGATTTGGCTTTGCCCCAAACCCTTATATTTACCTTAGAATTTCATCTCTATCTATAATAGTTTTCAAGATATTCAACTTTTAAATTTTTAAATGCCCCTAATTAACATAAATTGAAATTTTACAACTTTCATTTACTGTCCATTATATTTGCATGTGTCACAAACCTAGATGTGCCCATTAAAATTTTGTGTTTATCTGCAAAAGTTTGAAAGATATGGAGCTTTAAAATTTTAGAAAGGCCCTAATTTGCATAATTTTAAACATGTCGATTATTCCAAATCATATAAGTCAACTTCCTTACTAGCTCCGTTACCATGCCAAGTTTAAACATTGTAGCTTACACATTGTCTGCCAAAAGCTCCAGACAAATTATGTGGTGGAAATAAGAAGAAAGAAAGAATAAAAAAGGAGAAATTTTGAAAAAACAATATGTCTGGGATGACATTAATATATATATATATATATATATATATATATATATATATATATATATATATATATATATATATATATATATATATATATATATATATATATGTATATATATTTACTTGTTCTATATACTCAGTTGCCCACTCTGTGTAAATAAAGACAAAATATTTTGAAAAGCGAAGTGATTTGTAGTAACTGAACATTTAACAATATTCAAATCGGAAATGGCGATTTTGGTCTTTTTGTATGTGCCAAAAAGACTTGTATAATGCAAATATATGCATATGACATCATTCTACAAACACAGCTTTATTTGTAAGATAGTTTTGGTGCCTCTAGGAACCTAAAAGGCACGGTTCTGTAATTGAAGATAATAAACCTATATTGAAGAAATCTATTCGATTTCATTAAGGTTATGTTTTTGCTTTTCAGACGTAGGTATCTATTTTTGCTCATAGCATAAAACTGGACCACCTGAGAGCTCCACAACAGGCATTTTCTAAAAGTAGACAAAATTTTACATCAGGTAGGCTATGTTGTAGCTATAAGGCAGGCGGGTAGACCAAATTCATATTTTAGCCTCAAATGCCGCAGGCCTATTAGGGTACCTGATCTGCCACGAGAACTTTATTAAGCCATGGGCAGAGGAGCATGTGCTGGCGGTCCTGCTCACTAGGTGTTTCTAGTGAGCAGGCCCGCCTGCCCGGCCTCTGCCTGCCCATAACAGCAGCTCCTGTACAGATCTTGGTAGTTTGATCCCGGCTTTTTAATATTTCACGAGCAATAATGGTTGGTCTTTGTATATATGTATATCATTATGCGATTGTATATGTGACTATGTATTTATCTGTGTTTCCCAATATTTGGGGGTGAATAAAATTATTATTATTATTATTATTATTATTATTATTATTATTATTATTATTATTATTATTATTACATACCTGCAGCGCCACCTGTTGATAGAATTGCAAACTTCCATTTGAAAAAGTTGACGTACCGTTTCCGCTATTTGGCATTCCTAATCGATTCCAATGTGATGTTAACGTTAATCTCAGTGCCTGCTCATAGTGCAACAGTGTTTGTGTGTGAGTGTGGTGCTCTAACGTTAATGGAATCAATGGAACTCTTTCCTTGCATAACTTACAAGCAATCAATTTTAGAGCAGTAATTTAGCAGTAAGCTTCATAATTGCAATGAAGTGCCACTTTCTTCGGAGATTACCAAGGTGCCTGGTACACTTGTGCAAGCCTACATTGCGAACAATGCTGCATTGTGGGTAATCATTAGAGTTAAATTAAGTCTAGCCGTGATAGAATAGACTTTAATACTCCCCATCCAGTGATTGTGTGGATTCTATGAGCTACGTCATAATTATGACCGAAGCGCGTAGTCATGATGTCCGACGACGATCATAGAATCGAAAACAATCGCTGGGTGGGGAGTATTAAAGTCTATAGTACCAGAGTATATGGAGGAATCTCTGGGCATCTTGAATAAAGAACAGGGCGAGTTACATATGTTTATAGGCCCGAAGCCATACCAACGGGAGCCCAAAGGGCATGCCCCCAAAACGGAAGAAAGTCAACCGGTTTTACGACGGCGTTCTTACAAAGGCAGGGAAGCAACATGCTTTAAGCTAGGTGTCCATGTGCGCGTATTGCGCATTGCGTACAACGTATTGCGTAGTTGGGGGCTGCGTATTGCGTACTGCGGATACCATTTTCCATGTATCCGCTAACCAGGCGTATACTGTACGTACGTATGTTTATTTTGGTAGGATTTGGCGCGATTTTGTGTATGTTAAGCGCGTTTACCCTGCGTGATGCGTACAAAATCGCTACACAGAGCGATTGAAACGCGTAGGCAACACGCAGTACGCACTACGCACTACGCATACATGGAAATAGGGCAGTTAATTTTAAGTCAATCAATTATTACGCACTACGCAGTACGCAATACGCGCACATGGAAACCCAGCTTTAGGATGCATGGCCATGGTAGGCCTAGAAGAGTTTATCAGGCAATCCATGTTCATAATGTTTATACACTGTGTTAAGGCATGTAGGAGGTCTAGCATAAATGTCCGCATACGATCGTACTGTACCTAGGTTTCAAGGTTTTATTTGGCAATCCATAGTCAGAATACAATATTCTGTTTAGGCATGGAGGCCCAAAACATGTATGAATAACAAGTATAAAAGATAATTATATAAATACATAAAATATAAGAGTCACAGGGACATATGGCAAATGATTTAAAATTAACTATCAATATCCAGAATAAAAAGCAAATTAAACAGTAAGCATCAAGTAGAATGCTTCCAAACCTGAGGTTTAGAAGCGTTCAACACTACTGAAAATGTATGGAAGGATGCTCTTCTTAAAACTATACAAGGAACTCGCATCACAGATATGCTTGGGAATTTCATTCCAGATTTTGGATCCGATATTATTCAAAGATTTAGGGTGTGAGCGCTGAAGGTAAATGGAACCACGGGTGGAAAATCTTGTATTATGGGTATGGACATCTGAGGTTGCAGTGAAATAATTGTTCAAATATTGAGGGGTGTGTTTGTTTTGAATTTTCCAAATGAAGATACAGTAATTGTAATGTAATCTTTGTTTTATGCTCCTCCATTTCAGGGTATTCAGCATATCCGTGATGTGGGTCCTGGGGTGGCATTTTAGAATTGTTCTCATGGCTCTGTTTTGTATACGTTGTAATTTTACAAGGTCTTTTTTATACAAGCTAGGACTCCAAACAGTGCTGCAGTAATCCAGATGAGGTAGTATCAATGTATTGTATAAAGTAATGCAAGCACTGGTTGGGATAAATTGAGCTGCTTGTGTAAAGATGCCAATAGCCTTCTTCAGTTTGCAATAGGTGATGCTAAAATGTTCAGAAAATTTCATGTTTGAATCTAAAGTGATGCCTAAATATTGACATGAATCAACCTGGTTGATTTCCTCCTCATGAAGATTTAGATTCAGGTTTGGATTTTGCGTTTTTGACTACTTGCTGATAAGCATGCTACAGGTCTTTCCAATATGGAGACTGAGCTTGTTGGCTTTCAACCAGATTGAGACACCTTGTAGATCATGATTAAGAGCCTGAGACACCAAGTCAATATTTGAATTGGCAAAATAAAACAGTGTGTCGTCAGCATAAAGATTGACAGAGGAGTGATTAAAACAAATGGAAATATCATTTACATAAACAATGAAGAGCAAAGGTCCAAGAATTGACCCCTGGGGGACGCCAGTGGTGATCATGTTAGGTTCGGAGAGATTTCCATTTACACAGGCAATTTGTAGTCTGTTTGTAAGATAACTATTAAACCAAGCCAGAGAAGTGCCTGAATTCCATAATATGAAAGTTTTCTTAGGAGAATACTGTGATCAACTGTATCAAAAGTTTTGCGAAGATCAAGTCATACAATACCCACAGAATTCCCTTTCTCAAGTTCTGTGAAAACAGATTCAGTGAAGCTATGAAGGGAAGTCTGTGTGGAGTGTTTGGATCTAAATCCAGATTGTTGGGGGGCCAGTAGGACAACTTACAAGGCTGTAGAGGAGGCGAGGGAGTATTCAAAGCTGTAGTCCGACCATGGACTTATTTATCATTGTAAACAAGGATCCGTCTCAACCGGTCCACCAGCATGTATGTAACTTACAAATATTAAACTCTGGACTTTTATTCTGGGGGCCAGGGGAATGGGGTTGATTGGCAGCAAGATGGCAAATGTTGACAGATTCATTTATGTACAACACAGTATGTTGATTGTCAAATTGTCCAACTCCGTAGGTCTAATATCGAAGTAGGTTCAACCTAGTAGCTAACGGAGCATTTATACTAAATATATGAACGCCAGCATTACCAGGTATCGACAATAACGTTGGTGGATCAGGCAGTAGCACGTGGTCGCTAGGTCCCTCTATTGGCCATTTATTAAACCAGTCTAGAGACGCGAGGCGGTGGTATCTTGAGTAGCTGAATGAACCGGTCTGTCGTATAGCCTTTTGTTTTATTAGACACGGTTCCACAAATTTAAGTACTGTGCCCAAGATCTCTATATTCCCATTGAAGAAGTGTCGTAAGCTGTGGCAGAGATGTGGTGGGTACGAAGAGTGATTACTGTGTCCAGCATTCCACCAAGAACTGACAATCAGCAAGCTTTAGAAAAATCAGATGAAGTAAATGCTCATTTGAAAGGTCTATGTGACGACATGAGCTGTACTTTCAGTGATCTTACCCCAAAGTTCAAATGCATGGACAAATCTGTAAATAGTGCAATGCTCCATCCGGACGGATTGCATATGTCTTGGGCAGGTACCCAGACCTTGATCAAGTGCCTAGACCTACCAATTAATCCAACACAGGAGCGTACACACACAGGACACCCGCGGGGGAACGAGACAAGGGGACAAGGCCGGTCTGCTACTCAGGCAAGTCGCACATCACAACCAAGATGCTGGAAATGCGGAGAGGCGGGGCATATAACCGATAGTTGCCGTCACACCCAACGACTTCGCTGCACATGCTGCAACCAGCTCGGACACAAGGCTAAGCAGATGATATGTAACTCTATAAAAAGATAGGACAATGTCAATGAAGGTAGGGCCGAACATTATTATCCTAATTATTTGTGTGGGAGATACAGTGCCCTAAGTGATTCTCAGACAGATCTGGTAAGTCATGATAGAGACACTACATATGCAGAAGACAGTTCTGTCACTTTTAGACATTTTCGCAATAAACATGCAAAAAATCTTGTCATTGGACACTTAAATGTAAACAGTTACAGATATAAGTTTGCTGAAATCGCTGAACTACTTCATAATGGTTTCCTTGATGTATGTGGTTTCACTGAGACAAAACTAGACGGTGATTTTTTAAGTTCACAATTTCATGTTGACAATTTTACAATGTACAGAAAAGATCGAAATAGTCACGGAGGAGGCCTCTTAGCTTACATACGATCGGACATTCCACACAGGCGCAGAGTCGATCTAGAATATTGTAAAAATGGTATCGAAACAATGATTCTTGAATTTCATGTGAAAAAAGAAAAATGGATGATAGCTATTGTCTACCGACCTCCGTCAGTTAAGACAGATAAGCCACATGATGCAATTACCCATATATCAAATGTTCTTGAGCAAGAAAGCAAGACTTACTTTATCATTGGTGATCTTAATGTAAATTTACTAGTGAATAGCAAAGACAAAAGGGATCTAGTTAACATTCTAGATGTATATAATTTATGTAATGTTATACACTCTCCAACCTGCTTCAAAAGTACTACTCCCACTCTCATAGATGTTATTTTAACAAATTCTCCAAGCAGGGTTGCAGAATCTATTTGTGTTGACACGGGGATTAGTGATTTTCATAACATGGTCCTTACCAGCACTAAAATCCAAATGCCCAGGCCTCTCAAAGCGGATATAAAATACCGCAGCTACAAATCTTTTGACGAGGGGAAATTTATAGTTGATTTGGACAAAGCCCCGTTCCACGTTGCAGGCATCTTTGACGATGTTGACATGCGGTCTTGTTCCATGACACCTTACTGAAAGAGGTAATTGACCGGCACGCGCCACAGAAACGTAAGCGTGCCAGACCCAATCAAGCTCCTTTCATAAATGGCGAGCTGCGAAGGGCTATTAACCTGAAACGAACCCTACGTAAGCGCAGCAAAAAGTACAAAGGCCAATGGGAAGCCTATCGAGTCCAGAGAAACAAAGTAACTTCTCTGCGTAAAATTTCTATGAAACGATACTTTAATGACCGATGTGGTCCGACATGCAATCAAAATTCTTTTTGGAAAACAATCCGACCTTTTCTAAGCGATAGGTCTAAAGGAAACTGTAATGGCACAATCATACTTATGGAAAAAGATAACCTTTATCATGACCCAGCTGATGTATGTGAAATTTTTAATGACTTCTTTGTCTCTGCTGGAGAACAAAGTCAAGCCAATAATAATACTTCTACAATACAGAATCCTAATCCTGAAACGCATGCTAGCGTAAAAGCCATTGCTGAAAAGATGAAAGATAGAAACATTTCGAAATTCGACTTTCAGCCAGTAACTGAAATGCAAGTTTTGAAATGTATCAAGAAACTAGATCATAAGAAGGCCACAGGGCCTGATGAAATTGCACCAAATAGTACAGAAGGCCGGCGCAGAGGTCCTATGTCCCTCTCTGGCCAAAATCATCAACATGTCAATAGAATCCGGGAAATTCCCTGCAGATATGAAAAAGGCTGATGTTCTTCCCATTTACAAAAAATCAGATTCTTTAAATAAGGGTAACTATCGCCCAGTAAGTATCTTATCTTGTATATCCAAGGTATTTGAAGGTCTGATGAATGAACAAATAACAGAATTCTTTAATGAAATACTCCATTCCTTATTATGCGCATTTCGCAAAAACTACAGCTGCCAAAGCTTACTTATGAAAATTATTGAAGATTGGAAAGCTGCACTGGACAACCATGAAACTGTAGGAGTGATACTAATGGATTTGTCTAAAGCGTTTGACTGCTTACCTCATGACTTATTAATATACAAGCTTAAAACATATGGTTTATCAGAAAATGCATGCGGATTACTTGGCAATTACTTAACAGATAGGAAGCAAAGGGTCAAATATGGAGGTACGAATAGTAAATGGGCCAATATTCTAAAAGGAGTGCCGCAAGGTAGCATCCTTGGCCCCATTCTCTTCAATATCTTTATGAACGATTTCTTTTATTTCATGGAAGACTACTGTAAACTTTACAATTACGCTGACGATAATACATTATCTTATCACGGTCAAAATTTACAAAATGTTAAACTTTCTCTGGAAGCTGCAGCAAATATAGGTATCAAATGGTTTAAAGACAATGACATGAAAGCAAATCCCGACAAATTCCAAGCCATGATCCTATCCCCTTTTAACTGCTCTCAAATCGCAGACGACTTTTGTTTTGAAATTGATGGTGTAACTATTAAGCCAGAGAAATGTGTCAAATTACTGGGTGTCTACATAGACGACAAACTTAAATTTCATGATCATGTATCTCGCATCTGCAAGCAGGCTGCCAAACAAATAAGTGTCCCAAGGAGGTTCTCAAATATCCTAAATGAAAAGGAGAAACTTCACATTTTCAATGTGTTTATTCTATTTAACTTTAACTATTGCCCACTAGTATGGCATTTCTGTGGCCCTGCTGATACAAGCAAAATGGAAAAAATTCAAGAAAGAGCTCTCCGATTTGTATTTAATGATTCCCTATCTGCTTATACAAACTTATTGAATCGAGCAAAGAAACCCTCATTACTCTTAAGTAGACTCAGAAAAATCTCAATAGAAGTATACAAAATACTAGCGCAAAATAGTCCGTCATTTTTGCATAATCTATATGTAAGTAAGGATACTAAGTAGAATCTAAGGGATAATGAAAAAGTGAAGCTGCCTACTTACAACACTATAACGTTTGGCAAAAATTCTCTGAGATACCAAGGGTTCAAGCTGTGGAACCACCTACCACCCCATGTAAAGGAGGCCACGCATTTGACTCAATTTAAGTCTTTAATTCAAGCATGGCTTGGTCCTTCATGCTCCTGCTCTGTATGTGTCCTGTGCCGAACCAGACATTAGGCTAATTTTAATTTAGTTTAATGTCTGGCAGGTTACGTCACCTTTATTTATATTTATATTGTTCTATTGCTACTGTTTTATTCATTGCGAGTTCATTATATTTTATCATTTATCATCTTTTCTCTCTCTCTCTTTTATGATCATCGTCGAAAAATAGTGCTTCGGCGCTAATGTTTTATCGTTTGTACACTCGACATGAAATAAAGATTATTGAAATTGTTGGAATCTCGCGACACCACAAATCTGAGCGTTCATTGGCAACGTGCCCGTTAGGGGCCTCGACGTCATGATCTACATGCAAAAAGCCACCCCTAGATAACTACGTCACACAGTGATTGACATTCTGAAACTTCTGCCATGCGCAGTTATTACCGGGATAACCAGAAGTGTAAAATTCCATGGACGAAAAAAGTGGCGATAATAGGAGAGAATTGTGACCTTGGATGGACAAAAAATCACCCAAATGATGTTAAATCTGGGTAAAATAGCGATGCCAAATACAGCGAATAGCTGAAAATGTGAATCAATGATCCATGTGAATGGATTCCCGAACACTGCGCTACTAAAGGTTGATAATGATGACAATTTGGATGTGACCACGTTTTTTTTAGTTGTATAGACTTGATGCATTGATGCTGTCTTCGCCGCAATGAATTTGTTCCACTTCGTACGGACTTCTGGATCCCGGGTAAACGTGTGTAGGCCTAGGCCTATATGCTAAAGTGTGACGCGTCTCATGGGTGTTTCCGCACCACATAGCCACACACCGACGGGGCATGGCAGTGACAAAATAGAATAATGGCAACCGGAAAAGCCAAACAGCAAAGTCCAAAATAAAAGGAACCAAAAAGATTCATATACAAACTTAATTTCTGTGCAAATTTAGAGATCAGCAAAAGATCTGCCTGGTTTGAAATGGCCACCACTGCCAAGGACACTCTGGCGTCGTTTCCGGCAAAAAAAATTTATTCAAATTTTCTTGGAAGGCCTGAAAAGCCTGGTGTTTAAATGCTTCGTACAGTCACAAGAAAGAAAGAATATAACGATAGCATGGGTAAATTGTGAATGCAATGAATCGCCCATATATTATTTTCACTGGTTGAACACTGTTTAGAGAAGGTTTATTTTCTTCCAAGACCTGGCCTTATACGCTTCGGACTTTTTCGCAAGAATAGTGAGCGGATCCTTTTCAAAGTTGCATCAGACTCACCTTTGGAGGGTCATTTTGCCGCGTATTAAAGTAGTCACGCTCCAGTGATTTTGTTAAATTGTGGACAAAATCTTTCAACATTCCTCTTCCCCAGAGTTCGGCCACTGGCTTTGAAATTGCGAAACAGCACATTTAGATGGCATCAAGACCCCAAACTTTCTTTGTTCGACAGGTGGCCCTGTACTTTTTGTTGCGGCCCAGCTTTGTGACAGGTCTCATAAAACTACTGGCTGACAATACATACAGACAAAAAAGTATAGGCACATCAATTTTTTACTTTTCTTCTACAGAAATGATGCAAGTTTTTAAACAGTTGTCATACAGGCCTATTAAACACTGGTAGTAAACTTGTCTGTATTTATGAACAATCGATCTCAAGGGTGAGAGGATCGATTTAACTCTTTCAGTGCCACATTTTGGGCTGAGTCAACAGCCCTCCTAGGCGCGATTTGCGCGCAACGGGCCCAAAGTGCGCCGAGGAAAGTTGTTGACGGAAACTATTATCCTATGTCACTACAGGTATGCTGGTGTTTGAATGAAATATTCGTTTACAAGGAACTTGGATCTAGCATCCTCGTCAAAATTAAGGAGAGTTCGTTTTACGTAGTTCGAATTTAGTCGCGTTTGCCACTGACAGAGTTAACTCACAGTTGACCTTTACGGGTTGACACTTGCCCAAGTCAGGGATGAGTCAGATTCATTGATATCAGTTTTACGAGCTGAGGAGCCTGGTGTAGTGTCTGAATCAGAAACATGGAAGTGCTGTTATTGTTGGAGGGGACGGGGCAGGGGGTACTTTGGACTGTGTTCTTGTAAACGGCATACACTGTGCTGCCCTTTCTGGCCACTCAACCTTAAATTGGCTATAGCTTATGAACACAGGTCTTGCAGTTGCTCAAACCCGGTTGCTATTTTTAATTTGATTCTGTGTGTCAGCTTGCAGTCAATGACTTACAAAATATACCTTGCAAACTGATCAATTCTATCTTGAACGCCCCGCATTTTCGGATAAAGTATTAATTTAGTCACATGAATTCACCACGTTATTCTGGTTTTCTATTTCCCGTCCGTTTGTGGGGTAGAAAAATTATGATTATTATTATTATTAGTAGTAGTAGTAGTAGTGGTAGTAGTAGTAGTAGTAGTAGTAATAGTAGTAGTAGTAGTAGTAGTGGCAGTCACTGCTATTCAGATACGATATAATCACTGCCTACATCTTTTGTTTACTTGATAAGGGATAGTTCAACATTATCATCATTTTTGAATTAGTACTTAGGGTACTAAATTTCATGACCCCCTCCCTCCCCCCAAGTTAGTACTTTAAAATGATGATTTTCCCCCCAAATCATAGCAAAATTGCACAAAACAGGCCAAAATTGACCATCATTTTCTATATCCTGTGAAAGTGTACAGACCAATTTAACCCCCTCCCCCCCTTGCGTACTGTAAGTACTAATTCAAAAATGATGAAAATGTTGAACCATCCCTAAAGTTAAAGCGGAAGAAATGTTGTTAAAAGCTTGTGGCTAAAGTAGGACAAATACAATAGAACGTTCTTGTTTCTTCTAGTTTAATTAAGACGTGTAATTAACCATGTTTTATTTCAAAGGTTTTCTTTCGACCAGCCGAGCTGTACAAAAGCCGATTTGGCAGTCCCGGTGTAGACAACATGTTACGCGGATTAGTCTCTGGTGCCAGTGAAGAGTCAGACAATGTAATTACCCACCAAGTTTCTCAGCACTTGTTTACAGAAAATCCACCGGACGGAATTGGGTTAGATCTGCCGGCGCTTAACATACAACGGGGAAGAGATCACGGCTTACCAGGTCACCTATGTTTTTTTTCTTCTTTGCCTTTTCATCTACTCGAAACGTTTCCATCACATTGTTATAAAACCTCGCCAGTTTTGATGTTTATTTTATTCAAAAGTATATGGATATCCTGCCCCCCCCCCTCCCCCCAAAAAATACACATACGCACACACAGACACAAAAACAACTTGCAAAACCGAAGTAAAATCCTCGATCAAGGGCCTCTTTACTCTTTTTTCAATTTCCATCACAATCACTTATGCACAAAATTTCCCACAGTATATATATATATATATATATATATATATATATATATATATATATATATAAATATATATATATATATATATATATATATATATATATATATATATATATATATATATATATATAGTATATATATATATATATATATATGAAGCGGCCAGAATCTGCACGGGCGCTCGCCGCCACACCTCGCTTGACCGTCTACTCTCTGAATTAGGGTGGCAAACTCTAGCAGACCGGCGTAAATATTTCAAACTAGTTGCTTTCTTCAAAATGTACCACGGATTGTGTCCCGAATATTTATGAAGTGTAGTACCCTTAAAACCAGCCGATACCAGTGGTCGTAGTCTTAGAACACCGCAGTATTTGAGACAGGTCAAATTTCGTACAAAACGGTTTGGTGATTCATTCTTGCCTTCAGTAATTAAATCGTGGAACGACCTACCGGACGACATACGTAGCTCTATTTCTCTATCAAAATTCAAATTAACCCTCAAACAAACTTTGTTGGCCATTGATAATGTCCCCCCCATACTACGCTCATGGTGACCGTTTTGCCAATATTTGCCAAACCCAGTTACGTCTACGTCACTCAGGTCTACACGCACATCTCTTCAAAATAAACGTTATAGCCTCTTCATCGTGTGATTGTGGTCATCCCGTCGAAGATAATATTCATTTCTTTCTCTTTTGTCCACTACATGCTGACCCCCGTTTAAACCTGTTGAAGGAAATTAGAGATATTGTCGCACCAGGGGTTCACTCAAGCTTAATGGTCTATGTAGCTAGTGAACGCTTGGTGGAAATTCTGTTATATGGCAACACGGACTTTACACTTGAAGTTAACCAACAAATTTTTCAAGTGTACAAAAATTCATAATCAATACTCGGAGGTTTCACTTTTAAGGTCTGGTGTGTCATATGTTGCTGAAACTAATTTGAATCGTTAATAGATGGGTTATTTGTACATCTTATGTGAGGTATAAACTTGACGATGTATGCTTTATTGTGATATATAGGACTGTAATGCTTTCCGTTTAACATATATCTTTCATTGTACTTGTCCTGTGCGTCTTGTACATAGACCATGTGTTGCGTTGTATGTCTGGAGAGCCTCCAGATTAGTAATTTTGTACTACCTAGGCAATCCAGGTAAAATAAATATGTTTATAATATAATATATATATATATATATATATATATATACTGAACCCCAATGAAAAGTATCCACATGCCAATTTTGAAGTATTTTATTGTTTATACTTGAAACATTTCATACCTAGACGTGCTTAGAACTTAACAAAGCATTCACTTTTCTGGCGTAAAAATAATGTCACGCTCTACCGACATTAACGTCACTTACAGGCAAAAAATGTCATTAACTGCCCTAATTGAAAGTCACACAAATTTTTCTGTTCAATATGGGATGTGGCCACCTCGAGCATCAACACATGCTATACATCTGCGGCGCATACTGCTGACCAGGGTTTGAATTCTGTGTTGGGGAACATTATTCCATTCTTCCTGCAGAGCTTGGATCAGCTGGTTTCGGGTAGTAGGCCTAGGTGTCCTCCGTTGAATACCTTGGCCTAACTGATCCCACAAATGTTCAATAGGGCTCAGATCGGGTGAGAACGCTGGCCATTCCATGACATTGATGTTGTTCTCATTGAGAAAGTTCATTGTTAATCTTGCAGAGTGTGCACGTGCATTGTCCTGCTGAAAGATCGCCAGATCTTGATGCTGCTCCATAAATGGGACCATGTGCGGCTCCAGCACCTCATCAATGTACCGCCTAGCATTGAGGATCCCTTGAATGACCACTAGGGGTGTCCGGTAGCGGTTGCTGATGCCTGCCCACACCATGACAGAGGGTCCACCCCATCGATCTGCCTGACGGACACAGGCATCTGCATATCTCTCCCCAGTCCGGCGCCACACACGTTCTCTGCCATCTGCTCTGCTGACACAAAAACGGGACTCGTCAGTAAAAAGGACGGTATTCCACTGCTGGCGAGTCCACCTGGAGTGTGCTCTACACCACTGCAGTCGTCTTTCTCTTCTGGGTTGGGTCAGCAGGTTACCCCTGTAAGGTCTTCTGGCTGTTAGGCCACTGCTCCTCAGTCGCCTCTCCACAGTAGAACTACTGACAGGACGGTGATTCACCCCTTGAGTCTCACGGACTGTTTGGGCTGCTGTACGGAAACGGTCTCGCAGGTGCATCAGCCGGATGTGACGGTCTTGGCCAGGTGTTGTCACTCTTTCTCGGCCAGGCCTAGGCCGATCATCTACGGATCCAGTTTCTTGTTGCCGTTCAATTAGTCGTTGGATGGTGCGCCGAGTACACCCCATTCTTTGTGCGATTTGAGTGATTGGGACTCCACCCTCTGCAAGCCCCAAAGCATGGTGTCTTTGACCTTGGCTCAGACGCGGCATGATCGCCTCAACACACCTGAGACCACTGGCTTTTTTCTTGGCTGAACATCCCTTTTTAAAGCCACTGAAAACATCAGGTCATTTTAGCCATCCAATAGGAGTGGTGGTCAGAAGCCATATTCGGTGCACAAAAGTCACATGCATTATGTAACAACCCAACAAAAGTTAAAAAGTTGTCCTGAATGACCCTGATGTAGGCTCCAAACCATGCATATATGCACACACAGTACTTAGTAACTTACAAAATTAATGTGTTAATTTTTTTATGTGGATACTTTTCATTGGGGTTCAGTATATAAGAATCCCCAATCAAGACCACCTGTGTTAAAATATTGTTTTTATTAAGACCACCAATTTATTGTCCTGTTTTTGCTTAAACATGATTATATCCTTATTGAGACCGCTCTCCTGTTAAACCCAAATCTTTATATCAGTCCGTTTGGTGTTTTTAATACTGAGATCGACCCCTTCACTTGATGTGTGTGTGTATGTGTGTGTGTGGTGTAATGGTCTCTTGCAGTCTCGAAAAAGAATCAAATGTATCCATGTGCCAACACCTTGCCACAGTAAAAACAGCTCTTATTGTCTCATGATGAAAACCGTTAAAAATAATTCAATTATGCTGCAAATACATTAACTTTTTTCTCATAAAATTCTGACTAGTGTTAGGTATTATTATTCATCCCTTTCACAG